>CM065710.1:12328127-12344480 GCA_017654935.2 Phymorhynchus buccinoides
AAGGCAACTAATCCCTTGGCACAGTACTCAGCGCCAGTGACAAATGCCTCCGAGTGTTCAAAAGACCAGGCTGTCCATAAGACATCTGTACGGGAGAGTCAAACTAATCCTTTAACAGAAGTACTCGGAGCCAGTGATAATGCTCCTAGGTGTTCAGAAAAGACCAGGCTGTACCATAAGGCATCTGGTACGGGGAGAGTCAACTAATCCCTTAACAGAAGTACTCGGAGCCAGTGATAATGCTCCTAGGTGTTCAGAAAAGACCAGGCTGTACCATAAGGCATCTGGTACGGGGAGAGTCAACTAATCCCTTAACAGAAGTACTCGGAGCCAGTGATAATGCTCCTAGTGTTCAGAGAAAGGGGGTGGGGGGGGGGGGTAGACCAGGCTATGCCACAATTTTCCATTACTGTTGCAAATCATTAATTGTGCAGCTCTTTATTGGTTCCAACTTCACACTTATGTCAACCAATGATAAAATCTTTCAAGAGCATGTTACTTGCCTTACTTACCAACCTACCTACCTACTACCTGACTCTAAATGAGGGGGTCGTGTCCTTTCATCGTACCACGAGTTGCGCGCAACTTCAAAACCCCAACGGACCTTAGCCTACCCACCCCTCAAAACCTAACAAAAAAGACAACCAAACAATCACAAAACAAAGCAAAAAAAAGTACCCACTGCCTACCTACCTAGCAGATAGCTACCCTAGGCGAGGGGCAGAGAGTGAAAGGGGGCAGGGGGGTGGGGGGTGTCCCGTTAAGCTGCGCACAGCCCCCCAGCACAGGGTTGGGGACCCCCCCCCCTACTCTCTCACCCCTACCTTACCAATCGCGCGACCTCCACTACCCTCCCCTAACAGCCCCTCTACCCCACCCCACCCCCCAAAAAAGAAAGAAAAAAGCTACCCAACACTACCCCCCTCCACCCCCCCCCTCCTTCCCACCCCACCCCCACCTATCCCCCTTACTTACCATTTTCCTTTTTTTCCAGTGTGTACAAAGTAACATGGCATGTACACATTAACCCTTTCACCGCCAATGTCGCATTTTTTGGCACCAACAATGATTTAACACCCATGTCACGAAAAGGCATCAAACCAGTGTCTGTTATCCAAAGACCCTATTTTCTTAATTTTGGGAGGTAAGGACAGACCTTACTTTATACAAGTGTGATGCAGTACGCGAATACCCAGCTAAAGTCGTCCAGCCACAAGAGAGAGAAAAGAGAGAGATTTGATTGATTGAAAAATTGTTCAAAATAAACTATTAGAGATGGATAAATTCTGTTTTTTTGCCTGTTAATCTGTTGTCTCTGGCCATTCTGAAAATATGAATAAGTCAAAAGTGATCAATTTACGACATTTGCCTTGTTTTCCTGTGCTGCATCATGCGGACATTGGCGATGAAAGGGGTTAAAGCATGTGACAGAATCACAATATGGTCTCATAGAGCATGTCTTGAGACGCCGACATCTATCAAAAGTACACACACTAACATTCCATGTCTGGTAAGGCTGGTTCATCTGTTTTAACAAAGCGCAGCTAAAAGACACTGCCACTGAATGCGGCCCTGGTCGTTTTGAAGAGTTCTAACGTACAGGGCGCATTCAGAGAGCATGTCTGAGACACTGACACTAACATTCCATGTCTGGTAAGGCTGATTCATCTGTTTTAACAAAGCGCAGCTAAAAGACACTGTCACTGAATGTGGCCCTGGTCGTTTTGAAGAGTTCTAATGTACAGGGCGCATTCAGAGAGCATGTCCGAGACACCGACACTAACATTCCATGTCTGGTAAGGCTGGTTCATCTGTTTTAACAAAGCGCAGCTAAAAGACACTGTCACTGAATGCGGCCCTGGTCGTTTTGAAGAGTTCTAACGTACAGGGCGCATTCAGAGAGCATGTCTGAGACACCGACACTAACATTCCATGTCTGGTAAGGCTGATTCATCTGTTTTAACAAAACAGCTAAAAGACACTGTCACTGAATGTGGCCCTGGTCGTTTTGAAGAGTTCTAACGTACAGGGCGCATTCAGAGAGCATGTCCGAGACACCGACACTAACATTCCATGTCTGGTAAGGCTGGTTCATCTGTTTTAACAAAGCGCAGCTAAAAGACACTGTCACTGAATGTGGCCCTGGTCGTTTTGAAGAGTTCTAATGTACAGGGCGCATTCAGAGAGCATGTCCGAGACACCGACACTAACATTCCATGTCTGGTAAGGCTGATTCATCTGTTTTAACAAAGCGCAGCTAAAAGACACTGTCACTGAATGTGGCCCTGGTCCTTTTGAAGAGTTCTAATGTACAGGGCGCATTCAGAGAGCATGTCCGAGACACCGACACTAACATTCCATGTCTGGTAAGGCTGATTCATCTGTTTTAACAAAGCGCAGCTAAAAGACACTGTCACTGAATGTGGCCCTGGTCGTTTTGAAGAGTTCTAACGTACAGGGCGCATTCAGAGAGCATGTCCGAGACACCGACACTAACATTCCATGTCTGGTAAGGCTGGTTCATCTGTTTTAACAAAGCGCAGCTAAAAGACACTGTCACTGAATGTGGCCCTGGTCGTTTTGAAGAGTTCTAACGTACAGGGCGCATTCAGAGAGCATGTCCGAGACACCGACACTAACATTCCATGTCTGGTAAGGCTGATTCATCTGTTTTACCAAAACACAGCTAAAAGACACTGCCACTGAATGTGGCCCTGGTCGTTTTGAAGAGTTCTAATGTACAGGGCGCATTCAGAGAGCATGTCTGAGACACCGACACTAACATTCCATGTCTGGTAAGGCTGATTCATCTGTTTTAACAAAGCGCAGCTAAAAGACACTGTCACTGAATGTGGCCCTGGTCCTTTTGAAGAGTTCTAATGTACAGGGCGCATTCAGAGAGCATGTCTGAGACACCGACACTAACATTCCATGTCTGGTAAGGCTGATTCATCTGTTTTAACAAAGCGCAGCTGAAAGACACTGTCACTGAATGTGGCCCTGGTCCTTTTGAAGAGTTCTAATGTACAGGGCGCATTCAGAGAGCATGTCTGAGACACCGACACTAACATTCCATGTCTGGTAAGGCTGATTCATCTGTTTTAACAAAGCGCAGCTAAAAGACACTGTCACTGAATGTGGCCCTGGTCGTTTTGAAGAGTTCTAACGTACAGGGCGCATTCAGAGAGCATGTCTGTGACACCGACACTAACATTCCATGTCTGGTAAGGCTGATTCATCTGTTTTAACAAAACAGCTAAAAGACACTGTCACTGAATGCGGCCCTGGTCGTTTTGAAGAGTTCTAATGTACAGGGCGCATTCAGAGAGCATGTCTGAGACACTGACACTAACATTCCATGTCTGGTAAGGCTGATTCATCTGTTTTACCAAAACACAGCTAAAAGACACTGCCACTGAATGCGGCCCTGGTCGTTTTGAAGAGTTCTAATGTACAGGGCGCATTCAGAGAGCATGTCTGAGACACTGACACTAACATTCCATGTCTGGTAAGGCTGATTCATCTGTTTTAACAAAGCGCAGCTAAAAGACACTGTCACTGAATGCGGCCCTGGTCGTTTTGAAGAGTTCTAATGTACAGGGCGCATTCAGAGAGCATGTCTGTGACACCGACACTAACATTCCATGTCTGGTAAGGCTGGTTCATAAAGTTGGGCGCCGTCTGTGGTATAACTGTGTTCCGTATGGCTCCTGACCCGACCACCCCGTCCTCTGGACGACTGGGAGGGGGAGGGGGGGCATAGTCCGCCATCATCTGAAACAGAGCATCATCATTGTCATCATCATTGTCGTTATCATCAGTATCATCTGAAATATGTAATTATCATCTGAAATATGTAATTATCATCATATGAAATATGTAATTATTATCATCTTCATTACCATCATCATCCTTATCACTATCATTCCTGGCAGTGGGTGCGGTGCATGCCTCGTGCCTCCATTCGGGGAGCCGGACGACCCCGCCTTCTTTCATGAGTCTCTCTCTCCCCATGGGAACGCGGGGTGGGGTGTCTTTTGAATAAATAGTTCACCCACCAGGTTCTGTGCTTGTAACTTCCTCTAATCTGTCATTCTCTTTGACTCTGCCTTTTCCCTTTGTTTACTGTCATCTACCATCTTTCTGCCTTACTGGTCCATTCTCCTGCCTTTTTGAAAAAAAAATATTCCAAATAATTTTTCTCCTTTGAGCTTTTCCAAAATCAGGAATGTGTCGACTGAATGCAGTGAGAAGACCAGTGAAAACTGAAAACCGAACACTTATCCCCCATTATGGGCATATCGCCTGAGAACAGAACGCAGAAGAAGAAGATCACTATCCATCATCTTTTGAAAGATTTACAGATTAAAGTTGCAGAATTGGATACCCGCCGCCCCCCCCCCCCCCTCCCTATTATCCAATGCCCATTCTCTTAAATGGCTTTTAGGCATGGGGTTTGACTTTAGCCTAAGGTTGGGGCCAATAGTGAAGTGAAAGTGAGAGCTGAAAGATGAGTGATTGTCTACAGTAAAATTTGTTTTGGGTATAGTCCAGTCACAGAGACTTATCTCTGTGAAATTCGGGCTGCTCTCCCCCGGAGAGTGCATCGCTGCAAGTGCAGTGCCTACCCAATTTTTTTTATTGTTTTTTTTGGGGGGGCACAGGGTGAGGAGGGGTGTGTGGGCACACTTGGAAAATCTAGCTATTAATTTGGCCGTACCAGGCAGCGGGATTTCTCCCTGCTCTTACCCACTTTTAACTGCCGTGGGATTTTTACGTGCGTAAAGCGCACAGGTCAGACTAGCTTTAAGTCCCCATCTGAAGGACTTGACGTTCAGTTCGATTTTCCAGTCAAAACTAGAAAGAAAGGGCGAGGCTGGGATTCGAACCCGGGTCACTCACGCTTGCAGTCACGCATTACATTTGGCAGGCTGAACGTATTAACCACTCTGCCACCTTTCTCCTGAAGATCATTAGGGCTTATATTAAGTTTTACTGAATGACTATGACTCTCAATCTAGAAGGCACAGGGTTGCCTACCCCTTGTTGCAGTTTCCAGGG
Source organism: Phymorhynchus buccinoides (assembly GCA_017654935.2). Classification (NCBI taxonomy): domain Eukaryota; kingdom Metazoa; phylum Mollusca; class Gastropoda; order Neogastropoda; family Raphitomidae; genus Phymorhynchus; species Phymorhynchus buccinoides. Next base: position 12,333,189 of record CM065710.1, read on the forward strand.
ACAAACTGCGTAAAAACCACGGACAGACTTGTTTCCAGGGACAAACATAGCAACGTCATGCATCATGGACAAAGTCACAATTAGCGAAAATATTTCACAATCTAGCAAACTTTCTGCAACCGAAAAAAAAAGGGTAAAGGTAAAGATGTGCCACACCCCCCTGCATTTCTCGGTTAATTTTATTTTTTCCGTTTTTGCCTTTCTTACCATACATATATAAAGCTGTATTTTAGGAACATGTTTTAGCTAATAACCTTTTTGGAATAAAAACCCTATCCCTAACCCTAGCCCTAAACCTAACCCTACCCCCCACTATGTACTGCAGTACACCGCGATTTGTCACAGTTGTGGTTTTCGTTGCGTTTTTCCGTCTTATAGGGTGGGGGGTAGGGTTGGGTTTAGGGCTAGGGTTAGGGATAGGGTTAGTATTCCAAAAAGGTTATTAGCTAAAAATGTTCCTAAAATACAGCTTAATGTATGGTAAGAAAGGCAATAACGGAAAAATAGAATTAACCGAGAAATGCAGGGGGGGGGGTGGCACATCTTGACCTTTACCAAAAAAGTCTTCTTGACGCTTTTCGGCGCCAATGGGCTTCAATTTTTAAGATCCTTTGGAGTTCAGTAACCTATGTGTAACACATCTTTTAAGAAATTTTCAACAGCATCTGTTGTCTGGGGTGTTCCCGTGTTCGATCGATAGTAAGGTCCTTTAACAAGACAAGTGACTGTTCTACCAACTTGATTCTGCTCAGTTTCCAGGGAAAATTCGAAAACAGGACATCCTTGTATACCAAGAAAAGTTGCGCCCATGCAGAAAGAATAAAATGAGCAAATGAATGCAACGAAAAAAAACATTCAAACAAACAAACCTGGAGATTTGGAGTTTGGCGATCCATCCTCCGAGCATTTGATGCGGGGGTGGGGGCGGGTACAAAAGACGCCGTGCTCTCGTGAGCGGCCGATTGATGTCTAGGCACCGGTTGAGTGCGTACCGGGCGAGCCAGTTTCTGAGTGGGAGGGGCTTTTAGTTCTCTGCGTAAAAGAACACAAAAGTTGGGAAAATGTTACAAAACAGACATAAACAAAAGGAGAAATGAAACAAGATTACGGGTTTTTACTTCCGGTTTAGACACAGGGAAGTGGTAGATCAGACTTCTTGTTTGTGGCACAAGCCACAAACCTATAACTCACTTTGTCGGTCGGTCGGTCTGTCTGTCGGTCCAAAATTGTCGCACATATTGTAAAAGAGAAAAAAATACTTGGGCATAAAGTAACATTTCAGTTGTCATATCTACAGTCCTTAGGTATGGAAAGAATTGTATACTGAACAGAGCACATGAATCTTCATTTTAAAGCGTACAAAATAACAAGCGCGAAATCGCAATAGTTTGTGGCACGCGGTCTATTTTTACCACTCCAATACACTGAGTCGCCTCCCCTGGCTTTTCAATAATTTTAATCTGTAAACCAGAATGTTATCCACATCTGCACCATTTCGTAACTTTTTTATATCTTTTGGAAACATTTAAAACTATGTATCCTACTTATACTCATCAAAAGAAGCACCGCATACTCGTCGTGTCTGTTGTAGTGTCTGTATTACGTATGTTTATTATTTTGTACGCTTTTAAAATACATCATTTTAAAGAGCGGCCTCAATTTGAAGCGTAGCCTCGATTTGAAGTGCGACAATTTTGGACTGACAGACAGACGGACAGACCGACCGACCGACGAAGTGAGTTATAGGTTTGTGGGCTTGAGCCACAAACAATAAACATACGTAATACAGACACTGCAACAGACACGACGAGTATGCGGTGCTTCTTTCGATGAGTATAAGTAGGATAAATAGTTTTAAATGTTTTCAAAAAGATATAAAAAGTTACGAAATGGTGCAGAGATAACATTCTGGTTTACAGATTAAAATTATTGAAAAGCCAGGGGAGGCGACTCAGTGTATGTAATGATTGGAGTGGTAAAAATAGACCGCTGCCCACAAATGATTGCGAATCCGCGCTTGTTTATATATAGACTTTATATAAAAAAACTCTCTACACTGATTGGTTTCCCCACAACCAAACCACTACAAAAGCAAAGTCAGAGGCAAAATTGTGGTCTAAGGAAGCAAAGCGAGTTTAGAAGTGACCAAGGTATGGTGTGCACATATAATTTACTTCCCTTGAAGCAAATGCATCAAATTGACAGCTATCTATTAATTCTGCCATATATGGCCGGAACGACTTGAATGAGTTATGTCCCATTTGTGGTGCTGGGTCACATTTATGAAACTGGCAAAACTGTGGGATGAAGAATGGTCAACTTAGGACACCTCATTTCACCGCCAGGTGGCAATCAAAACAGTAGGGGCTTAGGGCCGCCGCTTGATATTCTTAGTTGGGGGTAGAGAGAGAGAGAAGAGAGAGGGAGGGACTCAATCTCCTTCTCTCTCTACCCCCAACTAAGAATATCATGCGCTAAGCCCCTACTGGTTTGATTGAGAGAAAGAGAGAGAGGGAGATGAGTCCCCCCCTCTCCCTCTCTCTCACATACCCCCAACTACGAACATCACGCGCTAAGCCCCTACTGGTTTGATTGCCACCAGGCGGTGAAATGAGCGTCCTAAGTTGACCATTCCTCATCCCACAGTTTTGTCAAAGTTTCACAAATGTGACACAGCACCACGAAAGGGACATTAAGTGTCAAACTGACCATTCTGAGAAAATAGTACAGTTGCTACGTCCTAAGTTGCTCATTGAAAGCAGAAAGGCAAAAAAATATATAACAAATTTTTCATAATCTTTCCTACCTTCCCCGATAGGAGTACATGGGTTTGATCAGGAACAGACCGGATTCCTGTTCGATGGAATCCAGTGAATCCATCAACATGGCGGCTAAGCGGAGTCGCTCGATGCCCATGGAATCCATTTTCTCGGCCCACTGCCGCGCCCTCTGTGAATGGCGACAACAATCATAGCAATAATTATCAACGTTAAATTGAATTTCAATATGTGAAAAGCATTTTTCCGTGTGGAAAACATAGTGTCGTATTTTTTGTCGCCACTATTTTTTTTAACGCTTTCGCCGGCAGTCATGTTTCAGCCACAAAATACCCTTAAACTTAAATGGGTTGAGAAAAAAATAAATATCTTCAATATTGGGAACTCCTCTGTGACATGCATAACATTATGCCTCAAGAAAACAGGGTCTTCGGATAACATTGTGGTGTATAAATGTGACTTTGGCGGTGAAAGGGTTAAATGAAGCTTTCATGTAGTCTGACAGTCAAGTTGGGCGAATTAATAATAGTCCGTACACCCACTCCAAAAACCGGAATGGCGAAAACCAAATTGGGGCGAATGTTAGGAAGTTGTCAGCGCCTCATTTGCGGCCTCTGGACTCTGTTAAAGACCATTTTAAAAAATAGCCGGGGTGTGGCTGTGAATTGGGATTCAGAATGAGCGGCGTGGGAGCAACGCCACTGTATGGCCCAGAAGATGGGACAGCCAAAAAACAAAAACAAAAAATAGTGGCAAAAATTTACTTTCGTAAAAATAGTTCCCCCTTCTGGAAGTTCTGTGCTTGTTAACTTCCTCTAAGCTGCCACTCTCTTTGACTTGCTGTCGTTTGTCGAAGATTTCTGGCGCTTGACTTGCCTGACGACATGTTTGGCACAAAACTACAATCTCTGCCAACAAGAAATACTATCATTGGTTGAGGGGGGTCCACGGACCAATGAAAAATCGCGTCTCAGAACTCCAAGGTTTCGGTCAACCCTTGTGTCTTTTCATACAAACGGAATGATAGACGGTTTTTCGAAATCCCGGGATTTTCAGCGTTCACTCAGAATTTATTATTTTACCCAAAATGTTTTGCAAATTCCCAGGATAATTCCGGCAAAACCGGGAGGGTAAACAGGTCTGAAAGGCAGAGTCAAATAGTGACAAATTAGTGGAAGTTACAAGCACAGACCACGGACAACAACCGAGTAGAACAGCTTGCCAGACAATATAGTCAACATGTCGTCGGCCAGCCAGTTCAGGAGGGCTGTGTCTGATCGCAGGCACAGCAATCAACCAACACACTGAACTTAAGGTGGGGGCCCCAGTTACCATACTAGATGGTGCTGGGGGTCGGCTAGTCCAGCTGTTCGTCAGTTGGATAAAAAGCAAATCGTGTAGCTTGCCGATAAATAACCCCCCAAATCTTTTTTTTTATTTTTATTTTTATTTTTTTTTAGTTTCTGTGTAGGCCATAGTGCTCTCCCCAGTTTTTCCCCCGCTGGCGTTTATATCCAAGTTGGATTCTGCCAGCGTTTACCCATCAAGATCAAGATCAACCAATAAGTCGCTGTAGCTCAGTTGGTAAGTCTGAGTCGCTAGCTCGTAATCCGTCAGGTTTGCGAGTGCGCGGGTTCGAACCCAGCTCGGTTCGCAGTGGTGTGTCCTTGGGAAAGGCACTTTACTCCTATTTTCCTCACTCCACCCAGGTGTAAATGGGTACCTGACGTCAGTTGGGGAAAAAGTCCTTCGGATGAGACTTTTCAAAAACCGAGGTCCCGTGTGCGAACGCATGCACAAGATCTTGCGCACACGTTAAAGCCCATCCCACTATTCGGTACGAGTAGGCCGTGTGTGCCGGTGGGATGGATGACACGAATTCACATAGCACGCATCCTGTGCGCTAATTAACACATAATTCTGAATGAAGACCGGTGAGCGTGGGGCAGGATAAACATCCCCAACTGGAAGAAAGAAGAAGAACTGGAACACAGCACATCACAAAGCAGCACACTGCACTACAGAAGTTCACCTGGTTCTGCAGGGCCTCCATTTTGTCCAGTGTGTCAAACACCCCTCCATCAAGGCTCTCGCTGTTCTTCACGTTTTCTGAAAACCGCACAACACAATGACGATAACCACCATCCAAAACAAAACAACAACAAAAACTTTTAATCTACACACTAGCATCTTTTTCTATAGCTTTCTCTCCACACTCTCCCACTCCTCCCTTTCTTTAAACCTTTCACCGCCAGCCATATTTCAGCCAAAAATGTCCATTAAATTTACCTGGGTAGAGAACAAAATCCATCTGCAGTATTGTGGATTAAATTCTGTGACATATATAAAATACGGTCTATCCTTACTTCCCCAAAACTAAAACAACAGGGTCTTTGGATAATATACCCCAATTTGATGCCTTTTAGTGACATAGGTGTTAAAATCACTCTGGTGCTAAAATTCGATTTTGGCGGTGAAAGAGTTGATAAACTATCGATTTTCTTATTATAAAATTTAAATGAAAAGGGAGACCAATTGTTAGACTCAATCTGAGAAAATGGGTCTAGAGACATATCTTTCCTGACTTGTCTAAACCAAAAACTATCATTCCAGGACTATGACATCAAAAGTTATGGCATCATCAGTGACATGACACACCACATAGTAGACATGGGACTGGAAGCGAAGGGGTAAAAATAGTAAAAATGTCTCCGGGGTGTAGCTGCGAATTGGGATTCGGAACTAGCGGCGTGGGAGCAACGCCACTGTACGGCCCAGAAGATGGGACAGCAAAAAAAACAAACCAACAAAAAAACAAATGTCTTGTAAACATGACTGAATGTTGTATCCTTTACAACAACTCTTTAATTTATCCGTTAAACCCGTTCGCCTCCAACACATTTTTCAGCCAAAAAATAACCATTAAACTTAACTGGGTAGCGAAAATAAAATATCCGCAATATTGCAAATTCCTCTGTGACAAATATAACATTCTTACCTCCCAAAATTAAGAAAATAGGGTCTTCGGATAAAATGCGACATTAGCGGCGAAAGGGTTAAATAGTAGCCCTGAAACACCCCCCTCCCTCCCCCCTTCTGTGCTTCTGTGCTTGTAACTTCCTCTAATCTGTCACTCTCTTTGACTCTGCCTCTTAGTTTTTCTTCCTCTAATCTATCACTCTCTTTGACTGCCTTTAGTTTTCTTCCTCTAATCTATCACTCTCTTTGACTGCCTTTAGTTTTCTTCCTCTAATCTATCACTCTCTTTGACTGCCTTTAGTTTTCTTCCTCTAATCTATCACTCTCTTTGACTCTGCCTTTAGTTTTCTTCCTCTAATCTATCACTCTCTTTGACTGCCTTTAGTTTTCTCTTCCTCTAATCTATCACTCTCTTTGACTCTGCTTAGTTTTTTTTTAGTTTCTTCCTCTAATCTATCACTCTCTTTGACTGCCTTTAGTTTTCTTCCTCTAATCTATCACTCTCTTTGACTCTGCCTTTAGTTTTCTTCCTCTAATCTATCACTCTCTTTGACTCTGCCTTTAGTTTTCTTCCTCTAATCTATCACTCTCTTTGACTCTGCCTTTAGTTTTCTTCCTCTAATCTATCGCTCTCTTTGACTCTGCCTTTAGTTTTTTCCTCTAATCTATCACTCTCTTTGACTGCCTTTAGTTTTCTTCCTCTAATCTATCACTCTCTTTGACTGCCTTTATTTTTCTTCCTCTAATCTATCACTCTCTTTGACTGCCTTTAGTTTTCTTCCTCTAATCTATCACTCTCTTTGACTCTGCCTTTGAGTTTTTCTTCCTCTAATCTATCGCTCTCTTTGACTGCCTTTAGTTTTCTTCCTCTAATCTATCGCTCTCTTTGACTGCCTTTAGTTTTCTTCCTCTAATCTATCGCTCTCTTTGACTGCCTTTAGTTTTCTTCCTCTAATCTATCGCTCTCTTTGACTGCCTTTAGTTTTCTTCCTCTAATCTATCGCTCTCTTTGACTGCCTTTCGTTTTCTTCCTCTAATCTATCGCTCTCTTTGACTGCCTTTAGTTTTCTTCCTCTAATCTATCGCTCTCTTTGACTGCCTTTAGTTTTCTTCCTCTAATCTATCACTCTCTTTGACTGCCTTTAGTTTTCTTCCTCTAATCTATCACTCTCTTTGACTCTGCCTTTAGGTTTCTTCCTCTAATCTATCAACTCTCTTTGACTGCCTTTAGTTTTCTTCCTCTAATCTATCACTCTCTTTGACTCTGCCTTTAGTTTTCTTCCTCTAATCTATCACTCTCTTTGACTCTGCCTTTAGTTTTCTTCCTCTAATCTATCACTCTCTTTGACTCTGCCTTTAGTTTTCTTCCTCTAATCTATCACTCTCTTTGACTCTGCCTTTAAGTTTTCTTCCTCTAATCTATCGCTCTCTTTGACTCTGCCTTTAGTTTTCTTCCTCTAATCTATCACTCTCTTTGACTGCCTTTAGTTTTCTTCCTCTAATCTATCACTCTCTTTGACTGCCTTTATTTTTCTTCCTCTAATCTATCACTCTCTTTGACTGCCTTTATTTTTCTTCCTCTAATCTATCACTCTCTTTGACTGCCTTTAGTTTTCTTCCTCTAATCTATCACTCTCTTTGACTGCCTTTAGTTTTCTTCCTCTAATCTATCACTCTCTTTGACTGCCTTTAGTTTTCTTCCTCTAATCTATCACTCTCTTTGACTGCCTTTAGTTTTCTTCCTCTAATCTATCACTCTCTTTGACTGCCTTTAGTTTTCTTCCTCTAATCTATCACTCTCTTTGACTGCCTTTAGTTTTCTTCCTCTAATCTATCACTCTCTTTGACTGCCTTTAGTTTTCTTCCTCTAATCTATCACTCTCTTTGACTGCCTTTAGTTTTCTTCCTCTAATCTATCACTCTCTTTGACTGCCTTTAGTTTTCTTCCTCTAATCTATCGCTCTCTTTGACTGCCTTTAGTTTTCTTCCTCTAATCTATCGCTCTCTTTGACTGCCTTTAGTTTTCTTCCTCTAATCTATCGCTCTCTTTGACTGCCTTTAGTTTTCTTCCTCTAATCTATCACTCTCTTTGACTGCCTTTAGTTTTCTTCCTCTAATCTATCACTCTCTTTGACTGCCTTTAGTTTTCTTCCTCTAATCTATCACTCTCTTTGACTGCCTTTAGTTTTCTTCCTCTAATCTATCACTCTCTTTGACTGCCTTTAGTTTTTCTTCCTCTAATCTATCACTCTCTTTGACTGCCTTTAGTTTTCTTCCTCTAATCTATCACTCTCTTTGACTCTGCCTTTAGTTTTCTTCCTCTAATCTATCACTCTCTTTGACTCTGCCTTTAGTTTTCTTCCTCTAATCTATCACTCTCTTTGACTCTGCCTTTAGTTTTCTTCCTCTAATCTATCACTCTCTTTGACTCTGCCTTTAGTTTTCTTCCTCTAATCTATCGCTCTCTTTGACTCTGCCTTTAGTTTTCTTCCTCTAATCTATCACTCTCTTTGACTGCCTTTATTTTTCTTCCTCTAATCTATCACTCTCTTTGACTGCCTTTAGTTTTCTTCCTCTAATCTATCACTCTCTTTGACTGCCTTTAGTTTTCTTCCTCTAATCTATCACTCTCTTTGACTGCCTTTAGTTTTCTTCCTCTAATCTATCACTCTCTTTGACTGCCTTTAGTTTTCTTCCTCTAATCTATCACTCTCTTTGACTGCCTTTAGTTTTTCTTCCTCTAATCTATCACTCTCTTTGACTGCCTTTAGTTTTCTTCCTCTAATCTATCGCTCTCTTTGACTGCCTTTAGTTTTCTTCCTCTAATCTATCGCTCTCTTTGACTGCCTTTAGTTTTTCTTCCTCTAATCTATCACTCTCTTTGACTGCCTTTAGTTTTCTTCTCTAATCTATCACTCTCTTTGACTGCCTTTAGTTTTCTTCCTCTAATCTATCACTCTCTTTGACTGCCTTTAGTTTTCTTCCTCTAATCTATCACTCTCTTTGACTGCCTTTAGTTTTCTTCCTCTAATCTAATCACTCTCTTTGACTCTGCCCTTCCCCCCCCCCACCCCCCCCACCCTCTTTTGCTTACTGTCATCTACAATATTTTTCGGGACTATGGCTGGTACCCACGTGTCGTCATATCCGGCCACAAGGAGCGCCCATATTATGGGAGACCGCCATCTTAGTCCTTACCTTTTTTTGAAAAATGCCAGATCGATGCTGCGTATTTGGCTGTTCCAATTCGAAACTTATCTAAACTGTATTTATAACATCTGGATGTTTTCTTTAACACATTTAGATAACATTTTTCACTTTGTTTACACACAAATAAGGACTAAGATGGCGACACTTCCGTTGGAATGGTCGAGAGGCGCACGCAGGTGGGTTGGAGCCATAAGATGATTACTTTTTTCCCTAGACTTGAGACCCCTGCGCCTTATAATGTGACTAATAAAATAGTAAGGAAACAGAATAAGGTTCAACATATCAAAACTACAATACGAGCATGACTATAAGGCAGATTTGCCCAAAACAAAATACAAAAACCTCTCAGCTGTGCAAAAGTTCAAACAAAAATGAAAGGACAGTGAAGAGGCCGCGAGCACCTAATGTCCTAACTACCTGACCTGACCTGACCTGAACAAAATCTGAATTTTTTGTGTCTAAAGTGGTTAGTAGAGGGCGCCTTATAATAAGGTGCGCCTTGTAGTCTGAACAATACGGTACAATCTTTCTGCCTTTTTACTGGTCCATTCTCATGCCTTAGTTCTAGAAACTCTTACAGAGATTCTCTCCAGCCAAAGACGGACATACTCAGGAACTAACTATTTCTTAGTTATATCAAAGATATTCTAAAAGGGTAAGATGGACTACTTAAGAGTTACGGCGAACCGGGCTGATAGAGTTTTATCGTTAGTGGCGGACGTGTACACCACCATTCACAGTGGAGGCCTATCCAAAAACTCGGACTGGAACTTGAACGGAGAATTCAACTGGCCTATCGATGTGTAAAATGTGTCACGTTTTCAAAGGGACATAACCAGTGTTTCTGTCCTCACTGCTCTATAAGGGAAAAGAGACCGGATGTTTATCTTCCCCTGTACAGTCTTTGGGTCTAGGTGGCATAACTGCAGCATGACGCATCCGCGCTCATATTTGACAGGAAACTGTCTCTGAGCGATCGACGGAGGAAAGGAGATAGAGGAAAAGACCTGAAATATGGAGAAGGTTGAGTAAAACGAGAGGGGACGGTAAAACATTGTCACCTTCTATCTCCTTCATGCGAGAGTGGTGCACATAATTATTTCTTCACCAGGTGAGAGTAAAACATAGTCACCTTCTATCTCCTTCATGCGAGAGTGGTGCACGTATTTCTTCACCAGGTGAGCCAGCCTCTGAGCCGGGAGACTGACGTAATCGTCCATCGTGGTCACTGCGTCCTGTTGAAATAGTTATCATCAATGTCATCATCATCATCAGCCACCCGCTGATCATTGTTACTGCCTCCTGTTGAAATAGTTATCATCATCATCATCAATGTCATCATTATCATCATACAGCCACCCGCTGATCATTGTTACTGCCTCCTGTTGAAATACTGAGTAATCATCATCGTCAATGTCATCATCATCATCATCAAAGGCATCATCAATCATCAGGCCAACCCTGCCGTGAGCTGGGCAGACCTGACGTTATCTAACGACTAAGAGTCCAAGAGTGGTAACTGGCCTCCTGTTTAAATAGTTATGATTATCATCATCGTCGGACTGTCAGCCATCATCCATCATCAATGTCCATGACATCATCATTCAGCCACCTGCTGAGCTGGGCGAGACTGATGTTAGTCACATCGTGGTTACTGCTCTCCTGTTGAAATAGTTTATTATCGTCATCATCAATGGTCCATTCGATGCATCATCATCATGCAATGTCATCATTCACTATGTATTATTTTTAATGCAGAATCATACTATCCACCATCGAGCGCTGAGCCAGGAGACTGACGTAAATCTGCCATTGTGGTTTACTGCCTCATGTTAGAATATTTTAGTAGCCTTATTTTCATCGATGCTATCATCACCATAGACGTGTGTGTGTATGTTTGTGTGTGCCGCATGCGTGACCGTGGTGTGTGTGCAGGCGTGATCAAACATGCGTGGTGTGTATCTATCCGTCCGTCTATTTCTCTCTGTGTTTTCCTACACCTTATATTTGTCAGCATCTAGTTGTTGGTCCAGCACAGCTTTCTTAATTATGTTGGCGGCTCAAGCCTCTCTGCCTCTCTCTCTCTCTCTCTCTATCTCTGTGTGCATTGATTTTTTCAAAATCTATTTATCCGCATCCCATCATTAACCCAACAGCCTTTCTCATGATCTTGGTGTTCCTTTAGTGTGTGTGCGTGTGTGTGCTTGTACGCCGCTCTCTCTCACACACTATTTAGTGTGTGTGTTGTGGGTGTGTTAGTGTATGCATGTGTGGGTGCGCTCTTGCATACTTCTGTGCATGTGTGTGTGTGTGCAAATAGCGGGGG
>CM065710.1:12344980-12347480 GCA_017654935.2 Phymorhynchus buccinoides
CTCCATTCGTCTCTTCCCCTCTTTCTGTCAGCTGATTAATTTGATGAACATTAATCAGGTTTAAATTATCTCTCTGTCTGTCCCTCCCTCCCTCTCTCACTCCACCCCACTCTTTTTCTCAGCTGAATTATTTGATGGACATGATTCTGGTTCGAATTAACGTCATTATCAAATGACTCTTTCTCTCTCTCTCATTAATGTGATGGACACGATTCTGGTGCAAAACCTCTCCCCCTCTCTCTCTCCTTCTCATCCCCACCTCTAACCCTCTCTCTCTCTCTCTCTCTCTCTCACTCTGTGTGTCTCTCTCTCTCTCAGCTGATTAATTTGATGGACATGATTCTGGTTCAAAACATTTGTCTCTCTCTCTCTCTCTCCCTCTTTCTCTCAGCTGATTAATTTCATGGACATGATTCTGGTTCAAAATATATCTATCTCCCTCTCTCTTTCTCTCTCTCTCTCTCTCTCTCTCTCTCATCCCTCACTCACGCCACCCCACTCTCTCCCTTGTTCTCTCAGCTGATTAATTTCATGGACATGATTTTTTTTCTCCCTCCCCCTCTCTCTCTCTCTCTCTCTCTCCCTTTCCCCCCCTTCTCATTCCATTCGTCTCTCTCCCTCTTTTTCTCTCAGCTGATTAATTTGATGGACATGATTCTGGTTCGAAATCTCTCTCTCTCTCTCTCTCTCTCTCTCTCTCTCTCTCTCTCTCTCTCTCTCTCTCTCTCCCTTTTCCCCCCCCTTCTCCACTCCATTGTCTCTCCCTCTCTCTCTCAGCTGATTAATTTGATGGACATGATTCTGGTTCGAAATCTCTCTCTCCCCCCCTCTCTCTCTCTCTCTCTCTCTCTCTCTCTCTCTCTCTCTCTCTCTCTCTCTCTCTCTCTCTCTCTCTCTCTCTCTCTCCAAAACAAAAAATTATATATCGCTTTCGTGGATTTCCGCAAAGCTTTTGATTCAGTGAATAGGAACATACTTTGGGATACTCTTAGAAAAACTGGCCTAAATGGGAAAATGTACAATGCCCTTAAAGGAGTCTACACTTCAGTTATAGCTTGTGTTCGTGAAAAAGGTGAATACTCAGATTATTTCAATTGTCCTCGAGGGGTCAAACAGGGATGTCTGTTGAGTCCTCAACTTTTCTCATTCTTTATTAACGAATTAGCGATAGAAATTAACAAAAAAAGGGCGTCACGGCATTCAAATGATACAAGATGCAATAGAAATCTTCTTAATGTTATTTGCAGACGATAGTATTTTGCTCTCAGACAATAGTTGGTTTGCAAAATCAGTTAAATTCCCTTAAGGCAGAGGCAGACCGACTTCATTTAACTGTTAACCTGGACAAGACAAATATTATGGTTTTTAGGAACGGGGGCTATCTTTCTAAATTTGAAAAATGGTGGTATGGTAATATGGAAGTGAAGATCACAAATAGTTATAAATATTTAGGCCTGGTATTCACAACCAAGCTAAGCCTTACTGCAGGATGGACAGAAATGTGCAGAAAAGGAAAGAAAGGGGTAACAAATATACTTAAAACTTTAAGGAAATTAAACTCGAACGATCCATCTATTTTCTGGAAACTTTTTGACACACAGATCACACCTATATTAACGTACGCAGCAGAAGTATGGGGAACTCTCAATAATAATCAATTAGAAAATGTCCATACTCTTGCAATAAAACGTTTTCTTAGTGTGCCGTTACATTCTTCTAACAGCATGGTGTATGCGGAGATGGGCAGGTATCCTTTGTTTGTTCATACTAATGTTAAATGTATCAGATATTGGTTAAGGCTTTTGAAGTTACCTTCGTCAAGACTGTGTAAGCAAGCGTATCTAATGTTATTACAGCAACATGAAAATGGGAAATTTAATTGGGTTTCAAGAGTCAAGAAATTACTAATAGAAAATGGGTTTGGGATAGTCTGGCTGAACCAAGAAGTAGGTCACGATAAAGCTTTTATCTCTGAATTTAAAGATCGAATGACGTGTATATCTAAACAAAATTTGCACTCCCACATGGAAGAAAGTCCTAAATATGAATGGTTTCTCTCGTTTAAAAGCAACCTTGAAGTTGAAAAATATATAACAGCTGTTACAGATAGATGGCAACGAAGTGCACTTGCAAGATTTCGAACCAGAACATTAGGCCTAAATGGTAACAAAAAATGTTTTTTGCATAATACACATGTAGAAAATGTTTGTCCTGTTTGTACATCCAATCTTAAGGAAGATTTTTATTTCAATGTGAAGGCTATAAACACATTCGTGATAAATGTATTATTTTTAGTGACCCTGTAACACAAAGGCGTAGCTTGGTGAGTGTTTTAACGCTAGAAAACGGGCTATTAATTAATTCGCTAGCAAAATATGTTGCTGAATCATATAAACTCAGATCACATTCACTCTCAGTTTGATACCCTATTACAAATTGGCTTATTTAGTGCCCGCTGGTCATTATGTATAGGACGATAATGACTTTGGTTTGATGAAAA
>CM065710.1:12349980-12369980 GCA_017654935.2 Phymorhynchus buccinoides
TCTCTCTCTCTCTCTCTCTCTCTCTCTCTCTCTCTCTCCATCCCTCACTCACGCCACCCCACTCTCTCCCTCGCTCTCTCAGCTGATTAATTTCATGGACATGATTTCTCTCTCTCTCTCTCTCTCTCTCTCTCTCTCTCTCTCTCTCTCTCTCTCTCTCTCTCTCATCTCCCCTCTCACTCCATTCGTCTCTCTCCCTCCTTCTCTCAGCTGATTAATTTCATGGACATGATTCTGGTTCGAAATATCTCTCTCTCTCTCTCTCTCTCTCTCTCTGTCTCTCTCTCTCTCTCTCTCTCTCTCTCTCTCTCCTCCCCTCCCTCATTCACGCCACCCCACTCTCTCCCTCGCTCTCTCAGCTGATTAATTTCATGGACATGATTTCTCTCTCTCTCTCTCTCTCTCTCTCTCTCTCTCTCTCTCTCTCTCTCTCTCTCTCCTCTCATCCCCCTTCTCACTCCATTCGTCTCTCTCCCTCTTTCTCTCAGCTGATTAATTTGATGGACATGATTCTGTTTCGAAATATCTCTCTCTCTCCTCTCTCTCTCTCTCTCTCCCTCCATCCCTCACTCACGCCACCCCACTCTCTCCCTCGCTCTCTCAGCTGATTAATTTCATGGACATGATTTTCTCTCTCTCTCTCTCTCTCTCTCTCTCTCTCTCTCTCTCCCTCTCCCCATCCCATTTCTCTCTCACTCCACCCCACTCTCTCCCTCTTTCTCTCAGCTGAACATGATTCTGGTTTGACATATTTATACATCTCTCTCTCTCTCTCTCTCTCTCTCTCTCTCTCTCTCTCTCTCTCTCTCTCTCTCCCCCCCTCCATCCCTCTCTCACTCCACCCCACTCTCTCCCTCTTTCTCTCAGCTGAACTATTTGATGGACATGATTCTGGTTCGAATTAAAGTCATTATCAAGTGACACTCTCTCTCTCTCTCTCTCTCTCTCTCTCTCTCTCTCTCTCTCTCTCTCTCTCTCTCTCTCTCTCTCTCTCTCTCTCTCCCTCCCCCCAGTCTCACTCCATTCGTCTCTCTCCCTCTTTCTCTCAGGGAACTGGTGGACTTCAGGGTTTGTCCTGAAGACGGAGAGAGTCGGATGCTAACGGAGGGACAGTGACAGATTAAAGACCCACCACGTCATGTGTCAAAATCATGGTTTGCACGTGTTTTCCCTCTTATAGCTGGTAAGAAATCTTCCAAGCATAAGAGGGAATGTGACACGTGACGTGGGGGGTCTTTAATTGTTTCTTAGGATTGGTCCTGAAGCAGCAAAAGTGTGCCTACCAACGGCGTGTGCATGTATGAGCGTGTGCGTATGCGCGCGCGCGCATGTGTGTGTGTGTTTTATTCATAATCTTTTGTTTCTAAAAATGTGACGTAATATATACCTGTTAATTTCATTGTGACAGGAAGCCAAAATTCCGTGCTGATTTTTTGACAGGGATAATAGAGATTGATTGACTGATTGAGCTCAAAGTGTATAGGTGGGGATCTGAAGGGAACGAGATTCTGAAACTGAACGTAAGCAACAGGTTTGATTGAGATCCTACGCAATTGCACAAATGTGTTATGGATTAAGATAGGGTGATTAAGGTGAGTGAAAGATAATTGGTTAGAGAGAGAGAGAGAGAGAGAGAGAGAGAGAGAGAGAGAGAGAGAGAGAGTGTTTTTTCAATGTCGGTACAGCTTCTACTGTTAATCTGACAATAAATTGGTTCCAATTCAGTCCAGTAAGTAACAGGCGAGCTGGCATATTCATATTGTGCATGCTAGTATTGCCGAAGAGAGCCGCCTGGTGGGTAGATTAAAAGCAGACAGTGTTGTTTACCTTGTATTCAGTTCTATCTTGAACAGGCAAAAGAGCAAAGAGAGGAAAAGATGGCTAGCAAGATTGAACATTTTCTTCCTAAGGACAAGACCAGCTGTATTTCGAACACGCTGGAAAGAAGAAACTGGTACGACAGAAAGTGACTACACTAGTCAGGACGAGACAGGAGAGGAGAAATAACCTTAACTGTGGCTTCGTCTGAGGCATTTACGAATGTAGCCAATACTGCGGATCTGATGCAAACAGGATCAACGGGTCTGCGGAGTCAGGAACTGTTGGCTAGATGTGATCACCATTAACAAGGAAGTTAAAGCAATCAGAAAGATAAGGAAAGCGGGAGGTGGTCTCTTAATTCCAACAGTGTGTTGTTCTTCTTCTATTTAGTCGCCAAAGTCATAACTGACCATTATTGCAAGCGAAAAAGGCGAGAGAGAGAGAGAGAGAGAGATAGAGGGAGATGGAGAGAGAGAGAGAGAGAGAGAGAGAGAGAGAGAGAGAGAGAGAGACAACCGGCCAGAGTTCAGACCCAGCAGAGAGAGAGAGAGAGAGAGAGAGAGAGAGAGAGAGAGAGAGGGGGGGGGGTAGTGGGTAGACAGCCAGACAACCGGCCAGACAAGGACCGTTCAGCGGTACCCAGCATGCCGACCCAACCACTGCCTACCCGGCGCGCGGCGCGCGCGCGCGCGCGCGCGAGAGAGAGAGAGAGAGAGAGAGAGAGAGAGAGAGAGAGAGAGAGAGAGAGAGAGAGAGAGAGAGAGAGAGAGAGAATTTTGGTGGGTAGACAGCCAGACAACCGGCCAGACAAGGACCGTTCAGCGGTACCCAGCATGATGCCGGCCCAACCACTGCCTACCCGGGAGTCTGACGTGTGCTCTGCCAGCAGTGTTCTTGAAGACGGCCTTGGCAGAAGGGGCCTGGACTGTCTCTAGGAGTAGGGGGTTCCATTCTCTGATGGCGCGGGGGAAGAAGAAGATGCTGCACTGCTGGGTACGGCAGGGGATCCTGCTGAACTGCTCGCCGTGTCCTCTTCTTGCCCTTGCAGCTAAGGGATGCAGATATCCGTGCCTGACATGGAGATAATATCACTGTTTTACGTCCTCTCGGCCAAAGGCCGTATGGGACATTGCTGATACTTTAGTTATTGGGGAAGGGGGGAGAAGGGAACAAGAAAAAAGTTGTTTCTTTAAGTATAGTTATTTTATTATTTATATGTATTTATTTTTGTTTAAAACTGAATTTTATCTTGAATAATAGGTCAAGATTTTGTTAGGTGCCATGGCTCGCACAAAGACTACTCTGAGTTATCAATGTATATTCTTTTGTTTAAAATGTTATTTCAACAGTTTTAGTTATTACTCCCTGAGCTATTGGAGATTCAAAATTTCAGGACCACCTTTTAAAAAGCAATATAAATCTTTGACATAGAGCTGGCTGACCTTTGAGGATTTTGTAGAAGGTCGCGAGTCTTGTGGCGGTTCTTCGCTTTTGCAGCGTGGGCCACTCTAATTCGGTGAGCATGGCAGTCTCGCTAGATGTGGGAAGGTGATCGATCATGACGAAAAGTGCTGCTCTTCGTTGTGGGACGGTCTGGTTTAAACGTTTTATTGTCTTTACATAACAAACATACAAAGCAACAAAACTGAAGCAACAACAAGCTAGGCTTATGGCGTGCTCAGTTTAAGAGAAAGTCCATATCAGACAATATTGACGGATTTAAATAATAATATGCTTCAATCAAAATAAACAAAAGACACAAAACCGAGTGTCAAGATAAAGAAAATAGGGGTAGATCATAATAGAATCAAAGCAACAACAAAAATGGACGGTCTCAATGTTATCGGTGTGTTTCTGTGCCGTGGGATCCCACACACTAAGAGGCGTATTCAAGGTGGGGACGGACAAGAGTTTTGTAGGCCTGTTCTTTGACATTCCTCTGGTTGGTCTTGAGGGACCTCAGACTACTGATGAAGCCGAGGGTGTCGTTGAAGACGAGAGAGAGAAGGATAGGGAGGTATTAAAGGGCTCCCGATCGTCCCACAAAACAAAGGGTCCCAGAGACTCCTTCACTTACTTTATAGAGGGTCCTAGAGGCGGGATAGAGGGTCCCAGTGGCATAGCGAATGCTAAAAAGAATTTTTATAGTGCATCAATGGGACCCCCTGCACATTCTTTTAGAGGGTCCTGTAGAATTGTTGTGCTTAATAGACTCCCAAATGGGGGTCCCTGGGGTTTATGACATAAAAAGCAGCAGACTGATTAAGAAATGCCAGAAAAGAGATGTTTGTCAGCATCAGAAGCGACGGGAGTTCATCTTATATATATTTTCGAAATCTGTCTGTGTGTCTGTCTGTGTGTCTGTCTGTCTGTGTGTCCCTTATGCACGGCCACAGTTCTCAACCGATCAACACCAAATTTGGTAACAAGCATCCTTGGCACGCTCCGAAGGTCATGCCGTCCTTACTTTTCGGAAAGGGGTCGTGGGGAGGGGGGGCACCGGTACTCAGCGGTACCGGTACTTGGCGTTACCTGTACAAGGCGTTACCGGTACGGGGCGTTGCGCTAGTTCACTATATGAACAAGGGATGTATCAGCACTGTGGTGTGCTATGCATGCAGCCTGGCAAGGAATATTAGGTGAAGATTGAAGGGAGACGATCGTTCATTTGTTTCGGTACAACTTTATCTAGAAGTCTAGAGAGAAATGAGAGGTTAGATACATGTCTGGAGGTTTTATTGTCTTCAGATTATTGGGGACCAGATTGTTTTACTTCAGAAGGGGCCTTACGAGAGCAGTTTTGAAAGCAGGAGGGAGGACGCCTGAAACTAAAGAAGAATTGATAATGGTGGTGATTGATGGCAGAAGGTGGTGATAGATTTGTGAAAAAAGAGTCTGGGATACAATCCAGATCAGAAGAGTTGAAACAGTTCTTTAAGGACCTGTGTCTCGGATACCAGCTGGAAAGAGAGAGAGAGAGAGGAGAGAGAGCGGAGAGAGAGAGAGAGAGAGAGAGAGAGAGAGAGAGAGAGAGAGAGAGAGAGAGAGAGAGAGAGAGAGAGAGAGAGAGAGAGGGGGGGGGGCTTTTGGTGGGTAGACAGCCAGACAACCGGCCAGACAAGGACCGTTCAGCGGTACCCAGCATGATGCCGACCCAACCACTGCCTACCCGTTCGATTTGTCTGGGATTGTTGGGTGGAAGAACATCGAGTCAATATTAGCTCACAGATCAAGAATCACACACACACACACACACACACACACACACACACACACACACACACACACACACACACACACTCGTGCGCGCGCGCGCACACACACACAGAGTGACCCAGCCAACCAGAACCTATTCAGCGGGCTCTAAAATGATGCCACGTCAAGGTATTCTGATCCTCCTCCTCTCTCTCTCTCTCTCTCTCTCTCTCTCTCTCTCTCTCTCTCTCTCTCTCTCTCTCTCTCTCTCTCTCAGCATTCTATGTGGACGATCAAATTAACTTGGACACTATTCTTGTTTGAAATAAATCAGTGAGGTCACATGTTAATAAGGATCTCCCCCCCCCCCCTCTCTCTCTCTCTCCCTCTCTCTCAGCATTCTATGTGGACGATCACATTAACTTGGACACTATTCTTGTTTGAAATAAATCAGTGAGGTCACATGTTAATAAGGATCTCTCTCTCTCTCTCTCTCTCTCTCTCTCTCTCTCTCTCTCTCTCTCTCTCTCTCTCTCTCTCTCTCTCTCTCTCTATCTCAGCATTCAGCATCTATGTGGACGATCACATTAACTTGGACACTATTCTTGTTTGAAATAAATCAGTGAGGTCACATGTTAATAAGGATCTCTCTCTCTCTCTCTCTCTCTCTCTCTCTCTCTCTCTCTCTCTCTCTCTCTCTCTCTCTCTCTCTCTCTCTCTCTATCTCAGCATTCTATGTGGACGATCACATTAACTTGGACACTATTCTTGTTTGAAATAAATCAATGAGGTCACATGTTACCCCCACACCCACACCCATTTTCATAAGGACAGTAGAAAAGCCTAATAAAAAATGTAGCATGTGCACACGTACACAAGCACATACACACGCACACACGCACACATACACGCGCGCGCGCGTTTTGCGTGCACGTACGTACACACACACACACACATACTCTCTCTCTCTTTTTCTTTTCATGACGACAGGATGAAAAAAAGCTTATAGCTTACTCTTTTATCGTCATTAAAGATAATTTTGACTTGACTTGACTTGACTCTCTCTCTCTCTCTCTCACACTCACACACACACACGCACTTACATGCGCACATTTACACACACACGCGCGAGCGCGCGCGCTTGCGTGCACGCACGTACACACACACACACACTCTCTCTCTCTCACACACACACACACACACACACACACACACACACACACACACACACACACACACACACACACACACACACACACACACACACACACACACACACACACACAAAATAGCCTATTCAAATCTAGTTTTATTTCAGGGAGGATCGGCATTGAACAATATCTCTCTCTCTCTCTCTCTCTCTCCCTCTCCCTCCCTCCCCCTCCCTCCCTCCCTCTCTCTCTACCCCTCCCTCTCTCTCTCTCTCTCTCTTCCATAAATGACTCGCGATATCTGGCTGATTAATTTCATTGCTTATTATTTCCTAACGCATCTGCGGTCCTCGCAGCTATACAACATTATCTACACCATTCCATTTTAACAACGATCAGAACACTTCACTCTTAACTGGAACAGCACTGTTGTGGTTTGGGTTTTTTCCAATACATGTACAAACAGTGAAACACCTAATCCAATAGATGTTACATGATACAAAAAAATCTTGACAAACATTGATTTCGCCTTGAACTACGATTTGCGCAATCATCATGTTAGGCCGTGTACACACATAAGCGGATATTCCATGCGGAAACCCGTGCGCAATCCATAAATAAGTGAAACAAAGAAGGGAAAAGATTTGCGCATGTGTCCGAATTTCCCCTATACAGTGGAACCTCCCTTATAGGACCTTCAAAAATCATCCTAAATGAGGTCTTATAAGGGAGGGGTCTTATAATAAGGGAGGTAATTGTAATACTTACAGAGAAGGGCATTGTCTCAGAAAAGTAGGTCTTATATGGGAGGGAGTCTTATAATGGGAGGTCTTATAAGGGAGGTTCCACTGTATACGTAAACTTTTATCCTTCTTTCTTCCACATATTTTAGGGTTTTCCGTACGGAACTTACCGCGTCTAATGTGAACCCGGCCTTAAAATGGCACAAACGAGAAAGTGCTTAAAAGGGCCGCGAAGCCCACTTCTAGCCTTCTAGCCTACACTACTACACTACCCTACAATACCCACCCTAACCTACACGAGAGAGAAAATGGAGTTTTACGTCCTCTTGGTCTGAATCAGACACATATGGGACATTTGTAAATACAAACAAGGGCGTCGCCGAGCGGCAGACATGTCCGTCACCAGCAATGCCACGCACTTGCGACACCCCGTAGAGTGTCACATCCTGACACAAAATTGGAAGGGATTCTGTCTTCTAGTTCACGAGATACAGCTTGAAGAAGAAACATATAGCGCAAAGAAGGAAATTTCGGTTTTCAAGGTCACACTTCAAGGTCAAGGTCAGCATGGTGATAATTTATGCTCGGATGTTTTCTTCTCTAGGTATACAGTACCACACACAATCTGAAGCGCTTCTGTCAAGTACCAATGTGGAAAATATGGCTTAAAACCCAATGTGTAGACCCCTACCACTTTCAAGGCCTACTGATCGCCCGGACCGTGACCTTGACCTTGATCGGTATGCCACCATCAGAACGGGCATAAGCCAAAGTACCTTCATGCCAAATTTGAAGACTCTAACACTAACGGTGTGGGAGTTATGGCCCCTGAAAGATTTTCGGTTTTCAAGGCCGTACGCCAAGGTCAACCTCACGACGGCAAAATGGTTTGCGCGGATGCCTTCCTCTCATGGTGACACACCAGCACACAAAATTTGACGTGATTCTGTCAACCCGTTCGAAAGATATCCTTGGGACAGACAGAAGGAGAAAAAAATGACCCTCCGATTTTCAGGCTCCAGCGATCTTTTTGACCTTGACCTTGACCTTGATCGGTATGCCATCATCAGAACGGGCATAAGCCAAACCACCTTCATACCAAGTTTCAACATCCTATGTTGATCGGTGCCCGAGATATGGCTAAAAATAGATTTTCGGTTTTCAAGGTCGTACGTCAAGGTCAAGGTCACGACGGCAAAATGGTTTGCGCCGATCTCTTCCTATTAAGGAGGCACACCTTCACACAAAATTTGACGCGATTCGGTCAAGCGGTTCGGGAGATATCCTTGGGACAGACAGAGAAAAAAAAAACAAAAAAAAAAAACCCAGACAAACCAGCCCATCGCAAAGTCCGTTACCTTCGGTGACGGACAATATGGTTGGAACAATACTGGAGGCAATGCCCGGAGGCAGTACGAAACCAGTAAAGTCCCGATTTTTTGTTGTATTAATACAGATAGCTGTAGCGGTGACCACGCCTCGGTTAAACCTCATCGGCTATGGCACCGCCACAAGTAGTGAAAGATATTTTGAACGTAACCCCCTAACCTACCCCCATTCCCCAAGCATTGCCCCTTTCAGTTCCACCCATCAAAGAAAACAAAACGACCACAGCATTTTACTGCCTCGACGTGTTCAACTGTATTCCTCAGTAAATTTATAGGACTTACATGTCGGGTCTTTCCTGGCACTGCACTGCGTCCAGGATCGACCCACTATCTTTATAACTACAACAAATGTCCCAAATGTACCTGTTTCAGGTACAAAAGGTGTTGGTATTGATTTTTGCTGGGTGCCATCTCATTTGGGGTTCTTTTGGAATGAGGTTGCTGATAGAGCTGCTAAACGAGGGGCCTTCAATAACACTAACACATTTTTAGATGATAAATTGGTATTGTCAATACATGAAACTTACTCTTTGTTGGAAAAATCCATTTGTATCAATCCATCTGACTTTAGACCTAATATTTTGATGCATAGCAGATCCATACTTGTACAAGATACGATAAATTCATGGAAAACTAAATACATAGAAACTAATTGTCTCTGCACTCAGATATTATCAATTCATCATTTATTATTAGAATGCCCAATGTTGCTGTCTAAATACCGAATGTTCAATATGGACTTTTTTCATAAGTATAATAATACCAAGGGTATCTTAAGTGACGCAGAAATTGACATTGCTTTAATTGCGAAATTAATGCTGTCCACGCCTATTGGAAGCTTACTGTAAATGTTTTGCCTTGCCTGTGGTTATAATTGATTTTTAAGCTTGCATGGGTTTTTTTTTATTGGTTCAATGGTCGACTTATGGCGATAATTTGACCGCCAGGGGGCAGTCAATCCACCAGGGGCTTATCACGCTATATTCTTAGTTGGGCGTAGTGAGAGAGAGAGGGAGGGTGCGACTCCTCCCTATCTCTCTCTCTATCCCCAACTAAGAATATAGAGAGGATTAGCCCCACTCGAGCGCTATGCCACCTGGCGGACAAAAGAGCCAGCTAAGTCGCTCATTTCTGCATGTTGTCTAAAATCGCTATTCGTGTGAAAAGACATTAAATTACAGATTCATTCCTGTTCCAGGTCTGAACTCGTCTGATTCTATACAAGTGAAGAGCTGACAGAAAGACATGTTAATCTATTTAAGCCGGATGACTTACCTTCGGTAGGCATGAAGTCTACGCGACATGGACCCAGCCTGGCAGCAGTGATGATTCTTGATGCTGTTGGAATGATGGTGACAGGGCTGGACCTTAGGGACTTGTGGGTGTTCTTGTGGATCTTTACTACTGCAGGGTCCCAGCCTGGCAGCAGTGATGATTCTTGATGCTGTTGGAACGACGGTGACAGGGGCTGGACCTTAGGGACTTGATGTTCTTATGGGTCTTTACTACTGCAGGGTCCCAGCCTGGCAGCAGTGATGATACTTGATGCTGTTGGAATAACAATGACAGGGCTGGACCTTAGGGACTTGATGTTCTTATGGGTCTTTACTACTGCAGGGTCCCAGCCTGGCAGCAGTGATGATACTTGATGCTGTTGGAATAACAATGACAGGGCTGGACCTTAGGGACTTGATGTTCTTATGGGTCTTTACTACTGCAGGGTCCCAGCCTGGCAGCAGTGATGATTCTTGATGCTGTTGGAATGATGGTGACAGGGCTGGACCTTACGGACTTGTGGGTGTTCTTGTGGATCTTTACTACTGCAGGGTCCCAGTCTGGAAGCAATGATGATTCTTGATGCTGTTGGAACGATGGTGACAGGGCTGGGCCTTACCAGGGACTTGTGGGTGTTCTTGTGGATCTTTACTACTGCAGGATCCCAGCCTGGCAGCAGTGATGATTCTTGATGCTGTTGGAATGACGGTGACAGGGCTGGGCCTTACCAGGGACTTGTGGGTGTTCTTAGGGATCTTTACTCCTGCAGGATCCCAGCCTCCACAGCATGCTGTCGATTCCAGAGAAACAGCGGCAGCTTGACGTTTTGCATCTGTGCAACAGAAAGAACATCCGCACTTAAGTTGGACCTTCGTCAGCATACCATAAACAGGCTACATGCCGTTGTGCCCCCATGTCGTTGTGACCCCATTGACCCCTAATGGCATATCATACATCCATGTCCTTGTGATGCCAAGCATTGTGACCCCGTGTTGTTGTGATCTTTTGTTGCAACCCCAATCCTAACCCTAAGGTCGGGTTCACAATAGACGCGTAAGTTCCGTACAGAAAACTCTAAATAAGTGGAAGAAAGAAGGATAAAAGTTTACGCATATAGGGGAAATTCGGACACGTGCGCAAATCTTTTCCCTTATTTTTTCCACTTATTTATGGATTGCGCACGGGTGTCCGCATGGAATATCCGCTTATGTGTGTACACGGCCTTATCCTTACCCTAAACGTAAATCCGCACCCGATCCTACAGGATCATTTGTGACTTTTTGTTCTGACCATTAACCCTAATCCTGAACATAAGCCTTAACGGCCGGCTACACTGCATTTGATTCGATTCACTACGATTCGATGGTAAAGCATTTCTCGGTGATTTCCATTTTTCCGTTTTTGCTTTTCTTACCAAACATTAAGCTGTATTTTATGAACATTTTCACCTAATTATCTTTTTGGAATAATAAATCGCAGTCATGATAAAGGCCATTATCTAATAGGACCCCCCCCCCCCCCCCCCTATAAGACGGGAAAACGCAATGAACCACGACTGTGACAAATGCCGCGGTGTACAGCACTACATGGGGGGGGGGGGGGGGGGGGGGGTCCTATCAGATAATGTCCTTTATGATGAATGCAATTAATTATCGAACAAAGATTATTACCTGAAAATGTTCATAAAATACAGCTTCATGTTTGGTAAGAAAGGCAAAAACGGAAACATGGAATTAACCGAGAAATGTAGGGTGGGGTGGGGGGTGAGGCATGACTGACAGTTCTATGGAAATAAGAAGAAAAATGGACTGCACTACCTTTTGGAAGTAAACGTAAAACTGGTGGACAAAGAAAACAAAGCACGAAACGTTGGAGTTTTCCCTCTCACAGGTACCTTGTTTTCTGTACCCACCATTCTTACGTCTATGGAAATAATCATACTGATATTAGCCCTGTCGAGTTTATAGCCATTGGTGTAGAGTGGCACAGAGGTAACGCGTTCGCCTTGTGTCAAGTAAACCCCAGTTCGAACCTAGGTAAAATGGATTTTCCATCTCACTTTGCACTAGGCCTTACGGTCTGAACGTGGAGTCTTTCGAATGAGACGATAAACCAATGTCCCGCGTGGCCATGCACTCAGCACACGTTAATCCCAATGGCAACGAAAACGTTGTCATTAGGTCAAAGCTTACCATCAGTGTGACTGATGAGGAAGGAAATGGATTTTCCTTCCTCATCAGTCACACAAAAATCGCTTAAAATCAAATTGAGTGGCGCGCCTCTGGCTGCGACGCCCTCTCCAGGTGGGAGCAACCCGAATTTCACAGAGACGCCTCTGTGACTATGAAGTACCTAAGACCTAATAATACCTAATACCTTCGACGTGGTAGGCCTAATCGGTAATTTCAGGGGACAGTCGTCAGAGGAAAAAAAATCACGGGAATCCAGTTCTATAGGGGAAGACGGGGTAAAAAGCCCATGGGCGGGTAAGAAGCCCACCCCAATTATCGAATGAAATAAAGAAAATTTTAGTCAAATTTGCCCATGAGACGAATGCTAGACATTAACGCTCGTCTCATGGGCAAAATGAGACTGAAATTTGCTTCATTTCATGAGATAATTGGGGTGGGCTTCTTACCCGCCCATGCGCTTTTTACCCCGTCTTCCCCTATATAAAAGGGTAAAAAAACCAAAAAACATGCTATTTTTCGTTGTTTTTCTTACCCCTCTCTTCCCCTAAAATCATCGTCCCTGTATCATCGCGGAGTACGTATGTGTCCTATGGTGGCATAAATTATGTGTGAAGTTTTGTGTTTATACGTTTGCGCGTTCGAAAGTGTGTGTTCGCGCACGTATGTGTGTAGTAGTAGTAGTAGTAGTAGTAGTAGTAGTAGTAGTAGTAGTAGTAGTAGTAGTAGTAGGGACAGGCTCTCAAGCCTAGGCCTCGCGGCCTATATAACGTCCCCTCTTTGGCAATGACGTTGCAAATTTGTTTTATTTGTGCGTGCGTGTGTGTGTGTGTGTGTGTGTGTGTGTGTGTGTGTGTGTGTGTGTGTGTGTGTGTGTGTGTGTGTGTGCGTGCGTGCGTGTGTGCGTGCGTGTGCGTGCGTGCGTTGATTTTTGCGTTTGTTGATTTTTGCGCTACAAATGCGTATTTATGCACATGCTCACCCTCATCACCGCGCTCGCACACACACATGCGCGCGCGCGCGAATGCGCACACAAACACACACACACGCGCTCACGAGTGCAAACGCGCGCACAGACACGAAAGAACAGGAGAGTGCGCGCACGCACACACATGCGCGCGCACTCCACAATTACAACCACTCACATATTACATCTATGCACACATGTGCACACGGGAATATTTGAAATAAATATACATTTTGAACACACACAAACGGTTGCGCGCGCACACGCACACGCACACACACTTGCACGTGCCAGCGCAGATACTGATGAGATAAATACCAGTGTGTGTATGCGCAAACATGCAATAACTAAAAAAATCAAAAAAATCGTATGTGCAAGTGCGTGCGTGCGTGCACGGTTTTTGTGTGTGTGCGTGCTTGCGTGTGTGTGTGCATTCGTGTGGGCCTGTGTTTATGTGTCTATTTCTCAGCAGGTATGCTTATGTCTGATTTTTTTTCCTCCGACAATTTTACACTCCAAATTCCCCTAACAATTTCCATGACTCCCCCCCCCCCCCCCCTTACCCCCTCTGATTTTTTCTGATTTTTTCCCTCTACAATTTTTTCCGCCCTCTTGATGAATTTTCCTCCGACTTTTTTCTGCCAGATTATCCACTTTTCCCCCCCTCTGACCCAAAAAAACACCCAAAAAACCTGACGAGATTTCCTACCACCTTCGACGTACACTACAGTAGTAGTAGTAGTAGTAGTAGTAGTAGTAGTAGTAGTAGTAGTAGTAGTAGTAGTAGTAGTAGTAGTAGTAGGGACAGGCTCTCAAGCCTAGGCCTCGCGGCCTATATAACGTCCCCTCTTTGGCAATGACGTTGCAAAAATTATTTTGGGTCTGAGCAAGTTTTTGAAAGACAATCAGTCAAATTCAAAATCATTAAAAAGACTGAAATTTCTGACTGGAATCCAGAAGATTTTTAAAGGTGTTAATATTAGTTGCAAACTTGATGTTAGTACTTAGTTCATTCCAATGAACAGCAACTCTATAAGAAAATGAAAATTTTCTTCTATTACTTTGACAATATCTAATAAAGATTTTGCCTTCTGACTTTCTCGTGATGTTAAATTGTGGAACAGAAAAGAAAGTTTCAAAATTGATGTCATCAATACCATGGAAGATCATATAAGTTTGTATAAGGCTGCCTCTCAACCTCCTACCCTTAAGAGAGTGTAAGTTTAGGTGTCTTAGCCTTTCAATATATGACATGTTTTTACATTCTTTTAGCAGTTTTGTGGCCCGTCTTTGAACTTTTTCTATTTGATTAGACTGCCTTTTCAAAAAAGGACACCATATAGCATTAGCATATTCCAGATGTGGCCTTACAAAAGATTTATATAGTTTTAGAAAAGTGTCTTTATCAAGATAAGTGAAACTTCTTTTAATAATTCCCAACATCTGGTTTGCCTTGCCCACCACTCTCTGTATATGAGGATCAAATGATAATTTGTTATCAAAGGTAACACCCAAATCTTTCTCTTCTGTGACAGTATTTATCTGCTGAATTCCATCATTGAGTCTCATTTCATATTCAACATTCTGATTGTTTTTACCAATATGTAACACACCACATTTTGATACATTAAAATATAAATTCCAGGTACCTCAACCAGAACCAGAACCCTTTCCCTTTCCCAAACATTACGTCGGGGGCTCGATCAGCGAGACCCGATTGGCTGGGTCATCTTTGTAGAGTAGGTTTTTGCTTTATTTTGTTTCTTTTTGATGCCAGGCTTCGGACTTCCTTTTCTTCTTCCATATGGCTTGTACCCACGAGTCGTCATATCCGGCCACAAGGAGCGCGCCTTATTATGCGAGACCGCCATCTTAGTCAGTAACTTTGTTTAAGAAATGCCCGATCGATGCTGTTTACACACAAATCTGACTAAGATGGCGACACTTCCGTTGGAAGGGTCGAGATGCGCACACAGGTGGGGGGGGAGCCATAGTTGTCAAAGTCAGTTCTGACTTCGACCGCATAATAGTATCATAAAATCAAACTGATGATTATGGATAAGCTACTCAACCGGAGAAGAAGAAGAAGAAGATTACAAAATGTTACCTGTCAGTGAAACACTGAAAGTTTTAAAATTAATGAGAACATTTGAGGGGTGGTCGGGTGACGACTCTACCTTCTTCTTCATCGCCTTAGGCAGCCAACTACTTCTTCTTCCATTTAGTATCCACAATCAACAATTTGAATTGTTGATACTGTTTGGTCGAGGTCCGAAGGTCGCACACAGAACAAAAACAAATCAAAACAACCCTAATCTACAGTGACCCAGCCAGCCAAGACCCGTTCAGCGGAAGCTCGGCAAGATGCTGAATCAGTAAGAACTGGAACCGCTAAGCTAATTTTTATTTTATTTAAAGAGGGTATTTTTACAATGGTTAGACAGTAGACTGGAACGAGCTGAGTGTAGCGGCAGACACCGCCTGTCGCAGTAGTAGTAGTAGTAGTAGTAGTAGTAGATAGGGACAAAATAAGCCGTCAAGCTTTTTAGAGAGTCCCGTCTTTATACAATCAGTATTACATACAAGTACTGGTCAAGGTTTATTGTGGTCAAATTTTCCTAAAATTAGCTACTCATCAAAGCTTCTAAATAAATTTAAATAATTTGGAGATTTGTCGAGACGATTTTTGAACAAGTTAGTATTAGGTGCACATTTTAATTCGTTAGTTAATTCATTCCAATTGTTAGCAACTCTATTGCTGAAGCAATTTTTCCTTATGTTAGTGTTGAAACGTTTAATAAAGACCTTGCCGTAAGGCTTTCTAGTCACACTGTAATGTGTGACCCTCGCGAGCATGAAAAAAGGTAGCTCGTAAAAATAAGTAGCTCGCTACTATGAGAGTCTGTATTTGCGACAACCACAAATTTCACTTTTTCTGTAGTTTAACCATTTACTTAACCCTAACCCTAGAAAAAAGTGAAATTTGTGGTTCATGCTCAATGTCGCAAATACACACTGTCATTACGAGCTACCTTTTTTCATGCGACACCCCCTTCAAGTCTTCAATAAGTTCATGTCACGCCGTCTCAGTAGACATTACAGTGACTTCAGTTGAAGATTCTACAACTCATAGAGACAATATTTTGTCCACTCGAAGACACATGTGGATAGACAAACTGAAACCATTTACTTACCTTTCATTTCAAAATTACTCTGGTCAAAAATCCAAAATGGCAGCAGACGACAAACCCCGACCTCCGTCTTCGCAGTTCGTGAACAGAAGTTCGAAAGGGGTAAGCGGAAATTATAAAAAAATAAAATAAAAAAAAGCACGTGCACGCTTGCGCTCGATTGGTCAAGAAAGAACCACGTGACACCATGACACTTTAATCCCCCTTTTCACGTGTTTTGCTGCTTATCATAATATTTAATTAGCTTTAGCTTTCTCGAAGCATCGACCCCGATTCTCAGTTTTGTGCCGTCTGACATTGTTTATTTGTCTCTCTCGCTCTCTATTATATCTGCGTGCGTTTTCTTTTACTTTAATTTTTTTTTATTTTTCTTCTTTTAATTGTTTGTAAAAAATGATTATCTGGAATCGGTAAAGGTAAAGATGTGCCACCACCCCCTGCATTTCTCGGTTAATTGTATTTTTCCGTTTTTGCCTTTCTTACCATACATAAAGCTGTATTTTAGGAACCTTTTTAGCTAATAACCTTTTTGGAATACTAACCCTAGCCCTAAACCTAACCCTACCCCCCACTATATGTACTGCAGTATACCGCGATTTGTCACAGTTGTGGTTCGTTGCGTTTTTCCGTCTTATGATAGGGTGGGGGGTAGGGTAAGGGCTAGGGTTGGGGATAGTAGTATTTCCAAAAAGGTTATTAGCTAAAAATGTTCCTAAAATACAGCTTTATGTATGGTAAGAAAGGCAAATACGGAAAAATACAATTAACCGAGAAATGTAGGGGGGTGGCACATCTTGAATATAGACGTCTACATATTATAGTCAACATTTTTCTGTCTTGATTGCTGCATTCTGGTTTGGTTGAACGGATTATGGGATAAACAAGCGCGGATTCGCAATCGTTTGTGGCACGCGACAATATGTGCGCCAATTTTGGACCGACCGACAGACCGACCGACCAACAGACCGACAGACCGACAAAGTGAGTTATACGGATTATATGTGTGTGTGCGTATATATGTGTGTGTGTGCGTGTGCGTGTGCGTGTGCGTGTGCGTGTCTGTGTGTGTGTTGTGTGTGTGTGTGGTGTGTGTGTGTGTGTGTGTTGTGTGTGTGTGTGTGTGTGTGTGTGTGTGTGTGTGTCTGTGTTGGTCAAGGACGCGCCAGTTACGGGGTTCAAACCCCAAAACACATAATCGCTAATATCTCGCGAAGTTTTGCAGGTATTTCAATGCAGTTTTTTTCACATTTCTTGATGAATGGTCTACAAAAAACAACAACAAAAACTCGAGTTCATGTTCTTGGACAAGTTTCTATGTAGTATGTAAGCCTGTATTGCTCTCTGCTTTTTACCTGCGCGTAGTAAGGTGATTAGGTGCCGTAGGTGTTTCTACTAGATGGAGAATGCTCTGCCTTTTACGTATTGTGTTTGTTTACACTCATATATCGTAAAGCATGGGCGGAAGATTCTGTGCGGAAACCCAGTGCGCAATCCGTAAAAATAAGTAACAGAAAGAAGGGAAAGATTTGTGCACGTGTCCGTATTACCTCTAATCCGTAAATGTTTACCCTTCTTTCTTTAACTTGTTTACGGATTGCGCATGGGATTTCCGCATGAACTGTGTATGAGGCCTTAATCAGTGTCACTTTTTTTTTCTTGTTTCTTTATTTATTTATTGCGCACACAGACAGACACACTCACGCATGCAGGCACACACATACACACACGCACGCGCGCGCGCGCGCACACACACACACACACAGACATACGCACACGCACACACACACACATACACACACAGATATACGGCGCACACGCACGCACAAAACGCGCACGAGACACACACACACACACACACACACACACACACACAACACGCATACACACACAACAACGCACACACAATTTGTGGCACACGCAAAACGCACGCACACGCATACACACACACACACACACACACACACACACACACACACACACACACGCACTACATGCAAAAAAACACCCAACATATTTCATTCTCTTCTTATCTTCTTTGTTATCAAATCAAACACAGCAAAAGAGCAACATCATCATTAAGTCACACAAGGAATACAAAGGCCTACATACGAAAAATAAACTATGTAAAATTATTTTTAAAAACACAAAAAAACTCCAACGCCCGTGTACCGTAAAATGCCATATTTCGGATGTAACTTGATTTATGCAAAATAAAACATTCGAAATGAATATTTTTGTCTCTATCTTTTCGTCGTATTCGTATTCTGTATTTACCCTCATTTAAAAAAAAACTATCAAGTTTCGGAAGAAACAAAAAACCTCCAACGCCCGTGTACTCTCTCTTCTCTCTCTATCTTTCGGATCTCCCTCATTTACACAAACACAAACACACGAACAGAATACGACACACAGCAGACACGTATTCGCCTAAAAATGCTTGAACGCACTAGCGCACATTTACACAACACAAAAACACACACACACACACAGTTCTCACTCTCTATACACTCATCACAAACGCTCTCTCTCGTGAAACGCACTATCTCACACACACACACACACCCACAACACACACACACACACACACACACACACACACACACACACACGACACACACACACACACACACACACACATTTTATTTAGAATAACATACCCTCGTAGACCTAAGCTTATCACAGTAACACAATCAACCAAATATTTCACAAATTGTAACATCTGCGCTCAAAAATGGACGAGAATGGGAAATTAATTTTTTTTAAAATATAAGTACGCCAAGCACTATAAACTGAAAAAAAAAAAAAAAAAACTCTCTCATCTGTCTCTCTGTCTCTCTCTGCCTCTCTCTCTCTCTCTCTCTGTCTCTCTCTCTCTCTCCCTCTCTCTCTACTCGCTCTCTTCTCTCTCTCTCGCTTCTTCACTCTCTCTCATATCTTTCACACACATACACACACACACACAAACACACAACACCCACATACACACACACACACACACACACACACCACACACACGCTCACACACACACATACACACACACACACACACACAAACACACACACACACACACACACAACTACATACACACACACACACATCACAACACACTCCACAGCACACACACACAACTCAAACACAAACAGACACACACACACACACACACACACACACATACTTCTTTCTTCTTCTTATTTGTTTATTTACATGGACATACCTCTCTCTCTCTTAACCCTTTCACCGCTAATGTCGCACTTATGCACTACACTGGTTTTTCACCCATGTCACTAACACACATAAACACAGGGTCTGTTATCTCGAGGACCCTATTTTCTAATTTTGGGAGGTTAAGATTGGGCCAAAATGTTATACATGTCACAAAGAAAATCACAATATTGCAGATAACAAAACACACAAACCCAAGAAAGTTTAAAGACAATACATTTGGCTAAAAATTGGCTCTCGGCGAAAGGGTTAAGTTTCTCAACGCAAAAAGAAACATTTGACAAATTCTCACATCTGCTCTCGGATGAAAATAAGAAATTCATTTTTATTAAAAACACAAAAAATATGCCCCAAAAACACAATGAAATGCAAAATTATTCTAACCCACCCCTCTCCTCGTCTCTCTCTCTCCCTCTCTCCTCTCTCTCGCTCTCTTGTCATGTGATCTCTTTCACTCGTATCTCTCTCTGTCTCTTTCCTCTCCCCCTCTTCTCTGTCTCTTTTCTTCTCTCTCTTTCCCCTTTTCCCCTTTTTTCCCCTTTCCCCTTCTTGCTTCTTCCTCATTTTCTCTCATCCTTCTCCCGACTTTCTTTTCTCTCTTTCTTTTGTTTTTTTCCTATACTTATTTCCTTGTCAAGTCTCTCATTTCTCTCAGTCTTCCGTCATCTTCTTCTCTTTTTCTCCCTTTTCATCTCTTTTTCCCCCCCCCCCTTCTCTCTTTCCTCTCATGTCTCTCTCTCTCTCCCCACTCCCTCTCTCTCTTTTTCTCCCTCTCTCTCTCTCTCTCTCCTTCTCTCTTCTCTCTGTTCATCTCTTTGTTTCTCTTTCTCTTCTTTTTCTCCTCCCTCTCTCTCTTT
>CM065710.1:12374980-12379980 GCA_017654935.2 Phymorhynchus buccinoides
AAACTCCTTGTCCCGACCTCTTTCATCTCCACCACCAACCCCCTTCCATGGTGAAGATGCCTTACCCAGGGCACATC
The DNA here is from genome assembly GCA_017654935.2 of Phymorhynchus buccinoides. Classification (NCBI taxonomy): domain Eukaryota; kingdom Metazoa; phylum Mollusca; class Gastropoda; order Neogastropoda; family Raphitomidae; genus Phymorhynchus; species Phymorhynchus buccinoides. Next base: position 12,375,058 of record CM065710.1, read on the forward strand.
CTCATTCTCTGGGTATACACCCACTAGACATTCTAACCAGCTAGTCTTCGAAGCAGACCTTCGGAGGAGCAGCGACCGTCCTGTTCAGCAAACTCCTTGTCCCGACCTTCTTCATCTCCACCACCAACCCCCTCCCATCTTTGGCCTTCTCTCGGAACACGAAAGGCAGATACCTATGCAGACGCCTGCACTCCACTTTATCCGTAGTGAACATGTTTCTCCTCGCGTTGGTCTTGTGCACGTATTTGGGAGTGACGCACCCGGTACCGTAGTTCTCCTCCACCATGCGCCGTACGCACAAAGGCGCGGGAACGGTGAGCATCTCCCACTGTACCGTACTCAACGGGAACAGGTGCTTGCTCTTCAGCATCAGGTGCTCTTTCGTGCCCCACGTGATCCCCCACACGTACTCGCCCCGCTGCTGGTAAAAGAACAGATCGACGTAAGGGAACTTGAACGGCTTGTCGCTGAACGGGGGCAGGTCGGAAAGGTAGAACTTCCACTGAGAATCGGGCGGGGCGAAGAGCGTGAACCCGGGCACGTTTCCTAACACGCGGCGGATTTTGCGCCACTCCGAAGCGTTCACGGCAATGTCTATGTCGTCGTCCCACGGCACGAAACCGTGATGGCGGTACGCGCCGAGCAAGGCACCTTCGAAGATGAAATATTTGATGTCGTTCTGGCGACAAACGGTTTGAAACACGTGCATGGTGAACATCAGCTGAGCGCGTTCTCTCAACGAAGTCGTCGGCTGGAACATCTCCATCATGGCTAACTCCTCCGCAGCTTTGGAGTCTGTTCTGGCGCGGATTTCCAGCTCCTGTTTCTGGCGGAAGAACTCCGCGAAAGGGTCGTCCTTGTACATAAACTTCCGCACGTCGGAGAGGTTGAATTTTGGTGGAAGAGAGTTCCCGGGTTCCGGTTTAGGGTGCTGGAAGGGGGAGTCGATGGGGAAGTTCTGGGTGTCCATCAGCATGGAGACGACGTTGATGGTGCTGTGCCCTCGCCAACACCCCGGTAAGAAGGGGGATAAAACGAGGTTTCTGATTGGCGAGACGAAGAGCACGAGGAACGTGACGATGATTCCTATTCGACAGAACGTGGCGATTTGCTTGCGGCTTTTTATGGACATGCGAGCCATGGTGGGTGGTGGGTGGGGATGAGATGATTTTGAACCTGTATGGGGAAGACAGGTTTGTATGATTATGGGAAGACTGGTCAATAGGGCATTTGCCACGAGTGTTCGTTCTCTATACTAGACTACTAATTTGCCCGAGCTCGTTCTGCCCGAGTTATGCTGACCTTTCTAATTCAACTATCTAACTTCATAGACTCAGTGAAATTCAAGGTCGCCGGCGCGCGGCAAATGCCCTATTGGTTTGGCTCTTTTCAGTGATGGTGTGGAGAAGGGTTTGAGGAGTTCTTGCAGCTAGATGACTGGGGCCAGTGTTGGTGGTGGTGACTCTATAGATCTGCAACACACACAAACACACGTGCATAAAACATAAGCCATATACGCGAACATGCGCGCACGCATGCACGCACATGCACAAACACTGGACACACACGCAACACTAACAAAACAAGCCTATCTTTAAAGATGTAAAGACTGTACTTAATTAAAGAAACGAGCGCTTCGCAGGGTAAGTGGCGAAGCTAGTCTGCGTAAAAGCCCAGTGGCGTAGGAACAGGGGGAGGGTAGGGGGTGGGGGTGGAGAGAGAGAGACAGAGAGAGAGAGAGAGAGAGAGGGGGAGGGGAGGGCACCTCATCTCTATCACGTGTCCCCAACTTTATGGGAACCTCGTCTCAATGTGTCCCCAACTGTATGGGCACCTCGTCTCAATGTGTCCCCGACTTTATGGGAACCTCGTCTCAATGTGTCCCTAATTTTATGGGAACCTCGTCTCAATGTGTCCCTAATTTGATGGGCACCTCATCTCAATGTGTCCCTAATTTTATGGGCACCTCGTCTCAATGTGTCTCTAATTTTATGGGCACCTCGTCTCAATGTGTCCTCGACTTTATGGGCACCTCGTGTCAATGTGTCCCTAATTTTATGGGAACCTCGTCTCAATGTGTCCCTAACTTTATGGGAACCTCGTCTCAATGTGTCCCCGACTTTATGGGAACCTCGTCTCAATGTGTCCCTAATTTTATGGGCACCTCGTCTCAATGTGTCCCCGAGTTTATGGGCACCTCATCTCAATGTGTCCCCGAGTTTATGGGCACCTCGTCTCAATGTGTCCCCGACTTTATGGGCACCTCGTCTCAATGTGTCCCCTCAGATAAGGAGAATGGCAGCGTCTGCTCATTTACATTTTGCTACCGGTGTTAACTGCTTAAGACTCACTCACGACTACAGTACCAGGGTCATCGGTATCGATCCACCAGCTGACCACAAATTCTACTCAATGTAGGTCTATTTCATTTGATGTATTGATTTTTCTAAGGTGAAGTTTAGCTGACCGCCCCTCCACCCCACCTCAACACCCCCAACCCTCCACTCCCTCATGTTCTCGCCTTTCAATTTCGATGAGTTGCTTTTTCTGTACAAATAGTTCCCCCACCTTCTGGAAGTTCTGTGCTTGTAACTTCCTCTAACTCCTTCTAATCTGTCACTCTCTTTGACTCTGCCTTTTCCCTTTGCTTACTGTCATCTACTATCTTTCTGCCTTACCGGTCCATCCATTCTCCTGCCTTTTTTCAAGAAACAATTTCAAAAAGATTTCCTCCAGCCGAAGTCGGACTTGCTGGGCCCTAACTATTTCTTAGTTAGGCGCATAACGGCAGCATGACGCATCTGCGCTCATAATGACAGGAAACTGTCTGAGCGGTGAAGAAGAAAAAGTGTTCTCGGTCTCTGTCTCTGTCATTTTCGAAGAGCAAGATAATTCACCAAATGCCCCCACAAATGTTACTCTATGTATGCCTATTTCATTCCTGCCGATGTATTGATTTGTAGCTCCCCACCTCAACAACCAACACCCCACCGCCCCTTTACCCTATGGCCACTCCCTCATGTTCTCGCCTTTCAACTTCGATGTGCTGCTTTTTCTGTACAAATAGGTTCCCCCACCTTCTGGAAGTTCTGTGTCTTTGTAACTTCCTCTACTCTGTCACTCTCTGCCTTTTCCCGTTGCTTACTGCAGTGATGTCCCGAGACCCCCCGTCATAGGCCATTGACCTATACAAATTGAAAATGTAATAATTGTGTTCTCCCCTGTCAGGACAAATGTCTGACACAAAATTTTAACACTGGCACACTTTGTCTTATTGATTTCTGCAAGAGCCAGGACATTGTCCTATTGATTTCTCTTTAAGTCTCAGGACAGTTTTGTCTCATTTTCATGAAACACTTTTTGATCCTCGGTACATCACTGTTACTGTCATCTACTATCTTTCCGCCTTACTTGAGGTTTTCAAACAGTACCTTTCGCAAAAAAATACTTACAATTTGCCTGGTAAAAGCGAAAACACACCCTGAATATTATCCCAAAAAATCCTCGGGTAGGAGCGACGAAAATGCACGCACAGAGAGAGTCACTCACAGCCCCCCAAAACACACACACAATGGTTATGTGTCAGTACCCGTGAACTAAACCGGGCGAACGAGTTAGTGGTCGTCTGCTCTGCTCGGGGTATTGACCGGTGCGGCTTTTTCTGTTTTCACACTCTCCACTCTTCTTTCACGCACCGGGGGAAGAAAAGTCTGTTTAACGTCCTCCGGTCTGAAACAGACACATATGGGACATTAGGGGAAGACGGGGTAAAAAGCCCATGGGCGGGTAAGAAACCCATACCAATTATCTCATGAAATAAAGCAAATTTGAGTCAAATTTGCTCATGCGACGAATGCTAAACATCAACACTCGTCTCATGGGCAAAATGTGACTGAAATTTGCTTCATTTCATGAGATAATTGGAATGGGCTTCTTACCCGCCCATGGGCTTTTTATCCCGTCTTCCCCTAGTAGATATAAAGATGGTGGGAACGATCCTGGAGGCAATGCCCGGAGGCAGTGCAACACCAGGAAAGTCCCGAATTTTTAACAATACAGATTGATTGATGCACGGGGGGGACTCATTTTGGGTTTTAGTTTGGTTTCGTAGCGCGGATAAACTCCCGTCTCGATTTCATTGTGCCCACCTGTCTCTACGTGTCCCCAATTTCGTCTTTATGTGTTATTTATTATTTTATATGTCCCCGTGGATATGTGACCCCGTTTCTGTGTGTCCCCAATTTCGTCTCTATGTGTTCCCTGTCTCTATATGTCCCCGTGGATATGTGACCCCGTCTCTGTGTGTCCCCAATTTCGTCTCTATGTGTTCCCTGTCTCTATATGTCCCCGTGGCTATGTGACCCCGTTTCTAGATGTCCCTCAGTAATTTCGTCTTTATGTGTCCCCAGTCTCTATAATTGTCCCCGTGGCTATGACTGTGACCCCGTCTCTGTGTGTCCCCACTTTCGTCTTTATGACGTGTTCGCTGTCTCTATATGTCCCAGTGGTTATGTGACCCCGTCTCTATGTGCCCTCAGTCTCTACTATAATTGTCCCCGTCTCTATGAGACTCCGTTTCTGTGTGTCCCCAATTTAGTCTTTATGTGTTCACTGTGTTTATTATGTCCCCGTCTCTGTGTGACCCCGTCTCTCTGTGTCCCCAATGTTGTCTTTATGTGTTCACTATATGTCCCCGTGGATATGTGACCCCGTCCCTGTGTGTCCCCAATTTCGTCTTTATGTATTCCCATATATTAAAATTACACCGGGGGTAAGATTTTACATGGGGTATATAAAAAAAATCAATCGAACACCGTGGTCCCAGGATCAGAAAATAGACTATGCTGGACCAAGGTGGTCATAGCAGGCAAGGCTGGACACAGGTCACTCCTAATCTGACATTCAATACAGTGTGTGTGTGTG
>CM065710.1:12384980-12394980 GCA_017654935.2 Phymorhynchus buccinoides
TCAGCCTTACGGTCCATTCTCCTGCCTTTTTTTCACGAAACACTTTCAGAAAGAAGTCGGACTTGCTGGCGTGACGCATTTGCCCTCATAATTGACAGGAAACTGTCTGAGCGAACGAAGAAGAAGAAGAAGAAAGGTTTTTAAAAAAACACCCCATCTAATCCAACGCATTTTAAAGATGCTTGTATATACAGACTTGCACTGTGACATACTGATTGTCCAGCTCATGAAGGATGCACGTTGCCCCAAATCCAGAAGGTATTTCTTCTATATATAAAAATCGCCCCAGCACAGGTGAGGACGGGGTAAACCGCCCATGGGCGGGCAAGAAGCCTATGCCAATTATCTCATGAAATAAAGCAAATTTCAGTCCCATTTTGCCCATGAGACGAGTGTTAATGTTTAGCATTCGTCTCATGGGCAAATGTGACTGGAATATGCTTTATTTCATGAGATAATTGGCATGGACTTCTTACCCGCCCATGGGCTTTTTACCCGGTCTTCCCCTATGGGTGACAATGTTTTTCTCTGAAGAGACGATAGGGGCAGCACCGAAATTCTCTCCATGGTTGCTCTGCATAAACGATCTAGTAGTCTCCAGCTCCAGAAGCAAAGTGTAAGAGTACACCAGAGATATCGCCTCTGCACTACCAGCTGAATGGTTGAGTCATGTCAAACAGGAAATGTTTGGGCATTATCCACCAACTCTCAGGAAAAAGCCTGACAACGATCTTGTCCCACAGAGTTCAAGAGTTGTTCTGCCTTTCACCAGACACACACTGTAAATTTGTGCCTGATATATCACTTTCTTCTTCTGCTGATTTAGTCACACACTTCACAAATCTTCTTCTTTCTAGAACTGTAAAATGTTCTTATCCCTAAAACGGTAATAGAATGTAGCTGATTGCAAATCTCAAAATGTTTTTATGTTTGTCAATATACGACAATGTGACTTCCTGAAATAACTACTGCTGTAGTTTCCATGAGTTTATTGTTTGTGGCTCAAGCCACAAACCTATAACTCACTTTGTCGGTCGGTTGGTCGGTCGGTCGGTCGGTCTGTCTGTCTGTCGGTCAGTCGGTCGGTCCAAAATTGTCGCACTTCAAATCGAGGCTACACTTCAAATTGAGGCCACTCTTTAAAATGATGTATTTTAAAAGCGTACAAAATAATAAACATACGTAATACAGACACTACAACAGACACGACGAGTATGCGGTGCTTCTTTTGATGAGCATAAGTAGGATACATAGTTTTAAATGTTTTCCAAAAGATATAAAAAGTTACGAAATGGTGCAGAGATAACATTCTGGTTTACAGATTAAAATTATTGAAAAGCCAGGGGAGGTGACTCATGATTGGAGTGGTAAAAATAGACCGCGTGCCACAAACTATTGCGATTTCGCGCTTGTTAAAATGTGTGTCAATCAGTGGCATTATTTCTGAACCTGGCCTGTGTGATGATGTAGACAAAGTGTCCAACAGTTCTTTAATCTCTTTCCATTGTGGACCTGTTTTGCAGCGTTGAATCTGCAGATTATAACAGTAGTGACTCTAGTAAGGTTCATGCTGTGAAATACTATGGGTGATGAAGGGCAGTCATCTTGATGTCCATGCATTAGGCATGGTGCTATCTCTTAAAGGGCTTCCACATATTAACAGTAGTGACTGTAGTAAGGTTCATACTGTGAAGTACTATGGGTGATGAAAGGCAGTCATCTTGATGTTCATGCATTAGGCATGATGCTATCTCTTAAAGGGCTTCCACATTTTAACAGTAGTGACTCTAGTAAGGTTCATACAGTGAAATGCTATGGGTGATGAAAGGCAATCATCTTGATGTCCATGCATTAGGCATGATGCCACCTCTTAAATGGCTTCCAAACATCTGTTAGCAAACACATAATTTCAATTTTTTGCCTTTGCAACATAGCCATCTTCAGTACATGCAGATACTCGAATCCCATCAGCCAGAGCACAATTCTTCAACCTAAAGGAATGTAACTGATTGTTTTAGAATTGTATGGCATGAATAGTGAATGTCTTGGTTATAATTAAAAACAAACCTAAACAAACTAAGAAAACACCCCATCCGGGAGAACAAAACAGAAAGTAGACATGCGTCAAGTTTATGGCATCGTCAAACCATGTGATGGCTGGCAGTTTGTGCCTTTCTTACCCCATGTTGAATTAATGATCATAACGCACAAAATATGATATTGAAAGTTGAATACCAAAAGGACTATCGCATTTCCTAGTAAAACGCAAAAAGTACTCTACCGGCAAAAGAGAATGTTGACACCACCATTTGGCATTTCACTAGAAATAAGAGTAGTATTTTTGCAATTCAACCATCAATAATTTTGTCTAAGAAGAAGTGAAAAGTATTTTTTAGCAAAGATGAAGTGAGAAACTATAGTAGAAATTGAAGCATTATTATATCGTCCCAGTTTTAATTTGTGTCTTGGATGCCGGGGTTCAAGTATCGGCATGTGGGGAAATTCAAGACGTGCCTGACAGTTCACCGGGAGGATGTTTGAGTGCAAACATGCAAACATCCTGATTTGCGTTTCTTAGGGTCCAGACTACTTCAGAATCTTCAGCAAGCTGAAGGAGGATGTTTAAAGAAAGACTGTTGTAAAAAAAATATGGTCTGCAAACATCCGCAGGTGCATGCATGACACACACACACACACACACACACACACACACACACACACACACACACACACACACACACACACGTACGCACAAACGCACGCATGCACGCGCACGCGCGCACACACACACACACACTGATGAAAAAAAGCATGTATGTTTGCTTATTCAATGTCCATCTTTAAATAAAATTTTGACTTGACTTGACACACACACACACACACACACACACTCACACACACACACACACACACACACACACACACACACACACATACACACACATACACACACACACACAGGGTCACACACACACCTACACCCTCCCACACACACAAGGACACACACACATCTGACACAAACACACACACACTCCACGTACAATCCGGGACACACTCACACACAGGAAGCTGTGCACACCACACCATCGACACCTTTGTGTCGATGGTCACCAAATAACACACACACAACACACCACCCACCCCCTCATCCCCCCCACACTACAGATACCCACCCCAGTATTAACATTTTTGCAGCCAGCTATTTTTGAGCACAAAAATGACATTAAGGTCAACTGGGTAGTGAAAAAAAATCTGCAATATTCCTCCCATTACTTTCCGGGACATGGATACGATTAGGCCCAGGATTACCTCCCAAAATTAAGAAGGCCAAGATCTTTGGGTAACTTTGTGTCGATTTGATGCCTTTTAGTGACATGGGTATCCAACCCCACCCGCCCCGGTTCGCATATTGCCGTTTCGCATACTGCCGCCCCCTTCCCATAAAGCCGATTCCCCCCGCTTCGCATACAAAGCTTTGTGGCCATGGCATTTCGCATAAAACTCAGAAAGTTAGGGATAGGTTAGGGATAGGGTTAATATAGGTTAGGGATAGGGTTAGGGATAGTAAGAAAGTAACAGAAAGTCACGTAGAGTGCATTAGAACCTGCAAGAGTGCATAATATGCGAAATGGCAAACCCGTTTATGCGAACTGCCAAAATTTTTTTGGAAGATACACTCGACTTGCGCCCGCGGCTCTGATCAAAGGATTATGCGAAACGTATTATGCGAACCGGTGGGTACCCGTTAAGCCATTGTGGTGCTAAAACGCGACATTGGCGGTGAAAGGGTTAAGGCGCTCTTCCGCAGATCCCCAATGTCTACAGTGACAGAATAGTCAAGTTTGACTGTGGTCACTTACAGGAAGGAAGGAAGGAAGGAAGGAAGGAAGGAAGGGCGAAATGGAACTCACTCTTGAAAGGGCGAAATAGCACTCTACTCCTCGTCAAAAGGGAACTCACGCGAAGATCATACTCTGTGAGGAATTCCTGCTTACCATGCACCCCCCCCCCCCCCTAATACATTTTTCATGGGCATTTTCTGGTAGCTTAGGGTGTATAGATCACGAAAAGAAATGTTCCCAGAGAAAGTTAAAAAAAACAAAGACACAGTTAATCAACAAACTTTATAGAAGTTTTTGGACCGGCAAAAAGTGGCCCCGGCACCGGAGATGGGTACCCTTGAAAATTAAGCCAGAAGGAACAGTCCAAATGAGAATTTTCTCTGGGAACATTTCTTTTCCTGATCTATACACCCTAAACTACCAGAAAATGACCATGAAAAATTTAGTAGTGGGGGGGGGGGGGGGGGGGGGTGGGGGGGGGGGTGGGGGGGGGGGGGGGGGGGGGGGGGGGGGGGGGGGGGGGGCGGGGGGGGGGGGGGGGGGGGGGGGTAAGCAGGAATTCCTCACAGAGTATCAGGCATGCGGCACAGCTCAAAGAAAGGGCGAGATGGGAACGGGTCAATCGGGACCTGCCCTAACAGAGGCTATGTGAATGGGGACAGGACTGTGCGGAGAGCCGCGAGGCTGCGGGTAACAAAATACGAATTGATTGAATGATGTATTTTCCCCGTGGGGATACCGGGGGTCTTTTGTAAAAAATAGTTCCCCCACCTTCTGGATGTTCTGTGCTTGAAATTATAACGTACCCTAATCTGCCACTCTCTGTGACTCTGCCTTTTCCCTTTGCTTTTTATCATCTACTATCTTTCTGACTCATTGGCCCCATTCTGCTGCCTTTTCCCCCAAAAAATATTCCCAATAATTTTTCTCCTTTGAGCTCCTCCTGGGGAGACCAGTGTAAACTGAAAACCGGACACATACGTACCTTACCCATTATGGCCATATGGCCTGGGGAACACAGAATAATAATAATAATAATAATAATGATGGATGGATTGATCGATTGATTGATGAATGGATCGATGGGTGGATGGTTTGTTGTTGTTTTCTTTCTTTCATTTTGTGATAGTTATTTGGAGCAGTCAGCACAGTTTGGATTGCAGTGAGTGTAATGAATATCAGCTTACAGCACAGACGCATGCACAAACACACACGCTCACACACACACACGCTCTGGCACACACACACACACACACACGCATATATTATACAAACACGCGTACACACACGCACGCACGCACGTACGCACATGCACAGGAAGACGCGTACACACACAGTCACACATACAGTCATGTCACACACACACACACACACACACACACACACACACACACACGCGCGCGCGCACGCGCGCGCACGCGCGCACACACACATACACACACACACACACACACACATACACACTCACGCGCGCACGCGCGCGCGCGCGCACGCACACGCACACACACGCACTGAGGCAACATGTTTGATTAGGTTTTGACTTTATTTTGATAGTGACCTTCATAATAGCTATCTGTACCCAAGTAATCCAGTTTTATTATTGCAATAAATAGATAAACAACAGCATAATTACTTTAACCAACAACAACAATAGTGGCAGTTTATTACTGTAGCTTAGGCATTCCAGCCATAGGATCATCTTCTATGCCAGCTTCGTTGGATCCTCGGAGAATCTTGAAATAACCTGTGTGGAAAGAAAAATGACAAGAGATATTAATTATTATTATTATTATTATTATTATTGTTGTTATTATTAGGTATTTTATAGTCACAGAGGCAATCTCTGTGAAATTCGGGTTCCTCCCACCTGGAGAGCGCGTCGCAGCCAATGCTATTTTATTAAGCTGGTGAACTTTCGGCACATGAACACAATTGGACAGGGCGTCAGACAGAGACAGACACACACACACATAAAGCCTACATGAACGAGCGCACTTAACGCACAGACACCCGTGAGAGAGACACAGACACAGAGCGAGAGAGCGCGAGAGAGAGAGAGACACAGAGAGAGAGAGAGAGAGAGCACGAGAGCAGAGACGAGAGAGACGTGAGTGTGTGAGAGAGTGAGTGTGTGTGAGTGAGAGAGAGAGAGAGAGAGAGAGAGAGAGAGAGAGAGAGAGAGAGAGAGAGAGAGAGAGAGAGAGAGAGAGAGAGAGAGAGAGAGAGAGAGACAGACAGAGAGACAGAGAGAGAGACTGAGACAGAGAAGAGAGAGAGAGAGAGAGAGAGAGAGAGAGAGAGAGAGAGAGAGAGAGAGAGAGAGAGAGAGAGAGAGGGAGAGAGAGAGAGAGAGAGAGAGAGAGAGAGGAGAGAGAGAGAGAGAGAGAGAGAGAGAGAGAGAGAGAGAGAGAGAGAGAGAGAGAGAGAGAGAGAGAGAGAGAGAGAGAGAGAGAGAGAGAGAGAGAGAGAGAGAGAGAGAGAGAGAGAGAGAGAGAGAGAGAGAGAGAGAGAGAGAGAGAGAGAGAGAGAGAGACGAGAGAGAGAGAGAGAGAGAGAGAGAGAGAGAGAGAGAGAGAGAGAGAGAGAGAGAGTCAGTCTGAGAGATAGAGAGTTTACGAATAGTAATTTGTTTCCCTCTTCCATAGTACCATTTTCTCTCATAGACACACGCACATGTACACACACATCCACCCACACACTTTCTAACTTTCTATTTGTTTCTCTCTCGCCCCCCCCCCCTTCTCTCTTCTCTCTCTCTCTCTCTCTCTCTCTCTCTCTCTCTCTCTCTCTCTCTCTCTCTCTTTACCACACACAATTTCTGTTGAAATCTAATATCACTTTTATGTGAAGAGACTTCAATCAATCAGTCAACGCACATGCTCTCACGTGCGCGTGCACACACATACATGTACACACACACACACACACCACACACACACACACTCACTCTCTAACTCTCTCTCTCTCTCTCTCTCTCTCTCTCTCTCTCTCTCTCTCTCTCTCTCTCTCTGATGTCGTCATCTCATTAGCCTACATAGATACGAGCATAACAGCTCTCTCTCTCTGCGCGTGCTCACACATACACCCACGCACACACAGTCAGACACTCTTCCATGATCAGTTGTTGTTACTTGACTCAGATGATGTACGTTGCATTGTTGATAAAGAAACATTAGCCTACATAGATACGAGCATAACAGCTAAACTTAACAACACTGGAATCTCGCGCGCGCGTGCGCGTGCACACACATACACCCACGCACACACAGTCAGACACTCTTCCGTGATCAGTTGTAACTTGACTCAGATGATGTACGTTGCATTGTTGATAAAGAAACATCAGCCTACATAGATACGAGCATAACAGCTAAACTTAACAACACTGGAATCTCCAGCTATTCCTCAGTCTACTCTGGGTAATGCTTGTTGTTGCCTGTCTGTCGTTTCCGACAATGACTGCCAGATAGCATAGGGGGGCAGCTGCTATTCCGGCGGGCTGGGCTATAATTAGTTTTATAGCGGAGATGCCTTGACCAGGGTACATCCCCACTCTCTCGGCCAAAGGGATTTGAGGACGAGAGTTGGCGTTGGGGAAGGTCCCCAAAGGCCACAGGGCTCCCAATCGTCCCGCAAAACAAGGGGTCCCAGGGACTCCTTCACTAACAGTATAGAGGGTCATAGAGGAGGGACAGAGTGTCCCAATGACATTGTGAATGCTAAAAAGATTTTTTTTAGTGCATCCCTGGGACATTCTTTTAGAGGGTCCCTTAGAATTCTAGTACTTCATAGACCCCCAAATGGGGGTCCCTGGGAGCCCTGGGCCAACCAATCCCACTGGCTGCAGCACTAGATCCAGTGGCAAATGCCCCCCCTAGTTAGAGAGTCATAGTCTTCCACGAAAAGACCAAGTTGTACCATGACATGGGGGGGGGGGGGGTTGAAGGGAGGTGGGTGTTGGGTGTTGTGTTATGATTATATGCAATGCATTCTCTAATATGTATTCATTTTCATAGAGATGTATGGTGAGGATGCGTGGAGCCAGTTTGTTAGAAATGTTTGTACGAATGGTGAGTGAAAAGCGCATTGAGTCGCTTTGCAAGATTATGCGCTATATATGCATTATTATTTATTATTTATTTATTTATGACATTTCAATACTGTAGAATAATATAGTACAGCTCTCATTTACTGTTGGCCAGTTCTACAGGCTAATGTCAACCAGTGATAAAAGCCATACGAGTAAAAATAAGCCCACCAAAAGTTGTAATAATAATAATAATAATTGCTTTAGGGGATACTTATATAGAGCGATACCCCACAATGGGCTCATCGCGCTAACAATATAAATGCATTACAAATCATTTTTAAAAACTAAAAACAAAAACAAAACAAAACATATAGTTATTCATATTAAAGTGTCCATAAAATCACAAATGACTAAAAACATTTATCAATTAAGACAATATAAAACAGCACGTCACACGAAAACTATGGGAAATTACTACTTTTAAAATATGACTGCACAGAAACAACAATAATGGTACAACCACGCCAACATCCACACCCACAGGCGCACGCGCACGCACACACGCACCCACGTAGGCTCAGTTTAATTTTTTGGTAGGCTCAGTTTAATGTTCAGTTCTGAGAAAAGGGGACCTTAGAGATTTTTGAATGCTTCAGTGTACAAAGGAAATCTTTGGCATAATAAACACACAACCCATCATAAATGAAAGCATGTACGTGGATAGACAACCCAATAAATAAGATAATTATATGAAAACAAATTCAGATCATCTCTCTCTCTCTCTCTCTCTCTCTCTCTCTCTCTCTCTCTCTCTCTCTCTCTCTGTGTCTCTCCCTCCTCTCTGTGTCTCTCAATATAAAAAAAAAACCCAAATAAACAATATAATAAATTATACAACCTTCAACCCTTTCACCGCCAGCCATTTTTCAGCATCTGTTTTCCATTAATCTTACCCGGGGAGAGAGAAAAAAAATCATCTGAAATATTGGAAAATTCTCTCTGTGATATGTATAAAGTAAGGTCTATCCTTACCTCCAAAAAATAACAAAATAGGGTCTTTGAATAACAGGCCCTGGTTTGATGCCATATAGTGGCATGGGTGTTAAATCATTGTGGTGCAAAAATGCCACATTGGCGGTGAAAGGGTTAAACCTCACACACACACACACACACACACACACACACACACACACACACACACACGCGCGCGCGCGCGCATGCACATTATTATATACCAACACACACACACACACACACACACACACACACACACACACACACACACACACACACACACACACACATGGGTTAAGACGGGGTAAAAAGCCCATGGGCGGGTAAGAATTCCATGCCAATTATCTCATGAAATAAAGACAATTTCAGTGAAATCTTGCCATTGAGACGAGCGTTTTGAACTGAGCACGCCATAAGCTCTGCTTGTTGTTGCTTCAGTTATGTCATAGTTGTTGTTCATGTTGATTTGGAAAATAAAACCAGACGAGTGTTAATGTTTAGCATTCGTCTTATGGGCAAATTTGACTGACATTTGCTTTATTTCATGAGATAATCGGCATGGGCTTCTTACCCGCCCATGGGCTTTTTACCCCGTCTTCACCTATACGCGCACGCGCGCGAGCGAGCAGTTTCTCAAACATAGATAAACTTTGTTGACTTTCTTTCTGTCGAACCCGGAAGTTTCTCTCATGCATAAATGCATGAAGTGACGTCACGGAAAAACCACAGAGTCAAGAATAGAAAATAGTCGGAACTTGGTGTAACTAGACTATTTTAGACCCTCTCTCTTACTGTCTTAGTAGGCACAAAGAAGTCATTGGTAGGCATATTATCTCGTATCAATAGAGCATTTGCCACGCGCCGGTGACCTTGAATTTCACTGAGTTGAATTTAGAGAGTTGAATTAGAGAGGTCAGCGCAACTCGGGCAGAACGAGCTCGGGCAAATTAGTAGTCTAGCATAGAGAACGAACACTCGTGGCAAACGCCCTATTTAGGGGTGCGGTGGTGCAGACGACATTTTAAGGTTTAACATGGCTGCAAACGCGCCGCAAGCAGAACAAAATATCAGGAATATTCCTCACAGAGTTGTTTTCAGCATCTGCAATTCCTTGGAT
>CM065710.1:12399980-12412480 GCA_017654935.2 Phymorhynchus buccinoides
GGTACCAGAACCGGAGTTTATGCCTACTAACCCTTTTGTCTATTTTTAGTAGGAAACCTATGGGCCGCAATCTTGCACTATTTTTTAGTAGGAAACCTATGGGCCGCAATCTTGCACTTTATGATACCCTTCCTTTCCAGGTGTTGGATGGAGAGTGATGTTGTCTTGATCACCTTTTATGTTTTACTGATCTCAGTTTGTTAACTGAAATTCAGTTTATTTATTAACTACATGTAGTGCTATTGTACAAGGGAAGCCTTCAAGCCGGTTGGGATTCACTAATTCCCTGCCGACTGAAGCCCCTTGTCTCTAAGCCATAGAGATCTACATCCACCTTCTCCTGTGATTATCAGCAGGGCATCGTGGGCCGGAAGATTATCCCGGACTCCACCAAGCACCAAGACGGGAACGCCGCCAAGACGACCCGCACCCAGAATCCGCGAGGAGACCACGCCTGAACCGTGCCATCCCGCGAAGCCGTAACCGGAACGACTGGGAGCTACTCTCACCTGACGAGCAAGCCCAGAACTTCAAACAGCTAAGTCTACCTGACTGCGCCAATCATTTGAACTTTCCTACGGACACCGAATATAATTAGTAACCCTTCCGGCATGGGGCGAACCTTATAGAAAGACAAAAGTCTTGTGAATCCTTTCGGATTTCATTGTTTTTTAATTCATATTTTGTTTTGGCGCCATTGAGCTGCTTTATTATTATTGTTGCATAATCTTATGCAGATTTTGGGAGTAAATAAAATACAAGTGTCAAATAATCCTGAACCCTTTGGTCAGACTGATGAGAGTGGGAGTCTTGTAATTTCATGTAAAACCCTACTTCTCTCTGTCTGCCATTTAGAGCAAGTCAACCACTTGTATTTCTTACAACCATCTGACGAGCCAGACCCCGGGCACAAATATAAATTTATTAGATGAAAAGGGGCCGGGAAAGTTGCTCATCTCCCATACCCTAGAGAAGTGGGCTAAAGGCAAATTATCTAAAGTCTTCCCTAGGGACTTAGCCTTTTAACCCATTACCTCGTCACAATCAACATCATCACCATCACCATCACCACCATCATCATCACACCATCATCGTCATCATCATCATCACCATCACCATCATCGTCACCATCACCATCACCATCATCATCATTAGGCCTACCATTCTCTCCCCAGTCAGAGTTCCAGGAATTGGCAATCAGCCAGTAAGGTACCCCGTTCTCCACTCCCCACCCCATCATTTTCACGGCGTGGCCTCCCTGGTAACTGCCTGACACGTGTTGGTAGACCCCTGTGAACAACCCATCAATCAATAAGTCAATCAATCAATCAATCAATCAATCAATCAATCAACCAATATTAATCAATCGAGCAATCAATCAAGCACTCGACCCATCCATCCATCAGTCAGTCACACACAACCAACCAACCAACCGACCAATTAATCAATCAATGAACCAACCAACCAACCGACCAATCAATCAATCAATGAACCAACCAACCAACTTATCAATCATTATTATCAATCAATCAATCAATCAATCAGTCACATAATGAATGAATCAAACAATCATTCAGTCGATCAATCAATCAATCAGTCAATGAACACACAGCAGTGCATTTAATAAAAAGTGAACAGTCTGTCTGATTGTCACTGTCTGTCGCCTCTGTCTGTCTGTCTGTCTCTCTCTCTCTCTCTCTCTCTCTCTCTCTCTCTCTCTCTCTCTCTCTCTCTCTCTCTCTCTCTCTCTCTCTCTCTCTCTCTCTCTCTCTCTCTCTCTCTCTCGTTTTGAAAGATTGAAAGAATGGGCCCGGCCCAAAATCTAAATCCTTATGTAATAAAGTTTTTCAGTCTTCAGTCCTCTCTCTCTCTCTCTCTCTCTCTCTCTCTCTCTCTCTCTCTCTCTCTCTCTCTCTCTCTCTCTCTCTCTCTCTCTCCCCCCCCTAGTTTTCGTTCCAAGGACAGATGGAAGAATGGGCCTGGCCCAAAATCTGAATCCTCATGTAATAAAGTTTCTCTCTCTCTCTCTCTCTCTCTCTCTCTCTCTCTCTCTCTCTCTCTCTCTCTCTCTCTCTCTCCCTCTCTCTCTCTCTCCGCATCTCTCTCCCTCCCTCTCGCATCTCCCTCTCTCTCTCCCTCTCTCTCTCTCTCTCTCTCTCTCTCTCTCTCTCTCTCTCTCTCTCTCTCCCCCGTTACAGAATGCGCACACATACCTGATTTGTAGCTCAAGAAATCAGAGTAAACATTGAAGGTGACTTCAATCGGTCCATTGATGTACAATTCCTCTTGGATGCCTTGCACGCTGTTGTTTACCGCGTAAAAACTCTCTTGGGGGGAAAAAAAATAAAAAAATAATACATGAAACAAGAAATCCCAAATATAAATTGCATGTATATGTTTGCTTATGTTTGATTCATTCATTCATTAAAAAAAATGTTTGAAAAAATCAATAATTTATTAAAAAAATCCCAAGTATTTGAAATCCATGGATGTGATGTGACGTAACCTTTTTTCATCTTTTTAAAAATATATAAATGTTAATAATAAATATGATAATAAACGTGAAATCGCAAATATTGAAATCCATGAATGTAGCTAACACAACCTGATTTTTAAAAACAAATTCAATAATAAATGTGATAATAAAATGTGAAACAAGAAATCCCAAATATATTGAAATCTACAAATGTGCCACAACCTAAGTTTAAAAAAATTTATTTATATATCTTAGTAATAAATATGATAACAAATGTGGAAAAAAAGAAATCCCAAATATTGAAATCCACAAAAGTGAGATAACTTAATTCCAAGAACTTGAATCGTAACTGCCAAACTTTTCACACATGATCAAAAAACACACACAAAAAAACTCTTTTCAGACCTGGGCCAAAGGAATGCCCTGTATGTAACCATCAGCGCGTCTTAGACAGTCAAAACGGGGATCAGGCTTAGTATGTAAATTAGGCTAATCAGCCAATAGTTTTGGGAGTTTAGTCTAATTTACATACTATTCCCCGTGTTGACGGTCTAACACGCGCTCATGATTACATGCCAAGGGCAACAAAACCCAACTTGAAGCTTTGTGGCGTCATTTCCGGTTAACAAACGTTTACCTGCCAGACCCTAGACGGGGCGGCAAAACCAAGTTATAACACTTGTACTACACAGGTGGCGGTACCATAGCCGATGAGGTTTATTAACCGAGGCGTGGTTACTGCTACACCCATCTGTATTGTTAAAAAAAATCGGGACTTTACTGGTGGTGCACTCCCTCCGGGCATTGCCTCCAGTATCGTCATAGCCGATGAGGTTTATTAACCGAGGCGTGGTTACCGCTACACCTATCTGTATTGTTAAAAAAAAATCGGGACTTTACTGGTGGTGCACTCCCTCCGGGCATTGCCTCCAATATCGTTCCCACCATCTTTGTAACTACAAGCGTCCCATATGTGTCTGTTCCAGACCGAGAGGACGTAAAACACCATTTTTCGTACCTAACCGGGGCACTTCCGTTTGTTTTTTGTTTTTTTATAAACAGAAGTGTTGCAAATTTGCACTTTTTAGTGAACATTTAAATTATGAACGCATTCTGATTCTGTCTAGCCGTTTTTGAGTTATTCGAGAATTAAAATTTGGTCGAATTCGCAATCTTTTGACCGGCATACCCACACGGTCCTGCAATTTTCCTAAACATTTCATCCAAATCGGAGGAAAAAGAAACGAATATAATAAAATGGGGGAATGAATGAAAAATTATGTTTTACGTCCTCTCGGTCATAGACACATATGGGACATTTGTAAATACAAAGATGGTGGGAACAATACTGGAGGCAATGCCCGGAGGCAGTGCAACATCAGTAAAGTCCCGATTTTTTAACAATGCAAATAGGTGTAGCAGTAACCACGCCTCGGTTAAACCTCATCGGCTATGGTACCGCCACAGTAAGTATATTATGTATGATAATAAAATGGGGGGAAAATGCACAATAACAGTTATAGTGAGTGTAGTATTTGAGCTGGCGACTCAAAGGGGGGAAAATGCGTATGAATAAAACAAATTTCATTTGGATTATCATAAACCAGTAAGATTATTGTAATTATGATTACATCATTTTGACTTTTGACTTCGCAAGCATTATTGTCTTTATCTCCCTTTTACGCACGCACGCGCACACGCGCGCACACACGCACTCTCTCTCTCTCTCTCTGTCACTCTCTCTCTCTCTCTCTCTCTCTCTCTCTCTCTCTCTCTCTCTCTCTCTCTCTCTCTCTCTCTCTCTCTCTCTCTCTCTCTCTCTCTCTCTCTCTCTCTCCCCTTTCATTATCGATACAAAGCTCTATTAGGCTCACCCCGAAACGAAAATGGAGTTTTACGTCCTCTTGGTCTGAATCAGACACATATGGGACATTTGTAAATACAAATATGGTGGGAACAATACTGGAGGCAATGCCCGGAGGCAGTACGAAACCAGTAAAGTCCCGATTTTTTATAATTAATACAGATAGCTGTAGCGGTGACCACGCCTCGGTTAAACCTCATCGGCTATGGCACCGCCACATTTTTGAGCAATGTGTTGAATTAGGCTCACCCCCAAAGTGTAGATCCTCTTCGTAGGATTTGTCGTACCCTGGCTCACAAGAGTTGCTGCACATAGGGGTAGGAGCGTAACCGGAAGAACATGGCGTCAGTTTGCCGACCACGTGATGGTCACATGGGCGAATCTGATATGGCTGACACCCCTGGATGGAACAGACAGAGCAAGCAAGATTGTGGTGAATTAATTTTGACATTCAGATAGCAATGAACATTTTTGTTAAAGGTGGACCCTGACGGATGAGTTTTTGCAAAAAACCCACATCAAGATCACCATGAAAACACTATTTACAGAGATTGCAACACTCACTTTGCTCTGGTTTCCTAGAAATCAAACCGTCAAATCGGCGATTCATCCTTGGCGGAGGTGCTGGAAGTCAAATTATTTCACTGAAAGAGAAGGCGTGTGCCGTCTCTTTTGCAATGGCGACCAAATTGTTTGCACGATTTTTTTCCGCAATACAAGCCTTTGTATTTATCTTTGTTTTTAAATTTTATGCAGTTTATTTAAAAGTTTCGCTCACAATAAAGGAAATAGCTTCATTTTGTTTTTTACTGCACTACAAATTTTAAAAAAAGCTTCAACCACAATGGGATTGGCCTCCACCCACCCCATCCAAAATGGCTACTCTCTCCGGCATCTCCGCCAAGGAGGAATCGCCGTTTTGACGGCTTTATTTCTAGGAAACCAGAGCAAACTGAGTGTTCCGACCCTTGAAAATTCTGTCTTTCTGGTGATCTCGAACCGGTTTTTCGAAACGCGAAAGTTTAGCACCGGTTTTTCGGTTCAAACCGGTCCCCCCCGCCCCCCCCCCCCCCCACCTCTACTCACACCCGCTTTTAATTAACTGTTTGCATCCTGTTGTCTTGAAATTTGAAATGTACAGTTGACTTTCTTTCACAGATGTGGGTTTTTTTTAATACCCGTTTCTTTTGGTGCTCAGTATTCTGAGATTGAGATGAATTTGCTATGCGGTTTGCTCACTTTCGTGTAATGATGATGAAATGTTGTGCATAGATTGAATTCACACAACAGTTAAAATGTACCTATGATTTATGATTATATTTGATTAGCAGGTAAACGTTGCTTTGCTTGACTTGTTCTGTCCCCCCGTGGGGATACCGGGGGTCTTTTGTGTAAATAGTTCCCACACCTTCTGGAAGTTCTGTGCTTGTAACTTCCTCTAATCTGTGTCTCTCTTTGACTCTGCCTTTTCCCCTTGCCTACTGTCATCCACTATCTTTCTGCCTTACCGGTCCATTCTCCTGCCTTTTTTCAAGAAACGATTTCAAAAACATTTCCCCCAGCCGAAGTCGGACTTGCTGGGCCTAACTATTTCTTAGTTAGGCGCATAACGGCAGCATGACGCATCTGCGCTCATAATTGATAGGAAACTGTCTGAGCGATCGAAGAAGAGGACTTGTTCTGTGAGGGGTATAATTATCTAGTATACTGGGGTATTGTTAAGGTAAGCACGAATGAATGGATTACGCAATATTGCAGATGATTTGGGTGTTATCAGACAATCATGGACAACAACCATATTCAGGTAGATATGTGCGATGAAGCTTCTATGTCTATGTACTATGTCTGCTATTAGTTTGCTAATAAGTTACGTTTCCCTGATGCAAATAATAGGGGGTGTTGTTGTATTAAGATCACAACATTTTGAAAAATAATCATACCCAAAATTTTCAAGCGGATTATTCATCATAATTCATGCATCAAGGGGGCTGGGAAATTGTTTAAAGTCAAGCATTCAGTGTTGTTTGATAACCCACTATTTAGTGTGGGATGTCCTGCTGCGGTATACCCCTGTGACTTGACCAAAGTTGAAACAGTAATTCCATCATAATGAGGGTTTATACTGGGATGTAATTAAATATTCGTTGTTATTTACTTACTTCGATTTACACGATCTGACCCGTACTCATCACCCAACCATGAGACCAAATTTGACTCTATAAAACTATGGAGGGGCCCTAACAAGGTAGGAACGAACTATTCAGTGCTATTTACTAATGGTACTTTACTTAATGTGTCCCGTACTCATCACCCAACCATGAGACCAAATTTGACCCTATAAAACTATGGAGGGGCCCTAACAAGGTTAGAACGAACTACTCAGTGCTATTTACTAATGGTACTTTACTTAATGTGTCCCGTACTCATCACCCAACCATGAGACCAAATTTGACTCTATAAAACTATGGAGGGGCCCTAACAAGGTAGGAACGAACTATTCAGTGCTATTTACTAATGGTACTTTACTTAATGTGTCCCGTACTCATCACCCAACCATGAGACCAAATTTGACCCTATAAAACTATGGAGGGGCCCTAACAAGGTAGGAACGAACTATTCAGTGCTATTTACTAATGGTACTTTACTTAATGTGTCCCGTACTCATCACCCAACCATGAGACCAAATTTGACCCTATAAAACTATGGAGGGGCCCTAACAAGGTTAGAACGAACTACTCAGTGCTATTTACTAATGGTACTTTACTTAATGTGTCCCGTACTCATCACCCAACCATGAGACCAAATTTGACCCTATAAAACTATGGAGGGGCCCTAACAAGGTTAGAACGAACTACTCAGTGCTATTTACTAATGGTACTTTACTTAATGTGTCCCGTACTCATCACCCAACCATGAGACCAAATTTGACTCTATAAAACTATGGAGGGGCCCTAACAAGGTAGGAACGAACTATTCAGTGCTATTTACTAATGGTACTTTACTTAATGTGTCCCGTACTGACCCCCAACCATGAGACCACATTTGACCCTATAAAACTATGGAGGGGCCATAACAAGGTAGGAACGAACTACTCAGTGCTATTTACTAATGGTACTTTACTTAATAATTACCCCCTTCACTGCCAAGCCCGTTTCCGGTTCCAGGGCAACTATTTCCAAGCCGTTTTAGGTTGCAGAGTCTATCGCAAATGTTTTTTCTAATAAAAGTGCATATAACCTATGCTTTTCTCAAAGGGAATTGAATATACTATCATTTGAGAACACTCTTACATGCATTCAAACATAGGAGAAGACGGGGTAAAAAGCGCATGGGCGGGTAAGAAGCCCACCCCAAGTATCTCATGAAATAAAGAAAATTTCAGTCAAATTTGCCCATGAGACGAATGCTAGACATTAACGCTCGTCTCATGGGCAAAATGAGACTGAAATTTGCTTCATTTCATGAGATAATTGGGGTGGGCTTCTTACCCGCCCATGCGCTTTTTACCCCGTCTTCCCCTACTGCGGAAAGCATATGGATAGAAAAGGAGAAACTCTTAGAATAACCCTATGACGGATATTTCCGTGATGGGGCAGTTTCTAGGTTACCGGAAGTTGACGGAAATATCCGTGACGGGGCAGTAAAGAGGTTCCCATACTGACCCCCAACCACGAGACCAAATTTCACTCGGTAATTATTTATATTGGGGCCCTAACAAGGTTAGAATGAACTATTCAGTGCTATTTACTAACTTTACTTAATGTGTCCCGTACTGACCCCCAACCACGGGACCAAATTTGACTCAGTAATTATTGCTATTGGGGCCCTAACGAGGTTACAATGAACTATTCAGTGCTATTTACCAATGGTACTTCACCCCAGGTGTCCCGTACTGACCCTCAGTCACCAGACCGAAGATGAGCCAGTAATTTCCCCACAAACGGGGGCCCTTACCGGGTTGAAATTAAACTATTCGCTGTTATTACCCCACAAACGGGGGCCCTTACAGGGTTGAAATGAAACTATTCACTGTTATTACCCCACAAACGGGGGCCCTTACCGGGTTGAAATTAAACTATTCACTGTTATTACCCCACAAACGGGGGCCCTTGCCGGGTTGAAATTAAAGTATTCACTGTTATTACCCCACAAACGGGAGCCCTTACCGGGTTGAAAGTAAACTATTCACTGTTATTACCCCACAAACGGGGGCCCTTACAGGGTTGAAATTAAACTATTCACTGTTATTACCCCACAAACGGGAGCCCTTACCGGGTTGAAAGTAAACTATTCACTGTTATTACCCCACAAACGGGGGCCCTTACAGGGTTGAAATTAAACTATTCACTGTTATTACCCCACAAACGGGGGCCCTTACAGGGTTGAAATTAAACTATTCACTGTTATTACCCCACAAACGGGGGCCCTTACCGGGTTGAAATTAAACTATTCACTGTTATTACCCCACAAACGGGGGCCCTTACCGGGTTGAAATTAAAGTATTCACTGTTATTACCCCACAAACGGGGGCCCTTACAGGGTTGAAATTAAACTATTCACTGTTATTACCCCACAAACGGGGGCCCTTACCGGGTTGAAATTAAACTATTCACTGTTATTACCCCACAAACGGGGGCCCTTACCGGGTTGAAATTAAACTATTCACTGTTATTACCCCACAAACGGGGGCCCTTACAGGGTTGAAATTAAACTATTCACTGTTATTACCCCACAAACGGGGGCCCTTACAGGGTTGAAATTAAACTATTCACTGTTATTACCCCACAAACGGGGGCCCTTACAGGGTTGAAATTAAAGTATTCACTGTTATTACCCCACAAACGGGGGCCCTTACCGGGTTGAAATTAAACTATTCACTGTTATTACCCCACAAACGGGGGCCAATACAGGGTTGAAATTAAACTATTCACTGTTATTACCCCACAAACGGGGGCCAATACAGGGTTGAAATTAAACTATTCACTGTTATTACCCCACAAACGGGGGCCCTTACCGGGTTGAAATTAAACTATTCACTGTTATTACCCCACAAACGGGGGCCCTTACCGGGTTGAAATTAAAGTATTCACTGTTATTACCCCACAAACGGGGGCCCTTACCGGGTTGAAATTAAACTATTCACTGTTATTACCCCACAAACAGGGTTGAAATTAAACTATTCACTGTTATTACCCCACAAACAGGGGCCCTTACCGGGTTGAAATTAAATTATTCACTGTTATTAATTTTACGATTGGCTTTTTTTACCTGCTTTGACCCGTACTCTCCGCCAGTGACCAGTCCGTGGTTGATCCAGTAAGCCCAGGCACTTGAGGGAAAACCTCCGTCACAGCTGTAATTAAGACAATAATAACAACCTCTTACATTGCTTTCTTGAATCTGTAGGATTACTGGAACTGACCCCCCCGTGGGGATACCGGGGGGTCTTCCGGCGTACAAATAGCTCCCCCCACCTTCTGGAAGTTCTGTGCTTGTAACTTAGCTTCCTCCTCATCTGTCACTCTTTTTTCACTCCGCCTTTTCCTTTTGATTACTGTCATCTACTTATCTTTCTGCCTTATTACCGGTCCATTTTCCTACTGCCTTTTTTTCTTCTCCAAGTAACACTTTCAAAAAGATGTCCTTCAGTCGAAGTCGGACTTGCTGGGCCTAACTATGTTTTTAGTTGTGCGCATAACGGCAACATGACGCATCTGCGCTTCATAGTTGACAGAAAACTGTCTGAACGATCGAAGAAGAAGAAGAAGAAGAAGAAGAAGAAGAAGAAGAAGAAGAAGTGCTTATAATCGAAGAAGAAGAAGAAGAAGAAGAAGAAGAAGAAGAAGAAGAAGAAGAAGAAGAAGAAGAAGAAGAAGAAGAAGAAGAAGAAGAAGAAGAAGAAGAAGAAGAAGAAGAGCTTATAATCGATGAAGAAGAAGAAGAAGAAGAAGAAGAAGAAGAAGAAGAAGAAGAAGAAGAAGAAGAAGAAGAAGAAGAAGAAGAAGAAGAAGAAGAAGAAGAAGAAGAAGAAGAAGAAGAAGAAGAAGAAGAAGAAGAAGAAGAAGAAGAAGAAGAAGAAGAAGAAGAAGAAGAAGAAGAAGAAGAAGAAGAAGAAGAAGAAGAAGAAGAAGAAGAAGAAGAAGAAGAAGAAGAAGAAGAAGAAGAAGAAGTGCTTATAGTATGTGAACAATTGTTCAGTTCAGTGGTTTATTCAACCTCTGTTCACCATTGATGATATTAGACGAAAAATAAAATACGAAACCAATAGTAGTAAAGGAAATCTCTAACTAACAATTATTAACACAAGTGATAAATGAAATAACAAAACAAACTTATTGAAATTAATAAAAGACACATCAAAGCAACTTTACAACTTCGGATTGTGCAATCATAGTAGCAATATTAATGATCAAAGGGCTGGATAATATTTGACGTCATTTTGAAAGTTGATAAGGTCAATATATTTGTCTAGGCATATTACAAGTACACAAAGCATTATAAGAATATTTAGTGTTCCGTGCATTTAACTTTAGCTTAGTTATTATTTTAGAAATGTAGCGAGGACAAGTAGTCAAGTATTTGAGCATCATCATCACCACCATCATCATCATCATCACCATCACCACCACCACCATCATCATCATCATCACCATCATCATCACCACCACCACCACCATCATCATCATCACCATCATCATCATCATCATCATCATCATCATCATCACCATCATCATCATCATTATCATCATCATCTTCATCATCATCACCACCATCATCATCATCATCACCATCACCACCACCACCATCATCATCATCATCATCATCATCATCATCATCACCACCACCACCATCATCATCATCATCACCATCATCATCACCACCACCATCATCATTATCATCGTCATCTTCATCATCATCACCACCACCGTCATCATCATCATCATCACCAACATCATCATAATCACCACTACCACCATCATCATCATCTTCGTCGTTGTCTTCTTCTTCTTCATCGTCTTCTTCTTCATCGTCTTCTTCATCAATATCATCATCATCATACCCTCCGAAGTCGAAGTGTGGCTGCCCATGTGGCGGGGTAATCAGAAACGGTCACACGCGTAATGTTCTCATCCCCAGCTGGTGCATTTGTACCATAGTGTTCAAGTGCTTCGCCTGATGGGATTATCCCTGGAGTCTTTAAACCAAGGAACAACAACAACAACAACAACAACAACATCATCACCACCACCACCACCACCATCATCATCATCATCACTCACCCATTTCCGCACAATATTATGCAGCAGGTCATCAAGTTCTCGGCAGAGATGTGGGGGGTGCTTTTCCCGTTGCTATGGATACAGATTCTATCCGTAATGGCTTCGGCAGCGCCAAAAGCCTGAGAACAACAACAACAACAACAACAACAACTGTTTCAGGTGGAAATAAACAAAATCATTTGTTATAAAGCAAGTTACACTTAAAAGCTAAACACCACATATAACTAGAGAATGATGTTGGAGTGATTCTTTTGTTAACCCTTTCACCGCCAGCCATATTTCAGCTAAAAATAGCCATCAAATGTTCCTGGATAGAGAACAAAATCCATCTGCAGTACTGGGGATTCTTCTGTAACAGATATAAAATAAGGTCTATCCTTACTTCCCAAAATTGTATGTTCATATTCTGATCGCTTCTCGGCCTTTTGGCTAAGACAGTGATTCAGGAACATAAATTTTTGTTTATACCCTGGTTGGTTTGTTCAGCCCGTCGTACATGGCGAAAGCCGATACGTGACGTTAAACTGAACTTCCATCCACTTCCCAAAACTAAGACAATAGGGTCTTTGGATAATAGACCCCAATTTGGTGCCTTTTAGTGGCATTGGTGTTAAATCACTGTGGTGCTAAATTGCAGTTTGGGCGGCGAAAGGGTTAAAAGTAAGAAGTTTGCAAGCCGACAACTATAAACCAATGCAGAGAATGGTTTAATTCAATGGGGGAAAAAGCACACCAAACCCCCCCACCGCTGTTTGAAATAAACACTGGAATCTACACGTAGAGCACCGGTGGAATCAGGGTTGAAAAACCTGACAGAAAGCTAAGAGTCTTCAGGATTGGCCAACTTGTCATCCCCAACCACGGTCTTATAAAAATAAAA
>CM065710.1:12419980-12424980 GCA_017654935.2 Phymorhynchus buccinoides
GCAAAAACTCATCCGCCATGGTGTCCCTTTAAAAAGCTGTGTGTCAGCATTGTTAACCGATCATTTCAATATTTGCCGTATGTCAGTAAGTCGACTATCATTTAGTTGTGACTGTTGCTCGGTAGAAGAAAGAAGCGGACTATAATTCTCTATTTCAGAGTAACTTTCTCGACAACAACAACAACAACAAAACAAGACTGCCAATGTCAAACAAAATTAATAACAACAATAATCACCAAAGTCAGGGGTCCGTTTCACAAGGGCTAACGTTACGTAGCGTGAGCGCAAATCGGCAAAAACGGAACTAAGAAACACCTCTTTTGCCGACGTTTGTCTCAAGCGTGTTGTTTGCCACTCCCAAACTATCTCTTGGCGAACTGACTGCACGGTGTGAATACATTTCTTGTTGATTGGTCCATTAAAGTTTGGCTAAATAATACCTTTTTTTTTACAATTCAGACAAGAGCTTGTAATATTTTTTTCCGCCAACGTTTTCTAAAGTGTTTCTTAGACCCCTTTTGGCGTAACAGTTATGCGCGCGGCGACCGTCGTCTAGAGAAACTCAAACCAATAGTAGGAGGGAACCACAGTCGGTTATCATAGCAATGTTGCACCCGTCTCTCTATGAGTGACACCAATTTCATCATTATGCGTCCATGTCTTTGTACTTACGTTTCCGTCCACTTTAACCAACCCTTTCAACGCCAGCCATTTTTCAGCCAAAACTTTCCATTAGACTTACCTGGATAAAGAAAATATTACGTCTGCAATATTGGGGATTTTTCTGTGACATGCATATAATGGGGCCTATCCTTACTTCCCAAAATGAAGAACATATTAAGGTCACTGGATACCAGAGGTGGTGAAAATGATGTTTTACGTCCTCTCGGTCATAGACACATATGGGACACTTGTAAATACAAAGATGGTGGGAACAATACTGGCTGCAATACCCGGAGGCAGTGCAACTCCAGTAAAGTCCCGATTTGTGAACAATACAGATAGGTGTAGCGGTAACCACGCCTCGGTTAAACCTCATCGGCTAACGTACCGCCACTAGTATTGTATGTAAAATTGTAATCATAATACCCTCATTTGATGCCTTTTAGTAATCATTGTGGTGCAAAAATGCGACACTGGCGGTACACACACACACACACAGACACACACACCCCCCCCCCCCCCCCCCCCCCCCCCCCCCCCACATTACATTCTGATTCACTTTTATTAGGACATAAAATCGAACAACACACACGCACGCGCACACACACGCACGCACACACACGCACGCACACACACACACACACACACACGCACACACACGCACGCACACACACACGCACACGCACACACACACACACACACGCGCGCGCGCACACACAGAGAGAGTAACATTCTGAATCACTTTTATTAGGACATAAAAATCGAAGAACACACACAAACAGACACGCACGCACGCACGTGCGCACGCACGCACGCACGCACACGCGCACACACACACACACACACACACACACACACACACAGTAACATCTGAATCACTTTTATTAGGACATAAAAATCGAAGAACACACACACACACACACACACACACACACACACACACACACACACACACACACACACACACACACACTCAATCTTCATACTGCGTTATTATCATCATATAGAGAGACAGTGTTGAACTCTGAAACTTGTTGACAAGGAAACTGACCCGTTTATCATTTGGTGTCAATCAATCACGTGAGCATTTCAAATCATCATGGGCCTGGGGTGGTTAGATTAAGCGGGGTATTTAAATAGGGATTTGAACGTTACTTGCAGTCTTTCTTTCAAGCTGTCCCAGGAGGTATTTGGGTTCCGGTGGTTGTTGTAGCAAGAAAGACAGGCTGAAAATGTGAGTTGATGATCTCTCTCTCTCTCTCTCTCTCTCTCTCTCTCTCTCTCTCTCTCTCTCTGTTGAGAAAATAATTGATAGCACCTTAATTTTTACAGAAATCCCAGTTTATTTATCTTATAGTCTATTGATGTCTAGTAGAAATGAGAACAAGATTCATAAACTGTCTATATATTTGTATAAGGCCTTTAAGATTAGAAGTGTTGCTTTGTCATAAGGATTGCATTGTTGCTAATTATCGATGTATTGATAATCCGCTTCTTTACATGCTGACACACACCCTTCCTAATGGGGCGATGCCTTTTCTGGAATAAAATATTGTCGTTCTCTCTCTCTCTCTCTCTCTCTCTCTCTCTCTCTCTATCTCTCTCTCTCAAGAAAACTGATTTATAAAACAAAATTATATTCTAGATATTTTGGTGACACTTTTTGCTCTTAATTAAATACCTCGTTATAAATATGTTATTATGACTGTTTCTGTAAGGATACATTTGGTAGGTTTGTTTATTATTTTTTAATAATAGTCTTTTCTTTCTTCGTTGATCACCCATACAGTCTCCTGCCATATGAGCGCAGATGCGCTATGCTGCCGTTATGCGCCTAACTTAAAGAAATAAGTCGGGCCCAGCATGTCCGTCTTCGGCTGGAGAGAAAAGACAAATCTTTGTAAGAGTTTCTAGAGCAAAGGCGAGGAGAATGGACCGGTAAGGCAGAAAGATAGCAGATGACAGTGAGAAAAGAGAAAAGGCAGAGTCAAAGAGAGTGAAGATCAGAGGAAGTTACAAGCACATAACTTCTAGAAGGTGGGGGAACTATTTGTATGAAAGACCCCCAGTCTCCCCATGGTGGTTTTTTTTTATATAGTTAAGTTCGGTTTCTTTCCTATGCTTCTTTTCCATGTTTTTTTTAATTTTTTATTTTGCAACCCCCCCCCCCCCCCCCCCCCCCCCCCCCCTGCATTTCTCCGTTAATTTTTTTTCCGTTTTTGCCTTTCTTACCAAACATAAAGCTGTATTTTATGAACCTTTTTAGCTAATAACATTTTTGGAATACTAACCCTAGCCCTAACCATAGCCATAAGCCTAACCCTACCCCCCCCCCCCCCCCCCCCCCCCCTATAAGACGGGAAAACGCAATGAACCATGACTGTGACAAATGGCGCCGTGTACTGCAGTACATAGGGGGGCGGGGGTCCAATTAGATAATGTTTACACTGTTTACACTATATATTTTACACTGGTTTACGCTATGTACTTTACACTGGTTTACACTATGTACTTTACACTGGTTTACACTATATACTTTACACTGGTTTACACTATATACTTTACACTGGTTTACACTATATACTTTACACTGGTTTACACTATATACCGTACTTTACACTGGTTTACACTATATACCGTACTTTACACTGGTTTACACTATATACTTTACACTGGTTTACACTATGTACTTTACACTGGTTTACACTATATACTTTACACTGGTTTACACTGTATACTTTACACTGGTTTACACTATATACGTTACACTGGTTTACACTATATACACTTTACACTGGTTTACACTATATACTGTACACTGGTTTGCACTCTACACTGGTTTACACTATGCTTTACACTTGTTTACACTATATGCTTTACACTGGTTTACACTATGCTTTACACTATATACTTTACACTGCTTTACACTATATGCTTTACACTGGGTTACACTATGCACTTTACACTGGTTTACACCATATACTTTACACTGGTTTACACCATATACTTTACACTGGGTTACACTACATACTTTACACTGGTTTACACTATACACTGGTTTACACTATATACCTTATACTGGTTTATATACTTTACACCGGTTTACACTATGTACTATACACTGGTTTACACTTTACACTGGTTTACACTGTATACCTTACCTTGGTTTCCAGGTGGTCCCCGTGGCTCAGTGGTCTGTGCCTGCTGTCTTTGGTCAGCGCTAGCACTCTCAGGTTCCAATCCTCACGTCCTGATTTTGGGGTGCTGTCTGATGAAGAAATCCACTACGTCAACTCCGTTGGAGCCACGTGGAAAGTATGGAAGCATGTCATTGTCAAATGTTTTGTTGTTTAAATGTTTAGGCATACTGTTCTTACTGTCTTGACAGCTGTCACAGCTGTCTTGAGCTGTCACAGCTGTCAAGACAGCTGCTTATGCCGGGCTCTTTCTGTGTCATTTGTGATTTGTCTTTTTTGGTTTTTTTGGTTCGAATTTTGTTTCTTTTCCGTTCATTTTCTTCCCCTTTCTCTTTTTTTCCATGTACCCCCAAGGTGGGGCTTTCGGAAATACATCTTGAACCTTGATTTTTCTTTTAGGTCAAAGTATTTTTTTTTCTATTCTGTACTGAGAAGCATGGGTATAGTTTTATTTCCAAGTTTTGTAAGTTTGAAATGAATTCATCATCATTATTATTATTATTATCATCATCATCATCATCATCATCATCATCATCATCATCATCATCATCATCATCATCATTATTATTATTATTATTATTATTATTATTATTAATATTATTAATATTATTATTATTATCGTAAGTTTCATTGTCACGATCATCTTATTCTGATGTCTTCAAGAAAGTACAGAAATAGTCTTGTTTAAATGTTTTTTTTGTTATTGTTCAGCTATAGCAAATTATATTTTTGTTAAAGCTGAAAGTCACCAGTGTGTGTGTGTGTGTGTGTGTGTGTGTGTGTGTGTGTGTGTGTGTGTGTGTGTGTGTGTGTGTGTGTGTGTGTGTGTGTGTGTGTGTGTGTGTGTGTGTGTGTGTGTGTGTGTGTGTGTGTGTGTGTGTGTGTGTGTGTGTGTGTGTATGTCTGTGTGTGTGTGTGTAAAAGTGTGTTAAACAAGAATTACAAAATAACTATATTCGTGACTGGCGTAATTCTCTTGAGAACAGTAGTAAATGCTTATTTTATAAAAGTTTTAAGACAGGCTTTGGAAGGGAACATTACATTTCAACCTTACCAGATGTTTATGTTATATCTTTATTCAAGTTTCGATGCAGCAATCATAAATTGCCTATTGAAGTTGGAAGACATTTGTTGGAAGAC
>CM065710.1:12432480-12439980 GCA_017654935.2 Phymorhynchus buccinoides
ATGGAACAATAGTAGATATTATACAGATGGTGGGAACGACCCTGGAGGCAATGCCCGGAATCAGTGCAACACCAGGAAAGTCCCGAATTTGTAGCAATACAGATGTGTAGAGTAACAACAATCAACGCCATCATGATGGAAATCTGTTTAACGTCCTCCGGTCTGGAACAGACACATATGGGACATTAGTAGTTGTAAAGATGGTGGGAACGATCCTGGAGGCAATGCCCGGAGGCAGTGCATGCAACACCAGTAAAGTCCCGAATTTTTAACAATACATAATATTATATCAACTGTTCACCATCATTGACCACAATCTGTTTTGTTTTCCACAAACCTATAACTCACTTTGTCGGTCGGTCGGTCGGTCGGTCTGTCGGTCCAAAATTGTCGCACATTTTGACAAAATGTCGCACTTCAAATTGAGGCCGCTCTTTAACATGATGTATTTTAAAAGCGTACAAAATAATAAACATACGTAATACAGACACTACAACAGACACGACGAGTATGCGGTGCTTCTTTCGATGAGTATAAGTAGGATACATAGTTTTAAATGTTTTCCAAAAGATATAAAAAGTTACGAAATGGTGCAGAGATAACATTCTGGTTTACAGATTAAAATTATTGAAAAGCCAGGGGAGGTGACTCATGGTTGGAGTGGTAAAAATAGACCGCGTGCCACAAACTATTGCGATTCCGCGCTTGTTTCCAATTCACTTTGCT
The DNA here is from genome assembly GCA_017654935.2 of Phymorhynchus buccinoides. Lineage (NCBI taxonomy): Eukaryota > Metazoa > Mollusca > Gastropoda > Neogastropoda > Raphitomidae > Phymorhynchus > Phymorhynchus buccinoides. The sequence continues at coordinate 12,433,207 of CM065710.1, forward strand.
CGCACGCACAGGGGTGTCAGCCATACCAGATTCAACCATGTGACCATCACGTGATCGGCAAACTGACGCCATGTTCCTCCAGCATCGACCCTACCCCCAGCTGCAACCAAACTTGTGAATCATCATACCACAAACCTTACGAACAGGACCTGCATTACGGGCGTGAGTAGCAGTAGTAGTAGTAGTAGGCTAGTAGCAGCAGCAGCAGCAGCAGCAGCAGCAGCAGCAGCAGCAGCAGCAGCAGCAGCAGTAGTAGTAGTAGTAGTAGTAGTAGTAGTAGTAGTAGTAGTAGTAGTAGTAGAACTAAACAACAACTAAACTAACAACAATTTGGTCCTAAATGCAACCAAACGTGCGAATCATCATACCACAAACCTTACGAACAGGACCTGCATTACGGGCGTGAGTAGCAGTAGTAGTAGTAGTAGGCTAGTAGTAGTAGTAGTAGTAGTAGTAGTAGTAGTAGTAGTAGTAGTAGTAGTAGTAGTAGTAGTAGTAGTAGTAGTAGTAGTAGTACAACTAAACAACAACTAAACTAACAACAATTTGGTCCTAACTGCAACCAAACGTGCGAATCATCATACGACAAACCCTATGATCAGGATCTGCATTACGGGCGTGAGTAGTAGTAGTAGTAGTAGTAGTAGTAGTAGTAGTAGTAGTAGTAGTAGTAGTAGTAGTAGTAGTAGTAGTAGTAGTAGTAGTAGTAGTAGCAGCAGTAGTAGTGGTGGTGGTAGTAGTCCTAACTGCAACCAAACGTGCGAATCATCATACGACAAACCCTATGATCAGGATCTGCATTACGGGCGTGAGTAGTAGTAGTAGTAGTAGTAGTAGTAGTAGTAGTAGTAGTAGTAGTAGTAGTAGTAGTAGTAGTAGTAGTAGTAGTAGTAGTAGTAGTAGTAGTAGTAGTAGTAGTGGTAGTAGTAGTAGTAGTAGTAGTAGTAGTAGTAGTAGTAGTAGTAGTAGTAGCAGCAGCAGCAGCAGTAGTAGCAGTAGCAGCAGCAGCAGTAGTAGTAGTAGCAGCAGCAGCAGCAGTAGTAGTAGTAGTAGTAGTAGTAGTAGCAGCAGCAGCAGCAGCAGCAGTAGTAGTAGTAGTAGTAGTAGTAGTAGTAGTAGTAGTAGTAGTAGTAGTAGTAGTAGTAGTAGTAGTAGTAGTAGTAGTAGTAGTAGTAGTAGTAGTAGCAGCAGTAGTAGCAGCAGTAGCAGCAGCAGTAGTAGTAGTAGCGAGGTTTGATGGACATGGGTTGTGCTTGTTTGTTAACTACCAGAGAATGCCTACTCCATTGAGGGAGTTGGGGCCATTCAGGAGGAGCTGTACACCAACGGCCCCATCGAAGTGGCCTTCGACGTCTACTCTGACTTCCTCAGCTACAAATCGGGTTTGTATCAGAGAGAAAAACATGAGAAAGACAAACACAGAGAGAGGGGGGGGGGGAGAGAGAGAGGGGGGGGAAAGAGAGAGAGAGAGAGAGAGGGAGAGAGAGAGAGAGAGAGAGAGAGAGAGAGAGAGAGAGAGAGAGAGAGAGAGAGAGAGAGAGAGAGAGAGAGAGAGAGAGAGAGATGAGGGGGAGAGAAAGAGAGAGAGAGAGGGAGAGAGAGAGAGAGAGAGAGAGAGAGAGCAGAGAGAGAGAGAGAGAGAGAGAGAGAGAGAGAGAGAGAGAGAGAGAGAGAGAGAGAGAGAGAGAGAGAGAGAGAGAGCGAAAGAGAGAAAGAAGAGAGAGAGAGAGAGAGAGAGAGAGAGAGAGAGAGAGAGAGAGAGAGAGAGAGAGAGAGAGAGAGAGAGAGAGAGAGCGAGAGAGAGAAAGATAGACAGACAGACAGACAGACAGACAGAGAGAGAGAGAGCCAGAGAGTTTTATAGTAATGGTTATCTCGAAGTGGACTTTTTCAACAGACAGACTGATTGAATGATCGTTGGTTGATTGATTGATTGATTGTTCCCAGGAGTTGACCAACACGTATTTGGCGTTTGGCCGTTGGAAGGGGGTGGGGAGGGGGGGGGGGGGGGCAGAGAGGAGGGAGGGAGGGAGGGGAGGACACGCCGTAAAAATGATGGGGTGAGGGGTGGGTGGGTTAGAGAATGGCGTACCTTACTGGTTCTTTGATGATGATGATGACGACGACGACGACGATGATGATGATGATGATGACGACGACGATGATGATGATACTGTATCTATGCTTACAGGGGTTTACCAACACGTGTCTGGGAGCCTGTTGGGAGGCCATGCTGTGAAAATGATGGGGTGGGGGGTGGAGGATGGAACTCCATACTGGCTGGTTGCTAATTCCTGGAACACTGACTGGGGAGATAACGGTAATATATAAGAGAGAGAGAGAGAGAGAGAGAGAGAGAGAGAGAGAGAGAGAGAGAGCGTCAACCACAGAGCTACAAAGCTGTTTCATGGCGCATGTGTGTTCGGACCCGTGATTTGAGCGCGCGCGATCATGCGCACACGAGCGCACAGAAAAATTCATGACAACTGTGATATAGACCATTCATCAAGAAATGTTGTGAAAAAAACTGCATTGAAATACATGCAAAACTTCGCGAGATATTAGCGATTATGTGTTTCGGGGTTTGAACCCCGTAACTGGCGCGACCTTGACCTTAATGCAAAACTAAATACATCAGTGGATAGCTTGCATCTTGGCAAACTAGTATTCCAAATTTGATGATGATAGACTTAATAGTTTTTGAGAAAAACGGACGAATAGCCGGACGGACGGACGGACGGACGGAGGCACGCCGGACAGAAACAATAGTTCCCGAACCTTCGGCTCGGGGACTAAAAATGCAACCACCTACAGAATCGTCAATAAGAATGTTAACATTGACGCTAGCATTAATGTGATGGTGCATTAGGGGAAAAGCAGACATAATACAATTTTGGCGTAAATCGATATTATAATTTCTTCATGATGCAGCAAAGATTCATTGTTAACACGCAGAAAACCAAATTGAGTTATCTTGTCTAGTTTTCATTTCATAATTATTTGAAGTTTGGCATTCGAGATACATCATTTGCAGAAATCGGACATTGAAGACAGAAGTTTACCTCTTTCTTTGTATTGATTTGATTTTTTTTTTTTAAACCAATCAAATAAACAAAGAAATCATCAGAAATTGTCTTTTTTTAAAAGGTTGAATACATAAAAAATAGACATGACTATGCCCTCAATAGAACATTGATATTTTGGGTGTCGTTGACCATTTTTGGCGTTTGCTCAAAAACATTGTGGGCGACTTGTCTTGGTTTTTCCCATGCACCTTTTTGCATTTTTCAGGTTGATGAAGAAGATTCAATGCACGGAAGATTGCAACAGGTTTTTTTTTCTCTCCAAGAGATCTCAGAGAGCTCCAGAAGATAACAGTATTCTTGGTAACCCATTTTCAGATTTTTTAAAAAATCCATTTTTGGGAGGGGTATAAACACTTTCGCGGAAAAATTCAATTGTTTGCAAACTGTCTGGATTTTTTTTTTCTTTTTCGAAAATGACTGTCTTCTTTTTGCCCCTGAAATTCGAAATGGAAGACTTTTGAATCCCATGATTACATCACATTTTTTGCTCTCCACTTACCTCAAATTGATGCACAACTTTCAAACTTTCACAGGTTGTGGCGAGAAGATCACACGTGGCTATCATATGCTCTAAATGGTTCCAGAACAAAGGATATAGCAATAAAACGGAAATGGCGGACCTGCCCCGGGGGCGGACATGCCCCTTTGTCCCCTACTTATTCCCACTTTTGAATCCCATGATTATATGAATAAGAATGTTGTCCATATAGTTACCGTAGAAACTGAAATTACAAACGAAGACATTGAAATGGAGAAAGCGTTCTTGGATCTCCAATTTTTTAAATAATTTTTTATCTCCCCTGAAAATGGGGTACTATGGTGATTAAATTCTGCTTAACGTCCTCCGGTCTGGTACAGATACATGTACGGACATTAGTAGATACAAAGATAATGGGAAACGATCCTGGAGGCAATGCCCGGAGGCAGTGCAACACCGGGCCAGGAAAGTCCCGAATTTTTTAACAATACAGATGTGTTATGCATGTCTATGGAAACTAAGTTTTTGGAACACACGAACAAATCTTGGAAAAACAAACTGTGGCAATCTTTCATGCATCAAAACCCCGGAAAAATGTAAATGGCAGCTTGATTATTGCATTTTTGTATATACCTGTTTTGTGGTTTGCGTTTGTTTTAGACATTCTCATGTACAATTTGTGTCATTAAAGATCCACCAGATCACGTGTCAAAACCACGGGTTTCACGTGTTTTCCCTCTTATAGCTGGTAAGAAATTATGTTTCGACCAGGTTTGGCTCCCATAGAAATGCCCCCAAATTCAAAAAACGAAACATCATTTTAAAGAGCAGCCTCAATTTGAAATCGGGGGCATGTGTAGGCCTATGTGGGTCACAGCTACCCAGAAAAAAACCAAGAGACTTAATCGTGGTGCGTCAGTGTGTCTTTAACCCTTTCACCGCCAAAGTCGCATTTTAGCACCACAGTGATGTAACCCTTTCACCGCCAAAGTCGCATTTTAGCACCGCAGTGATTTAAGACCTATGTCATTAAAAGGCATCAAATTGGGGTCTATTATCCAAAGACCTCGTTGTCTTAGTTTTGGGAAGTAAGGATAGACCTTATTTTATATATGTCATAGAAGAATCCCCAATACTGCAGATGGATTTTGTTCTCTACCCAGGTAAATTTAATGGCAATGTTTGGCTGAAATATGGCTGGCGGTGAAAGGGTTTTAATGTCTAACATGAGACAGCGTGACGAAGAGTACTTGAAGACTTGAACATTTTCAGTTTGTATTTAATTGTTGATTTTCTCGGGGGGGGGGGCAACAAGAACCCACACACGCTAAAAAATGTATTTTTCTGTTTCGTTCCTGCCTCAGGCACTTCCCTATTTTTTTAAATGATCTTTTTTTAAATTTTGTAAACAAATATCCCCGTGTCTGCATAATCATCAGAATTGTTGTTTATTTTGTTTTTCTCACACCTATTACAGGTTATTTCAAGATTCTCCGAGGGTCGGACGAATGCGGAATTGAAGAAGAGGCGGTAGCTGGAATGCCTAAACTGCAGTAAACGACACTATTATTATATGGTTTTTTTTTTGCTGCTGTCTGCTCTCGTGTTGGTAGGGCAGGGATGAAGCCGGCAAGTGGCGTCTGTGGGTCCCATCAGCACCCTCGGGTGTTGTTGTTTTTATACATATAATTTGTTTTTACTCATTCTTGAAGTCCAGAACGTGTTATTATCCTTGTAAAAAATATATTTAGTTTTCTAGCCTATCCTAAGAAAATGTATCAACCTCCCAATTTTAAAGCATTTTTTGGAATATTTCAGAGACCATAATTATTAAAGGTTATCCTTTATAATAATAATAATGAGGACAATTTATATAGCGCCCATCCAACTATGTAGGCTACAGGGCGCTTTACACAAAATTGAAATGGAATAAAAACATGAAACAAAAATCCAATAACATGAGCAGACAAAACAATAGCGGTCAGACTTCTACTACTACTACTACTACTACTACTACTACTACTAAAGTGGTCGCCGCTTTATAAAACCGCGGTTAATAGAGCCAGCCGCTTATTAAAGCCGATTTCTTACGATCCGAAATTTTCACTATATGTTATGTATTAAAAAAGCGCCGCTTCTACTACTACTACTACTACTACTACTACTACTACTACTACTACTACTACTACTTATAGGCCTAATACACGTATGCATTATTTACTACTACTACTACTACTACTACTACTACTACTACTACTACTTATAGGCCTAATACACGTATGCATTATTTACTACTACTACTACTACTACTACTACTACTACCACTACTACTACTACTTATAATAGGCCTAATACACGTATGCATTGTCACACAATTCACAGTCATTAATATGGATATGAAAGATGAGATGTCAGAGAGCACGAAAATACTCATAACTAAAAAATGATGAAAAATGAGATTTTTGACTTTTGCAAGCTTGTTGTGAGAAACTAACCCAACCACTCTATAAATTATGGCATAATGTACCTTTCGTGGTGCTGGGTCACATATTTCTTGGATTAGTACTCTTGGGAAAATGAAGTTATGATATAAATAAATAAATAAGGAAAGAAATAATGTCGCGTTGGACTGTTTTAGTATTTCTGAAATAAAGTCAAAACTGAAAACGTTTGTTTGTTTGCCGGTGAGTGTGTGTGTGTGTGTGTGTGTGTGTGTGTGTGTGTGTGTGTGTGTGTGTGTGTGTGTGTGTGTGTGTGTGTGCGCGTGTGCGTGCGTGCGTGCGTGTGCGTGCGTGTGTCACTCTGTGTGTCTGTGTGTTGTGTTTTGTTGTAGTGTGTGTGTAAGAGCATCATATTCTACTTGTCTTTGTCTCTCTGTCAATCTATGTTGTGTCTCTCTCTCTCTCTCTCTCTCTCTCTCTCTCTCTCTCTCTCTCTCTCTCTCTCTCTCCCTCTCTGTAAATACGAATTAATTAATTCATTCATTCTCTCTCTCTCTCTCTCTCTCTCTCTCTCTCTCTCTCTCTCTCTCTCTCTCTCTCTCTCTCTCTCTCTCTCTCTCTCTCTCTCGCACACACATACATACACACATCTACATACCCCCCCCCCCTTCTCTCTCACTCTCTCTCTCTCTCTCTCTCTCTCTCTCTCTCTCTCTCTATATATATATATATATATATATATATATATATATATATAGATAGATATATA
>CM065710.1:12444980-12447480 GCA_017654935.2 Phymorhynchus buccinoides
ACTTGAGGCAAAATATGTGTCAGTGGGTGATGGGGCCCTGTTAGGGTTAACTCAGCGACGCTTACAACAAATTATGTTTTTTTAGGAAGTAAGCAAAAATAGCCTAACCAACCTAAGATGAAATTTCCTAGTAGTGATACAATCTATAAATATAAAATAATTTAGAGAAATAGGTAGCTACACCGAATGAGATCGAATTAACACCAACAACTATGAAGTGAATGCGTGAATGCAAGAAGCACCCCCCTACCCGAACCCCTTATTTCGATAGGGGGCTGGCTGGAGACGGATGAAGTTAAAGCTACAATATAGTAACATGCTAACGCAAATGTTTACCGCAAACGCAAAGCAGAGATGCGCTACCGTAAAGTTCAAATCCTCTATTAGTAGACACGGTGTTATGATAAATAAGTACCTGTCATTAAATATCTACCTCTCGCATGCGAACTGTACCCATCTAACCCTAACCCTATCCCTAACCACGGAAAGAACCAAGAAATAGAGCAGGAGGGTGTAAATCTACATATTTGCCGAGAAATCGATGTACAAATCCATGCACTTAGTTTCGTAAAATTCACAATGGCGGACAAACAAACGATTCTGATTGGCTACGCTAGGACTACTTCCGGCTAGGACTACTTATCTCATAGAGGTAAAAATACACCGCCACAACGGGCTAAACTCCCCCAAAAGATTGGCTGCTTAGCCTGACTTACATAACTTACTACCCGTGTTGATTGTCTAAGTACTCACTCACGATTACCCGCCCAGGTCAGATATCTGAACGGATTCTTCTTCTTCAGTCTTCTACTACCACGACCGCTCAGGCTGTTTCCTGTCATATTAGCGCAGATGCGTCATGCTGCCGTTATTATGCGCAAAGCTAAGAAATAGGCTCAGCATGTTCGTCTTCGGCAGGAGAAAATCTTCGTAACGTTTTTTTGTGGGGTTTTTAAAGGGTAGGAGAATGAACCACTGTAAGACAGAAAGATAATAGTTGATTTAATCTAAAGTCTGTTCACACAATGGTGATATTTTAAAAAATGACAGTAAGATGACAGTAAGCAGAGGGAAAAGGCAGAGTCAAAGAGAGTGACACTAGCAGACCCGTTTACCCCCTACACGAGTCTTGAGTAGTCTGGGTAGCTGAAATGAGTAGCTTTGGTGCAAAATGAGTAGTTTTATTCATTAAACCATTAAACAATGTTCACTGAGTAATTAGAGCATTATGTTCAATTTTGAAGAGTAGTAGAGGTCCAAACTGAGTACAATATTACTCGAAAAGAGTAGAGTAAACAGGTCTGTGACAGATTAGGTGAAGTCACAAGCACAGAACTTCCAGAGGGTGGGGGAACTATTTGTGCAAAAGACTCCCACGTTTCTCCACGGGTGGGGTGGGGTGTTGTGGTTTTGTTTGGCTAATGTTAAGATCAGCTCCCTCCGCTGTTCCAGGGTGAAGGCTTAGGGTTAGGGCCAATCAGCTCCCTCCGATTTACCTTTTCCGTTAACCCTTTCGCCGCCAGACACATTTCAGCCAAAATAATCGATTAAATTCACCTGGGTAGAGAACCAAATCCGTCTGCAGTATTGGGGATTCTTCCTTGAAATATATAAAATAAGGTCTATCCTTACTTCCCAAAACTAAGACAATAGGGTCTTTGGATAATATACCCCAATTTGATGCCTTTTAGTGACATAGGGGAAGACGGGGGTAAAAAGCGCATGGGCGGGTAAGAAGCCCACCCCAATTATCTCATGAAATAAAGAACATTTCAGTCAAATTTTCCCATGAGACGAATGCTAGACATTAACGCTCGTCTCATGGGCAAAATGAGACTGAAATTTGCTTCATTTCATGAGATAATTGGGGTGGGCTTCTTACCCGCCCATGTGCTTTTTACCCCGTCTTCCCCTAGGTGCTAAATCACTGTGGTGCTAAAATGCGACTTTGGCGGTGAAAGGGTTTTAAGCTGATTGGCCAACTTCACCATGGAACAGCGGAGGGAGCTGATCTTAACATTTGCCGGGTGTTTTTTTTTTATATGAAGGGATTTAACTTTATCTCGCCGTGAAAGGGATATTATGCTCACTACCTAGCGTCGCGGCTCCCCGCCTCTATGTGTCTCAGATCTAATTTCCTCTCCATGTGTCCCCGTCTCTATATAATATGTCCCCGTCTCTGGTGTGTCCCCGTCTCTGGTGTGTCCCCGTCTCTGGTGTGTCCCCGTCTCTGATGTGTCCCCGTCTCTGGTGTGTCCCCGTCTCTGATGTGTCCCCGTCTCTGGTGTGTCCCCGTCTCTGATGTGTCCCCGTCTCTGATGTGTCCCCGTCTCTGGTGTGTCCCCGTCTCTGATGTGTCCCCGTCTCTGGTGTGTCCCCGTCTCTGATGTGTCCCCGTCTCCCCGTCTCTGGTGTGTCCCCAGTGTTCTTCGTCACAATAGAGGAAACGTAGAATGAAACAGTGAGTCCAAGAGAGGAGATAACGAAATTGAACAAAGGG
>CM065710.1:12452480-12457480 GCA_017654935.2 Phymorhynchus buccinoides
TAACAACAGAATAAGATTTTTTTTTAAATTAAAAAACAAAGAAACAAACAAAAGCTATGCTTTATAGCAAATGACAACCAACGAATTACTAAGTTATTAAACAACAAAATGTCAGTGTATGAAATATATTCAATGGTTGTCAATGGTTATAAAACTAAAACTTTGACAACAACAAGAAAATCATACTGGTCGTTTTCTTTACATGCTGAATAATATATTTCGTGACTCAAAATCACTCTGACTAACATGATGATATTTATTTATTTCGGAAGTCATACTTAATTCACTCAGTCCAAATCCAACGATAATACAGGCGATAACGATCAAACTAATACCACAGTTATAATCAAGTAGCTTAATATTATCAATACTGCATAGGCTCATAGTGTTATATAGTGACACCTTCCCTTTTAAAGATCCACCAGATCAGGTGTCAAAACCACAGGTTTCACGTGTTTTCCCTCTTATACCTGAACAAAAATCTTGTTTTGACCAAGTCTGACTCCCATATAAATGCCCCAAATTCAAACCGAAACATCATTTTAAAGAGCAGCCTCAATTTGAAGTTGGGGACATCTGTATGTGGGTCACAGCTACCCAGAAAAAAACCAAGGGACTTAATCGTGGTGCGTCACTGTATCTTTAAGGCCTTGAACAATCGTCCAAAATAAGGTCTTAAGAGGGAGGGAGTTGTAACAGGGAGGTAATTTTAATACTTACAAAACTGGGCAAATGTCTCAGAGAATTAGGTCTTAAATGGGAGGGAGTCTTAATAGGGAAGGTCTTAAAAAGGGAAGTTCAACTGTGCAAAAGTGTGTGTGTGTGTGTGTGTGTGTGTGTGTGTGTGTGTGTGTGTGTGTTGTGTGTGTATATGCGTGTGTGCGTGTGTGGGGGGGGGGGGGTTCTCTCTCTCTCTCTCTCTCTCTCTCTCTCTCTCTCTCTCTCTCTCTCTCTCTCTCTCTCTTCTCTCTATCTCTCGTCTATCGGACCCTCTCCCACCCCTCTCACTATCTCTCAATGTACAGTTTGGAATTCCTGACACAGTATTTATTGCTATTATTTAAACAAAAATACACCCCTGCTTTAGTTTTGTTCAAAACGTTTTGCATTAAATTCCTGAGATGAATACTTTGGTAGCTAAAAACAAGTAGCAAAATAATGGTTACAACAAACTGATTTTCAAATAGATTAGTAAGAAAGATAGTGACACACACGAGTGGACAACACGCAGAAGACGAAAACAAAAGAAGGACAAAGAAGAAGAGATAGAGGAGGAAAGGGAGGAGAAAGGAGAAAGAAGAAGAAGAAGAAGAAGAAGAAGAAGAAGAAGAAGAAGAAGAAGAAGAAGAAGAAAAAGAAGAAGAAGAAGAAGAAGAAGAAGAAGAAGAAGAAGAAGAAGAAGAAGAAGAAAAAGAAGAAGAAGAAGAAGAAGAAGAAGAAGAAGAAGAAGAAGAAGAAGAAGAAGAAGAAGAAGAAGAAGAAGAAGAAGAAGAAGAAGAAGAAGAAGAAGAAGAAGAAGAAGAAGAAGAAGAAAGAGAAGAAGAAGAAGAAGAAGAAGAAGAAGAAGAAGAAGAAGAAGAAGAAGAAGAAGAAGAAGAAGAAGAAGAAGAAGAAGAAGAAGAAGAAGAAGAAGAAGAAGAAGAAGAAGAAGAAGAAGAAGAAGAAGAAGAAGAAGAAGAAGAAGAAGAAGAAGAAGAAGAAGAAGAAGAAGAAGAAGAAGAAGAAGAAGAAGAAGAAGAAGAAGAAGAAGAAGAAGAAGAAGAAGAAGAAGAAGAAGAAGAAGAAGAAGAAGAAGAAGAAGAAGAAGAAGAAGAAGAAGAAGAAGAAGAAGAAGAAGAAGAAGAAGAAGAAGAAGAAGAAGAAGAAGAAGAAGAAAGAAGAAGAAGAAGAAGAACAAGAACAAGAAGAAAGAAGAAGATTGATTGATTGAACTTCTTAATGGGTGAAGATTTAGGCACATTGAAGGCCTTATTTATTTTTACAAATCCGCCCATTTAAATAATAGAAATAAAACGTATCGAGGAACCAAAACAAATAATAAAAGAAATAAAATAAACAATTCATGCAAATAGATACGTAAGAAGAAAAAGAAGAAGAAGAAGAAGAAGAAGAAGAAGAAGAAGAAGTGGTATAGTAGGACGAAGAATAAAAAAAAAACCAACGAAAACAAATATGAGGAAATAGAAGAATATGGATAAAAATTAAGAAGAAAAAAGTAGAAAAAATACAAGGGGAAAAAGCACCCCCCCCCCCCCCCATCCCCCGCAAAAATTGTTTTTTAAAGGCTGGGTGGGGATGGCAAACAAACGAAATAGACAAACAATCAACCAAATAAAAAGAAGGAGAAATAACTTAATCCAAAGACACTGTAATGTGAATAAGACAGACACGCGGCCATTTCCCCCCTATATGAATAGTGAGGACAGAAACCCTGATTATGCCCCCCTTGAACCATGAACATCAGCAGTAATGTAACACTGGTTGTTACTGTTTCATAGATGTTCTGGCCGTATTTGCAGCTTCCTTACCTTTCTTTGTCTTCAGGAAAACAGAAAAAGGTTTGCCCAAGCACTCAGATTTGAATCTGGTAGTTTAAAAAAAACGTCGATTCAAATTCCAGTCTTTGGATAGAGCCGTAATTGTTAATGGAATCACGAACGATAACCCTATCAGCCCGGCTCGCCGTCACTCTCCAGTTGTCTGTCTTATTCCCATTACAGTGTCTTTGGTAAAACCATGAAATTAGGATACATAAAGACGACTTTCTGCTAACAAGTTATACAACATAATTATACTTTTGGCTAGCGTTATTGCCTCAGCACTATATAGACATCACATCATTACAATGAATATATAACCCTTGCAAAACTTAGACGAAGAAAAAAACCCAGTTTGTTCGAGAAACAAAACATACCCACAACAAAATAATACGCAGATCAGCAGAAATAATAACGGGATGAAAATAATATTACACAGAATAAAACAGCACCCATAATTGTCCTTGAGTAAAATAACAACAAATTATGTAGCCTGGTTCATTTAATCAACCAAGAAATAGGGACCTGCCTACTCGCTTTGTATTAGGGATTATTAGGTATTAGGTACTTTATAGTCATAGATGCGTTTCTGTGAAATTCGGGTTGCTCCCACCTGGAGAGCGCGTCGCAGCCAGAGGCGCACCACCCATTAAAAAAAAAAAATTTGCATGCGATTTTTGTGTGACTGATGAAGAAGAAAAAAGGGGTGGGTGGGTGGGTAAATGTTGACCAAATGACAACTTTTTCGTTGCCACTGGGATTAGCGTATGCTAAGTGCATGGGCACAAGGGACCTCGGTTTATCGTCTCATCCCGGAAAGACTCCACGTTCAGACCATAAGGCCTAGTGCAAAGTGAGAGGAGAAATCCCCTGTACCCAGGTTCATTTTCTATCCTCTAATTTCAGTGTTTAGAATTATTATCTCTAAAAAAAAATCATATTATTCCTTGCCCCCAAAATACACCCCAACACTCAATTTAAATGTTGTTGCTTAATTAAATATAAGGCCACATGAACCATAATAATTGACTATTCCCAAACAAAAGTCTCCAAACATATTGCTCCCAAATAGGTGTAGAGTGGCGCAGAGGTAACGCGTTCGCCTCGTATACAATAAACACGAGTTCGAACCTGGGTACAAGGGGATTTCTTCATCTCACTCTGCACTAGGCCTTTCGGTCTGAACGTGGAGTCTTTCGGAAGAGACAATAAACCGAGGCCCCGTGTGCCCAAGCACTTAGCACACGTTAAACCCAGTGGTAACGAAAATGTCATTTGGTCAAAGTTTAACACCCCCCACCATTTTTTCCTTCCTCATCAGTCACAAAAATCGCATGCAAAAAATTAAAAAAAGGTTGCGCGCTTCTGGCTGCGATGCGGCTCTCCAGGTGGGAGCAACCCGCATTTCACATAGACGGCTCTGTGACTATAAAGTACCAAATACCAAAATTATCTTGTGTCGTGAAGAAAAAAATGTTTTCACAAACCTATTGGTATAGCTTCGATTGCCCTGCTCACAACGAAACAAATTCACAATGAATACATACACACCCATCACTGCTAATTATCAAATACAGTTGCCAAAAAATCTAAACCCGTGTAATAATAATAATAGTCATAATCATACGTAATAATACCCGCAAAAAATACGACGACTTAGTAAACAACAAGTCATAATATCCATCAGCCATTGCTTTCTACTTTATCGTAAAAATAAATTAAAAAAAATAAATTGTCCTGGTTAAATAATTATCAAGAAAAACGAAACGTTTAAATAGAAAGCAATGAGTCTCTCTCTCTCTCTCTCTCTCTCTCTCTCTCTCTCTCTCTCTCTCAACGTTCATTTAAATAGTATTAGTTATGTGCATTACATGCTTCTAGAACTAAGGACAGAATGGAAGACTAGGCCCAGCCTAAATTCTTATCCTTGTAAAATAAAGTGTCTGAAGTCTGAAGTCTGTCGTCTCTCTCTCTCTCTCTCTCTCTCTCTCTCTCTCTCTCTCTCTCTCTCTCTCAACGTTCATTTAAATAGTATTAGTTATGTGCATTACATGCTTCTAGAACTAAGGACAGAATGGAAGACTAGGCCCAGCCTAAATTCTTATCCTTGTAAAATAAAGTGTCTGAAGTCTGAAGTCTGACGTCTCTCTCTCTCTCTTAGAAAAGCATATATAAAACCCAAATATTATAGAGTTCCTTGCACTGAATTTTAATTTTAATTTACTCTTGGCATCAACAAATGAAAAATGTTATTTTTAACCTTGTATTATTATTATTATTATTATCATTATCTATAAAGCCCAAATTTTTTTGGGAAATTGTAGCGTCGTATGTTGTTAGTGATTGATGGTGTATTTACAATTTGTCATTTATTTTCCTTTCGGGCAATTTATTGTAAGTAGTATTTATTGGAATCCTTTACCTTGTTTATGTTTTCTTTTCTTTTTTTATTGTACCCCTTTC
>CM065710.1:12459980-12462480 GCA_017654935.2 Phymorhynchus buccinoides
CAATTTTGCGTGTCTAGGTATTTTTTATTTATTTAATGTATTAGGTACTTTATAGTCACAGAGGCGTCTCTGTGAAATTCGTGAATGAGACAAGAGACAGATATAGAGATAGAGACAGACACAGAGATAGAGACAGACACAGATATAGAGACAGAGATAGAGACAGAAACAGAGATAGAGACAAAGATAGAGACAGAGCATTCACCTACAAACCCAATGGTGCATAGAGTGATAGAGATGGATCCCTGCTGTATTACAAACTCGTTCCTCAGAGCAGTGAGATAGAGACAGAGGCAGAAAGAGACAGAGACAACAGAGGCAGAGATAGAGACAGAAACAGAGATATAGACAGAGATAAAAACAGAACACTTACCTACAAACCCAATGGTGCATAGAGTGATGGAGATGGATGGGCCTCTGTTGTATCACAAACTCGTTTTTTCAGAGCAGTGAGATAGAGACAGAGACAGAGACAGAGACAGACAGAGAGATAGAGACAGACACAGAGATAGAGACAGACACAGACACAGAGATAGAGACAGACACAGAGATAGAGACAAAGATAGAGACAGAACACTCACCTACAAACCCAATGGTGCATAGAGTGATGGAGATAATCACAAACTCTTTTTTCAGAGATAGAGACAGAGAGATAAAGAGACAAAGATAGATACAGAAAGAGACAGAGACAGAGATAGAGACAGCGACAGAAACAGAAACAGAGACAGACACAGAGATAGAGACACAGATAGAGACAGAACACTCACCTACAAACCCAAATGGTGTATAGAGTGATAGAGATGGGCCTCTGTTGTATCACAAACTCGTTCCTCACAGCAATGAGATAGAGACAGAGACAGAAAGAGACAGAGACAGAGACAGACACAGAGACAGACAGACACAGAGATAGAGACAAAGATAGAGACAGAACACTCACCTACAAACCCAATGGTGCATAGAGTGATGGAGATAATCACAAACTCGTTTGAAAGAGACAGACACAGAGACAGAGACAGACACAGAGACAGAGACAGACACAGAGATAGAGACAAAGATAGACACAGAGCACTCACCTACAAACCCGATGGTGCATAGAGTGATAGAGATGGGCCTCTGTTGTATCACAAACTCGTTCCTCAGAGCAGAGAAGAACCCGTACAGAGCGAACTTGGTGGCCGAGTAGGACGCCACGAATGGTATACCCACTTTGCCTGTAGTGAACACACACACACACACACACACACACACACACACACACACACACACACACACACACACACACACACACACACACAACACACACACACACACACACACACACATGCATACACACACACGCAGGTACGCACGCAAGCATACACACACACACACACATACACACACATACACACACACACACACACACACACACACACACACACACATATATATACACACACACACACACACACACACACACACACACACACACACACACACACACACACACACACACACACACACACACACACACACACACACACACATACATACACACACACACATGCATACACACACGCAGGTACGCACGCAAGCATACACACACACACACATACACACACATACACACACACACACACACACACACACACACATATATATATATACACACACACACACACACACACACACACACACACACACACACACACACACACACACACACACACACACACACACACACACACACACACACACACACACACACACACACACACACACACACACACACACACACACACACACACACACACACACACACACACACACACACACGCAATTGTTTTATATTATATTAACATAAACTTTGTGGTTTTCATCGGGTTTTGTTTCAATGTGACTGGTTTTGACATCAGTTGTTGGATGGGACTGGGTGTTTTTTTCAAATTTCCAATCTCTCTCTCTCTCTCTCTCTCTCTCTCTCTCTCTCTCTCTCTCTCTCTCTCTCTCTCTCTCTCTCTCTCTCTCTCTCTGTCTGTCTGTCTCTCTCTCTCTCTCTCTCTCTCTCTCTCTCTCTCTCTCTCTCTCTTTCTTAGTCTCTCTCTGTCTCTCTTTGTCACTGAGCCCTCTCTCTCTCTCTCTCTCTCTCTCTCTCTCTCTCTCTCTCTCTCTCTCTCTCTCTCTCTCTCTCTCTCTCTCTCTCTCTCTCTCTCTCCGAATTGTTAATGTCATATTTGACAAATAGTTTGACGAGCGCATACACACATTGTTGTTACGGGTGATGGGCAGGGAATCAATTTTTATTACAAAAAAACAACAACACATATTCACATTCGTATTCGTATTCGTATTCTTTCCTACATACCTGCTAACGAACTCATCACAATGACGCTCCCATCGTTCCGCTCCAGCCAGGGCAAGGCAGCGGAGGTCAGGTGGATGTAGGACCTCAGGTTGACGTCCAACAAGGACTTCAGCAAACCCCTGTCGGCCTCAGAACCGGTCCAAGGCGCCAGGGGGT
>CM065710.1:12477480-12482480 GCA_017654935.2 Phymorhynchus buccinoides
GAGAGAGAGAGGGGGGGGGAGAGAGAGAGAGAGAGAGAGAGAGAGAGAGAGAGAGAGAGAGAGAGAGACAGACAGACACACAGAGAGAGACAGACAGACAGAGAGAGAGAGAGAGAGAGAGAGAGAGAGAGAGAGAGAGAGAGAGAGAGAGAGAGAGAGAGAGAGAGAGAGAGAGAGAGAAGAGAGAAGGAGAGAGAGAGAGAGAGAGAGAGAGAGAGAGAGAGAGAGAGAGAGAGAGAGAGAGAGAGGAGGAGAGACAGACAGACAGAAACACAGACAGACAGACAGAGAGAGAGAGACTGACCGTATTTCTGCCTACATTGGCATTAATAACATCAAACCCAATCTCTCCATCACTCAGCAACAGTACTATTTTGCTTTTATCCTAATCTCCTGACACCATTATATAACACCTCTGAGTACTTCGCATGCCATGTTCAATATATTATTAGCAGTAGTAGTAGTACCTCCCACGTTCATAGTTAGTCCTTTGTTTTTTTCACTGGTGGACATTCTAACCTGGGTCGAGTTTCTCTACATAACGGTCGCCGCGCGAATAACGCTGACACCAAACGCGGCCTAAGAAACACTTCAGAAAACGTTTGCGGAAGAATATTACAAGCTCTGTGTCTGATTGGTCCCCCAAAAATATTATTTTAAACAAACTTTTTAATGGACCTATCAACAACAAGAAACGTATTCGCTCCCTACTAGTTCCGGATAGTTCGCCGCTTGCTCGGTGTTTGACAAGAACAAAACGCCACGCGAACTATCGGCAAACGGAGGGTGTTTCTTAGTAGACCGTTTTTGCCGATTTGAGCGAGCGCAACGTAACGTTAGCTCTTGTGAAACGAGGTCCTGTAGTAAGGGTCAATAAAGTTCTGCCTCGCAGTAGCTCGGGCAACAGGGGAAAAAGAACGGTTGAACCGTGAACGCTTTTTATATGCCGGCTGTAGGTTTAAACCATTTGTCCTCAAATCCCTTTGGTAGAGAGAGTGGGGATGTACTACGGTACCCTGGGCAAGGCACCTCCGCAACCAACACACTTTAAAGACCCCCCACGTCACGTGTCACATTCCCTCTTATGCTAGGAAGATTTCTTAGGATTTCTTACCAGCCATAAGAGGGAATACACGTGAAAACCGTGATTTTGACACGTGACGTGGGGGGTCTTTAAGCCCAGCAGCCCCAGGAATAGCAGCTACCCCCCCCCCCCCCCCCCCCCCCCACACACACACCTTTCACTTTCCTTTGATAGCCCCAATTTCATCCAACGTGTGTTGTCATCCTGCTTTAATTAAGTTTTGATTAAAGAATAGTTGAGCTGGAGAGCAAAGACGTACGCTAGACCACCACCACCACCAGCCGCGCGGCAGCATGCAATGTCGTCGACTGCAGCGACCTTGACCTTCGACCACTGACCTTCATTTTCGAACTTGGCCTAGATATCCTAACTACGCACCGGCATGCACAATTTGAAAATTCTAGGTCCCTCCGTTCAAAAGCTACCGTGACAACATAGACATATATATATATATATATATATATATATACTCAGTCACGAACAAACACCACTGAAACCAGAGCATTTAGATCACCAGCCGTGCGGCAGCATTTTCGGCTCCAGTGACCTTGACCTTTGACAATGACAATTGTTAAGTCCTCTCGTGCACATTAGTTTAAAAGGACCCTAGTTTCTGTGTTTTTGTGTGTGTGTGTGTGTGTTTATTTCATTACTCGCCATGTTACATGACCACACAAGATTTGAAGCCATTCTTCTACCCACTGGTTTCATGAGATACAACAGCTCGGACACGAAGGAAGAGGACATAATATTTTCGGTTTTGTGCGGAGTCTTCCTTGGGGGAGGTTTGCACTGGCGGTTCAACATTCAGGATCTGAATATAGGTTGTGGCATGCTGATCAAGAATATATTATATGGTTATTATAGGAGACCCTAGGCTTATTGTAGGTCATGGTATCCGCGAGAGGACAAAATGCTCGCGAAAGGACTTAACATTGTAGAGTTGAGAACCGGTTCAAAAATCCCAACCGGTTTTAACCGGTTTTCCCTCTTCGAACCGGTTTTTAAAATCAGTACTCGCATCACTAGTTTCACCTATGCAAACACATAATTATTTGTTAGAATATTCACAACAACAACAACAACATACAGTATTTATACGGCGCTGAATCTTGATAGAAATCAAATCAAAGCGCACACACACGTTAGCATTCAAAGCGCATTCAAACACAAACGCAATACAACGCGAACACACACAGATAACATAAATGGAATATAGCAGAAACAGACCTAATGGCAAGAGAGAGAAGATAAAGAGAGAGGAGCTTTAATGACGGGGGAACAGGTGGGTTTTGAGGTTAGCTTTGAAAGCAGAGAGAGTCGGTCGCTGACTTATTCACACACACGCGCGCACACGCACACGCACACACACACACACACACACAATAAAGAAACTTATGACATGACTTATGACACACACACACTCAACTCAACACTCAGTCAAAGTCAAAGCCATACACCACCACAAACTAGAAACAGCTACTCTTGGTTCACAAAACACCCAATCTTGCACTGAGAATCAGTGTTGTTTTTCGAAAAGAATGCGTTATTCTAAGAAAAAACTTACTTTCAGTTTGCAGTTAAAAAAAAACACCGGTTCACAGCAACTCGAACCGGTTTTTCGAACCGCGAAAGTTAAGCACCGGTTTTTCGGTTCAAACCGGTCCCCCCCCCCCCCCCCCCCCCAAACCTCTACTTAACAGACATCCATGTCACTTGGCCTAGATATCCTAACCACCTATCCGCGTGCGAAATGTCAGCCTCCGTTCAAACGCTGTGGGGGTAACATACACAGCCAACCAGCCAGGAAGAAACACCACTGAAAACATGAACCAGCTTTCGTTAAGCGGCTGATTAATCAGGGGCGGATCTGCAGGAGGAGGGGGGGGGGTGCCCTGGGTTTCCGGACACCCCCCACCCCTCTTCTGCCCCAAGATGTGCCTTATAGGCCTTTGCAACTAGGGTTATTAACCTTTACCGGACTTCCCGGGTCGCCCACGACCCCTTGACACACAAAACATGTTATATCTCTAAAACTATTTAAGCAATCTTCATGAAATTTCATGACTTTGTCAAAAACGTACATGGCTTTAAGTGTGTTAAATTTCATTAATGTGTATAAAAAATAAATGACGTAATATGACGCGTAATTTTGATATACCTGTCCGGATGACGGGGGTCTCCCACGACCCCTACTTTAAAGAGCACTGCAGTGCATTGAGTAGGGGGTCGTGGGAGACCCCCGCCATCCGGACAGGGATAAACACATGGTGCCTCTTTGACAAGTAGGGGTCGTGGGAGACCCCCGTCATCCGAACAGGGATAAACACCTCGGAATTTGCTCTTTGCTGAGTAGGGGGTCGTGGAAGACCCCCGCCATCGTGTCCGTGTAGTCAAAAGCATGATCCGGTAAAGGTTAACGCCCTTGACAGTGAGAGTAATTGCTCTTGCTGGTCAGTACCGACAAGGGCATTCACTCTTGCGAAAGGCAGCCATTTAGTGGCATCAAATAGGGGTTACTGGCGAGAGTTATCCCCCTGTCTGGTCATGTACTGAACCATCTTCCCCCACCCTCCAAGGGCATTCACTCTTGCAAAAGGTGTTCGTTGGCTTGCAGACCTCAATACAAGAATGCTGCCTTGGCATAAGGCTGTGTCAGACCAGTTGACATAAGCTAGAAACGCCAAGGCTACATCAAAATGTTGTTATGCTCTGAATGGTTGTGCAGGGGATTGTTCTAAAAAGCCATGACAAGCTCCTGGCATAACAAAACATCATCATCAGTCTAAAATCACCCCGGAAGTCGGAGTGTGGCTGCTGCCCACGTGGCGGGGTAATCAAAAAACGGTCACACTCACGTAATGTTCTCATCCCTAGCTGGTGCATTTGTACCAAAGTGTTCAAGTGCTCTGTGGCTGCTGCCCACATGGCGGGGGGTAATAAAAAAAACGGTCACACACACGTAATGTACTCATCCCTAGCTGGTGCATTTGTACCAAAGTGTTCAAGTGCTCTGGCTGTTGTGGTGATGATCCCTGGAGTCGTTAAGCCAGGGAGCAACAACAACAACAAAATACAAGGATGAGAAAGTAAGAAAATGACCCGATTTTTGTTTTTTAATAATCACCAAATTGCACAACTTTTTTTCCGGGCGTTTCTGTCCCCCCCCCCCCCCCCCCCCCCCCCCCCCCCCCCCCCCCCCCCCCCCCCCTCCCCCCCCCCCCCCCCAAAGGGCATTGCCCCTTAAACCCGGAACCTGTGCAGCTCCCTCGAGCACTAGTGGAACCCCCCCCCCCCCCCCCCCCTTCCCCTTTCGAATCACTTGGTCCGCCTGGGCTGTTAATAATAATGCTGAGAATTCAAACTGTCTACAAAAAAATAATTGGAAGCGAGCGAGAGAGAGTGAGTGAGAAACAAAATGTTTAGAAAGAAAGAAAGAAAGAAAGAAAGAAAGAAAGAAAGAAAGAAAGAAAAAAAAGAAAAGAAATTTGCATAAAACAAACTCGCTTTTTGTTATATAAAAAAAATCAACATCGTTTTGCACTGACGCTCAACAAAACAGGTGGGTGGTGGGGTGGTGGGGTGGAGGGGGGGGGGTGGGTTTGCTGAAATGAATAAAAGAAGAAAAGAAAAAAAGATTCAATCTAAAACCTTGAATAAAACGCACCCGAAAGTTTTGTAGTCAGCTGCGGCTACACTAATTCACTTCATAAATGGACGGGCCGAGGCAACCAGTGCAAGCACAAGCATACAAAAGAACCCGCTTCATTTATTGTATAACATTTTGAAACAGCGCTCAGCGACGAAGATTATCAGAAAACTCAAAAGGGATACTGCGGAAGCTCCCTTACAAGACCTCCCATTATTATAAGACTCCCTCCCACATAAGACTTACTTCTCCCTTCTTTGTAAGTAT
>CM065710.1:12489980-12492480 GCA_017654935.2 Phymorhynchus buccinoides
GGCGGATTTAACCAGAATTTTCACTGTCTGGAGTGTGTCTATTTCTGACTGCTTGTTATCAGTTATTTAAATTGTTATCAAACGCGCACTTTGTCATATCAAGGGCAGCTTCTTAACATTGTCTGGAGGTGCACTGAGACTGAGACTGAGAGATAATACGTTGCGCTGCAGCCGGTGTTTTTTTATCTCTGAGGGAGAGAGGGGGGAGAGAGAGAGAGAGAGAGAGAGAGAGAGAGAGAGAGAGAGAGAGAGAGAGAGAGAGAGAGAGAGAGAGAGAGAGAGAGAGAGAGAGAGAGAGAGAGAGAGAGAGGGTGGATAGTGTGGGATCTCTCTCTCTGTTTTCTCTCTCTCTCTCTCTCTCTCTCTCTCTCTCTCTCTCTCTCTCTCTCTCTCTCTCTCTCTCTCTCTCTCCTTCTCTCTCTCTCTGTGTATGCGTGCGCGCGCATGTGTGTGTTCTTTACCTCTGTGTGTGTGTGTGTGTGTGTGTGTGTGTGTGTGTGTGTGTGTGTGTGTGTGTGTGTGTGTGTGTGTGTGTGTGTGTGTGTGTGTGTGTGTGTGTGTGTGTGTGTGTGTGTGTGTGTGTGTGTGTGTGTGTGTGTGTGTGTGTGTGTGAACAAGGAAGAAGAAGAAGAAGAAGAAGAAGAAGAAGAAGAAGAAGAAGAAAGAAGAAGAAGAAGAAGAAGAAAGAAAGAGAAGAAGAAGAAGAAGAAGAAGAAAGAAGAATTGACAAAGGAAGGTAGAAGCAAAAACGAAGGTATAAAAACCAGGAGCACTGTGGTTACTGAAGAGTATAATGCAGACAGTTGCAATCAAGCAGTTCATCAAAAACATTTGGCCATTGGCTTTTCCAACGTATAATTATCATTATTGTCAACAGACTGAAAGGCAGATGAAAGTACCCCCCCCCCCCCCCCCCCCCCCCCCCCCCCCCCCCCCCGTGGGGATACCGGGGGGTATTTTGTATAAATAGTTCCCCCACCTTCTGGAAGTTCTTTGCTTGTAACTTCCTCTAATCTGTCACTCTCTTTGACTCTGCCTTTTCCCTTTGCTTACTATCATCTACTATCTTTCTGCCTTACCGGGTCCATTCTCCTGCCTTTTTTTTTTTTCTCAAGAAAAAACACTTTCAAAAACATCTCCTCCAGCCGAAGTCCGACTTGCTGGGCCTAACTATTTCTTAGTTAGGCGCATAACGGCAGCTTGACGCATCTGTGCTCATGATTGACAGGAAACTGTCTGAGCGATCGAAGAGGAAGAAGAAGAGGAAAGTACGGACCTTTTATACAAAGTAAGTACTGGGTGAGCCGAAATAGACGATTTTTTGAAGGAAAAAAACTAGGGGAGAGAACTTCGTGAAAATTAGAGTCGCTTACCTCGACCAGAGAGGGACAAACCATAGCAACCATGGCGTCGAAGAGATAAACCAGGATGCGAGTGAGCGATTTGCAAACATTTTTGAGAGAAACGAGAGGTGGTTAATTACAAGTGGCCACAAACTAATCGTACTTTGCAAAATGCGACGTAAGCATAAATGACGACAACTTTAGAATGACGCACTGTGTTCTTTGAGATGTCTGTCTACTCAAACACACGAGGCGACGGCTCCATTAAAGCCAATGTAACTTCCTCTTTGTCCCTCCACTCGGTTAGGCGGAATCATTCACACACCAGGGCTCCCAGGGACCCCCATTTGGGGGTCTATGAAGCACTAGAATTCTAAAGGACCCTCTAAAAGAATGTGCAGGGGGTCCCAGGGATGCACTAGAAAAATTATTTTGAGAGTTCACACGCAATGCCACTGGGACCCTCTATCCCGCCACTAGGACCCTCTATACTGTAAGTGAAGGAGTCTGGGACCCCTTGTTTTGCGGGACGATTGGAAGTCCTGCACACACCTTGAAATTACTTCCCTTAATTATTTCCGAACAATTCGTAGTATTAGGCAATTAGTGACCTTGGTAGATCTAAGTCTGTTGGACTAATGAATTTACTTTTTTTAATTTAATTATTCAAAAGGAGACGATCCGTTGTTGTTTATAGCATTTTTGTTACTTATATTTATTTCCATGTGCCCCCAGGGGGTTATTTTTGGAATAAACCAAACTTGAAACTTGTCCTACTTAAATGTATCGTTTGGAGAGTGATTTGATCGCAATAAATTTCCCCCGTGGGGATACCGGGGGGTCTGTAGTTCCCCCACCTTCTGGAAGTTATGTGCTTGTAACTTCCTCTAATCCGTCACGCTCTTTGACTAGGGGAAGACGGGGTCTGGGCGGGTAAGAAGCCTTTTCCCTTTGCTTACTAATGTCATCTCTCATGGGCAAATTTGACTATCTTTCTACCTCTTACCCGGTTTTTACCCGTCTTCTCCTACTGCCTTTTTTTCTATACATTCTTGCAAAGATTTCTTCAGCCGAAGTCGGACATGCTGGGCCTAACTATTTCTTAGTTAGGCGCATGACGGCAGCATGACGCATCTACGCTATGACAAGAAACTGTC
>CM065710.1:12497480-12499980 GCA_017654935.2 Phymorhynchus buccinoides
CCCCACACCTTTGAGCAAGAGTTGTGTTGTTGTTTGCAGTCAACATGTGATAATAGAAGACAAAATGAAGAAAAAGAAATGAACTCCTTTATCAATAATGCTTTATTAGGAAAATGTATGCCGCATCAACCTTGACCGAAAGGGAACAATTACCAGAAAATACATAAAATATGGGACTGTTTTAAAAAGCTTCACGGCTCTTCTTCTTCTTCTTCTTCTTCTTGCATACAGCAGACCTGTTCACTCTACTCTTTTCGAGTAGTACTCTACTCAATTTGGACCTCTACTACTCTTCAAAATTGAAAACAAATGCTCTAATTACTCATTTTCAGTGAACATTATTTGATGGTTTAATGAAGAGGACTACTCATTTCACACTACAACTATTCATTTCAGCCATCAAGACTTGCGTAGGGGGTAAACAGGTCTGAGATAGCATCCTCCATCAACAATTTGATGATTATGACGGCTTGTTTGATCCCTATCTACCTACCTACCTACCTACCTACCTACCTACCTACCTACCTACCTACCTACCTACCTACCTACCTACCTACCTACCTACCTACCTACCTACCTACCTACCTACCTACCTACCCCAGAGCCACTAGAATTGTTAGAGAGTGCAAAGATATGAGTTATGAAGAAAGACTGGTGTATTTAAATTTGCATTCACTGAAAGGCAGGAGAACTAGAGGAGGTCTTATTGAAGCGCATAATATATTTAATGGTCATATCGGTCTGTCATGGGATATATTCTTCTGTGCACCTCAATTCAATTTGACTAGAAACCCTTATATGGCAAGGTCTTTATTAAACGTTTCAACACCAACATCAGAAAAAATTGCTTCAGCAATAGAGTTGCTAACATCTGGAATGATTTACCTAACGAACTAAAATGTGCACCCAATACTAACTTATTCAAACATCGTCTCAACAAATCTCCAAATTATTTGATGCTATTTAGATGCTTTGACGAGTACGAAAATGGTGTTTTACGTCCTCTTGGTCTGAATCAGACACATATGGGACATTTGTAAATACAAATATGGTGGGAACAATACTGGAGGCAATGCCCGGAGGCAGTATGAAACCAGTAAAGTCCCGATTTTTTAATTAATACAGATAGGTGTAGCGGTAACCACGCCTCGGTTAATCCTCATCGGCTATGGCACCACTACAAGTATTTGTTGCATTCATAACTTGTAGGAAACTTTGACCGCAAAACCTTGACCTTTATACTGTCATAACACTGTTTATAAAGATGGGACTATCTAAAAAGCTTGACGGCTTGTTTTTTCCCTATCTACTACTACTACTACTACT
Source organism: Phymorhynchus buccinoides (assembly GCA_017654935.2). NCBI lineage: Eukaryota > Metazoa > Mollusca > Gastropoda > Neogastropoda > Raphitomidae > Phymorhynchus > Phymorhynchus buccinoides. The sequence goes on from CM065710.1 coordinate 12,498,807, forward strand.
ACTACTACTACTACTACTACTACTACTACTACTACTACTACTACCAGGCATCAGAATAGTCGGAAGTCCAATCCTCTGAAAACTGCGGTAAAAGGGTCATCAAGGCCCTAGCCTGAAGAGAGAAAACACTGAAATCAGTTCTCAACATCACCAAAAAGGCTTAATATAGTGAGAAGTCACTTTAAAACGCTCTTTAACAGAAAAGATAACACTCAATAAAAAGGCAAAACCTCTGACAAGAGCGGCCAATCCTCTGTCAGAAATTCTTAATCCACTGAAATCCTCTGATCCTCTGACAATTCTGATGCCTGTACTACTACTACTACTACTACTACTACTACTACTACTACTACTACTACTACTACTACTACTACTACTACTACAACTACCTACCTACCTACCTACCTACCTTTATCAGCAAGGTGATGACTCTGTGTTCTGCTGTGACAAAACAACAAACTACCGGATGAATACGACTTTTTTAAAACGGTACGACGTTGCGGAACTGGGAGATGCGAAGAAGCTGGTAAATAGGTCCAGGAAACCAAAAGACCAGCAGCTTCAGTTCTACGTCTCTCTTGGGGATATATTTTGTTTTATACAGTACGAGAAAAGCATGATTGCATGTGGACACGGTGGTGGAAAACAACAACTGAACAAAAGAACTGTCATGTGATCACGAGAAATCAAGCTCTCTCTCGCTCTCTTTGTGAGAACACTGCCTGTTGAAAGCGTGCAAGATGGACGAAGGTGTTGTAGTGAAGCCCATCCCATTCTGTCACAACGTTTCTAGCTACAAGAGGACAAGCTGATCTAATTTGGACTAAGCATACAGGTCAGAAGTACATCCAGACTCTGTCTCTCTGTCTGTCTATATGTCTGTCTCTCTCACTCACTCACTCCACTCACACACTCTCTCTCTCTATCAGTCTCCACCTCACACAATCTGTTCTGTCTATCTGTCTATCTCCTAGATACTTCTCTCTCTGCCTATCTGTCTGTCTGTCTGTCTGTCTTTTTCCCCCGTCGCCTCTGTCTGTCTGTCTCTCTCTCTCTCTCTCTCTCTCTCTCTCTCTCTCTCTCTCTCTCTCTCTCTCTCTCTCTCTCTCTCTCTCTCTCTCTCTCTCACTCTCTCTCCTCTCTCTCTCTCTCTCTCTCTCTCTCTCGCCGTCAT
>CM065710.1:12509980-12512480 GCA_017654935.2 Phymorhynchus buccinoides
CTTCTACAGCCTCGAAAGACAGATGGGGGAAGGGGAGGGTTGTGTTGAAGGAAAGGGATTTGTCTAACACGTCTCTATACAGTACAGCGAGGCCCCCACCTAAAGAAGAACGGGGGAAGGATTTAATTTTGTAGCCAGGAGGAGTTAGCTGCTTTAGTTTAGGTTCATGTCCATTACTTTTGAGCCACGTTTCAGTTATAAATACTAAATCAAAGTCATGCTCAAAAACAGAGTCAGCAATATAGTCCGCTTTGTTCTCAGGGCAGACAGACTGGGCGTTAAATACACATACACTAAAACTGTCAGAGGATGGAATAGAGTTCACTGACACAGATGACACGTCACACTGGTGGCTGGGTGCTGTAGGGGGAGGTGGAGATGGAGATCTGGGCGTTGAAGGCAGCAGTAGTGGTGACGCAAAGGGCTGGTTAGAGGACAGGTCAGGGTCAGAGTCACAGTCGTCGGTCACACAGTTGTCAACACATGGTTCAGGAACACAACACGGGGATGTAGGGGTGGAGGATAGAACAGGTACAGAGTCACAATGCTGGAAGGCTGATGAAGGAGAGGTTGTGGCAGCACATACACAAACACACACGTGCACCCACACTCTCAGACACACACTCGCACACACTGTGTTTTGCATGCATAAAAAAAATCATTTACTTTTACCCCTTTTTTGATAGAATAAAGTTAGCCTACAAAGTCGTTCTGTTATTGTCTAATATTAAATAACATTAATTATGGTTAAACAATTATTCTAATGTCCGTCAACTTTGGCTACCTACACATGGACCGATCCCATTCTGTCCAGTCTTTTTTTTCTTTTTTAATACATCAGATTTAGTTTCAGTTGTTTATGCCTTAACAATTCAAAACATGTAGGGGAAGACGGGGTAAAAAGCGCATGGGCGGGTAAGAAGCCCACCCCAATTATCTCATGAAATAAAGAAAATTTCAGTCAAATTTGCCCATGAGACGAATGCTAAACATTAACGCTCGTCTCATGGGCAAAATAAGACTGAAATTTGCTTCATTTCATGAGATAATTGGGGTGGGCTTCTTACCCGCCCATGCGCTTTTTACCCCGTCTTCCCCTATGCCTGTTTTACAGACAAAGATAATCAGAATTAGTTCAGTTGTTTATGCCTTAACGATTAAACCATGTAGGACTGTTTTACAGACCAAGATAATCAGATTTAGTTCAGTTGTTTATGCCTTAACGATTAAAACATGTAGGACTGTTTTACAGACCAAGATAATCAGATTTAGTTCAGTTGTTCATGCCTTAACAATTAAAACATGTAGGACTGTTTGACAGACAAAGTTAATCAGATTTAGTTCAGTTGTTCATGCCTTAACAATTAAAACATGTAGGACTGTTTGACAGACAAAGTTAATCAGATTTAGTTCAGGTGTTTATGCCTTAACAATTAAAACATGTAGGACTGTTTTACAGACAAAGATAATCAGAATTATTTCAGTTGTTTATGCCTTAACACCTAAAACACGTAGGCCTGTTTTACAGACACAGATAATAATATTATACAGATAATTATGTCTTAGTCTATGTCCGATTTCTGGACATAATCTAACTTGAATGACAAACGTCGATTGGCTATAATATATTAAAATCAAAACTCCCCCCCCCCCGTGGGGATACCGGGGGGTCTTTTGTATAAGTAGTTCCCCCACCTTCTGGAAGTTCTGTGCTTGTAACTTCCTCTAATCTGTCACTCTCTTTGACTCTGCCTTTTCCCTTTGCTTACTGTCATCTATTGTCTTTCTGCCTTACCGGTCCATTCTCCTGCCTTTTTTCACGAAGCACTTTCAAAAAGATTTACTCCAGCCGAAGTCGGATTTGCTGGGCCTAACTATTTCTTAGTTAGGCGCATAACGGCAGCATGACGCATCTGCGCTCGTAATTGACAGGAAACTGTCTGAGCGATCGAAAAAGAAGAAGAAGAAGAAGAAATTAAAACTAGACAAGATAACTCTGTTATATTCTGTTTTCTGTGTTGTTGACTAATTTATCGGTTAATTGCAATTTTCCGTTTTTGCCTTTCTTATCAAACATAAAGCTGTATTTTATGAACCTTTTTAGCTAATAACCTTTTTGGAATACTAACCCTATCCCTAGCCCTAACCCTACCCCCTACCCCCCCCCCCCCCATAAAGACGGGAAAACGCAATGAACCACGACTGTGACAAATGGCGCCGTGTACTGCAATACATAGAGGGGGGTCCTATTAGATAATGGCCTAGGGTTAGGGATAGGGTTAGTATTCCAAAAAGGTTATTAGCTAAAAAGGTTCATAAAATACAGCTTTATGTTTGGTAAGAAAGGCAAAAACGGGAAAATGGAATTAACCGAGAAATGCAGGAGGAGGGGGGGGGGGGCACATCTGGCAACATGCAAAAAGCGCGACTCTCTGAATATTCCCATTTGCGCGACTGTACGAAAAGAGCGAATGTCACTGACAGAAAGAGCGAATGTCAC
>CM065710.1:12521459-12531459 GCA_017654935.2 Phymorhynchus buccinoides
TTTCCCATTATGGCCTGGGAACGCAGAAGAAGAAGAGAAGCGGCCATAGGTTAAATGTTACTAATGAGCGTCATAGCTACTAACAGGTTTGCGTGTTGTTGGTACGTGTGTAGACCCCCCACCCTCCCCCTACCTTGAAATCGCTTAGAGGGTAGAGAATCATGTAATGCTGGCGTCATTCTTTTCAATGCATTAAGGGGTGCGCAAACCCCCTTTAGTACCTCTAGTCTTCCTGAATTCCACAAAAGAGGCAATGGGATAATAATCTCTATCTATAGAGCAAACAGTTGCTGTTCTTTCATCACATGAACAGGAATAAAGTTTCCTTCGTTGCAAAGTGGTAGGAGATAACAGAAAATGTTAATTTGTGATGCAGTAGAGTTGTCTGTGGCCGTTTCAGTTATGTATAGACTATAAAGGGAGTAAGTGGGGTTAACCCTTCACCGCCAGCCATATTTCAGCAAAGAATTCCAATTAAAATTACCAGGGTAGGAACAAAATCCAATCTGCAGTTAGTTATCGGGAGGTCTCTGTGACATACATAAAAGAGGTATATCCTCTACTTCCAAAACCTAAGACAAAGGGTCTTTGGAACAGACCCCAAATTGATGCCTTTAGTGGACATAGGTTGGTAAATCACTGTGGCTGCTAAAATGCGACGTTGGCGGTGAAAGGGAGAAAAAGGCTTAGCCATATTTTTGGGAACTGTGTAAGCTTTAACTGTAATGCGCAACCTTGTATAATAAGGCGCACCTCACCAAAGTTTACAAAATTCAGATTTTGTATTATTCTGTTACTATTTTTGTTTTCATATATCAGGCGCAGGGGTGTGAATCTGGAGGAACAGGTATTAGCCTTAGTATAGTATAAAAAAATGGTGTGGTCTTTCTGAAGCTAAGGACGTTTCCCAAAGTGTGTCGGTAGGGTTTGTGTGTGTGTGTGTGTGGGGGTGTGACTGTGGATGTTGTACCCTATGGCTCCTTTAGGGGACAGCAGGCCCCCCCCTCTCTTTCTCTCTCGCCTCTCTCTCTCTCTCCTCTTCTTTTCCCACTCATCTCTCTCTCTATCTCTCTCTCTACCTCTGCTGAGTCTCTCGCTCTTCTTCTTCTCTATCGCTCTCTCTGCTCTCTCCTCTCGTCTCTTTCACCCCTAACTCTTTCCCTGTCTTCAACCCCCAATTCCCCCCCCCCTCACCCTGGGCTGTTGAACATGCTGTGTTAAAGATATCTGAACCTTGGAGAATGGGGGGTGGTTTACATGCGTGGAGTATGCATCGATAAAAGGAATATAGTGCTCTACTGTCACGTTGTTGAAAGCAAACTTTGTCTCTAACAATCTATTACCATATAAAACCCAGTACGTCAGTGTCAAAATCACGTTTTTTCAACTCGTTTTACTCTAAGCTGGTAAGAAATCTTATTTTGACCAAGTGTGCTGCCATACAAATTCCCTCTTGCACGAAAACGAGACATCACTAAATGAGCAGCCTCAATCGTAGTATGCGAGGAAAATATTAAACGAGACATCCACTTTAAAGCAGCCAAGCCTCGATCGCATACGAGTAAGTCTGAATGCGGGCCACACCCTGACCCAGAAAAAACCCAGGACTAATCCAGCCGGTCTGTGGTCTATTAACCTTTTAAGACCTTGAAAAATCAGCCAAGAAAAGGTACTTGACTTAATACTATAGCGAGTTTTTTTGAAACTCATTCAAGTGTTCCGGACATATATGTCAGGTAACTCATAGATAGTCTGTCAATTTATGCATTTGCTTCAAGGGACGTGAACTCTGTGGCACATCATACCTTCGTCACTTCTAAATCGTTTTGGTCCCTTCGACCACATTTTGCTCTGACTTTGCTCTGTAGTGGTTGTTGTTGGGAAACCAATCCGCGGTAGATTTTTTATATATAATATATCAAAAAGTCTGATGATTCTACCATCCCCGATGTCTGAAACCTGAAGTAAAAACCGTAATCTTCGTCATTGTTTATGTCTGTTCGTCGGTTGTGTGTAGGCTGGAGTGATTTGTGAATAAAAAAACTCCAATTTCCTTTCAGGATAACAAGCAACATAGGCAGCGATGTTGGCAGAACAACCGAAACGCTCACCCACACATATAATAAAACACACAAAACCGTGAACATAAACCAAACCAATCACTATACAAAAAGTCACGTACACACGCCATACATACAAACGATCAGGTATAAACACTACACAGATACATTGCATGAGGACTTGCTTCCAACTGCGTATGTCGAAGCCTCGGACTGATTTCCTGCTTACTGATACATTCAAAAAGAAAAAAAAATGTTAGACTAACGAAATCGTGTGAAGTGAATCCACCTCGCATCAAGAAACACAACAGCACGCTTATTCGTGCACGCACACAGAAAACCCTAACTGGCACGGTAAACCTAAATAAACTAAACTAAATGCCAGACCTGACAATGGTATAACACCACACGGCGATGCAGAATAAAAGTTTATATTTTGTATATTTAATTATCCTAAATTCACTTTTTGAATAATTCAAAATCGTTGCGTATGCGAAGAGTTAATAGGGAAGTGGAACACTCAGTATCGGGATATGAAGGGGAACAAAATTCTGGTGACATATTTGGGGGTCACTGCAGTGCTCAGACTTCTTTAAATAGGGACTTTTCAGGTCTTAATATGAGGTTCCACTGGTATAAACAAACTTTTTTTTTTTTTCTTCTTTTTTTTTTGACCCTCCACTGTCCCCGCTTTTCTTTTTTTTTTTCTTTTTGTTTTGGGAGGCGTTTTGATTTGCAACTCCTTTGTTTTCAAAATTTATCAAAAAAAATAAAACTAATGTACTTTAGGAATTCCAAGATATGATGGGCTCGGAGTTACTTTCGTTAGAAACGGATGGTATGTAGCAGGCACACAGTATAGGCAACCATCGCCTTCCTTGTGTAGCAGCACACATGTATAGGCAACCCAGCGCCTTGTGTAAGCGAGCACACATGTATAGGAAAACAGGCCTTATGTAGTAGCCACACATGTATAGCAACCATCGCCTATGTAGCAGCACACATGTATAGGCAACCGCGCCTTATGTAGCGGCACACCTGTATAGGACAACAAGCGCCTTGCCTAGCTTTAAAAGCCGAAAGGGGATGGACTGTATTACTGTTTTTCACCACACTTGAGTCTCTCCTTTCTGTATCACAGTATATCAGCGCACCCCCCCCTCTGTCTGGTGTGTTTCCACTGTGTGTGTGTGATGTTGCGTGTCTCTGGACAGTCAATATCTATCGTGCAGATGTGCAGTGGGGGGTGATGGTGTGTGATAGTCAAGTTGCGAAGTTTGTATAATGTATGCAAAGTTCCGCTTAAGAGTGTCGTGTGGGGACTGACTAGCCCAATGGCAATTTTTGATATGCCAATTATTCACGAACCTAGAGTTTAGACATCACAGTGCGATGGTGTTAAGTGTAGTCAGGTTCGGATTTTGAGTCAGTACCAACCAAGCGCGGTTATACAGGTATTGTGGCGTGTAGACTAAGTCTCATTCTTGAACATTGTCGATTCTGTGATAGTTTTGGTGGTGTGTGTACTCGCTCTACTTACTTTCGAAAACTTTGTTAGATTTTAATTTCTTTAATTTTAGTTTTGCGTTGCCCATACCAAAGCAGAAGAAAAAGGAAAGAAGAAAAAGAAAAGAAGAAGAATGGAAAGAGAAGAAGAATCGGATATCCTGTGCAAGGTGTTGTTGCAAGGTTTAAAGCCAATGTTCGAAGTCATGAAGGATCTTGCTTTAGGCTGTCGTCGTGTATTAGATCAGTGTCACCAACTAGGTTTTGGGGGTCAGGTTTTCTGTAGGTTTTAAAATGCCCGTGTATCAACGGCAATGGCAAAGAGCATGTTGATCAGTAAGAAATGTACTGTAGTAGAGTCGTCATTGTTGCTAGTCACCCGGATAGCAGCTGCCGGGTCTGCTATCTGTATTAAATCACTCAGAACGACATAACTGGCACTTTAAGTTTCTTCAAGGTAAGTTGCAGGCATGTTTTACGCAACGCATGCGATAACCACTCATGCGTACACGCTACACGGCACACACACGCACAAGCACACACACACACACACACACACACACAACACACACACACCCACCAAACACACACACACAACACACTCTGTCACACACACAAACACACACACACACACACACACACCACACACACACACACACACACACACACACTACCACTAGTACACACACACACACACACACACAAACACACACTGTACACTCACCCAAACAACATACAGGATTTATACGGCGCTAAATCTGATATACAAACACATACACACACGAAGGGACACACACGCAGAACACACGCACATGCACACACCCACCACACACACACACACACACACACACACACACACACACACACACACGCATAGAGGACACACACATTGGCTTACCACACACCACACACACACATGCACGCATGCACTCACACACACACACATACACACAAACACACAAACACACACAACACAAAAGAGTGAAGAATTGCTTCATAGTATCCTCTGTACCAGTCGGTTTTTTAAGTTCAGTCCTGTGTCGCAACACAGGAATGAAAACGGGCCTTAGGTTAGTAACGGTTTCTGGTCCGGTCTGTGTTAGTCTCATGCCGCTCAGCAGTGTATCCACGCGCAGAGGGGGTTGTCTTATTCTACCAAGTGATAGTCATTTCATAGCAAGGGGCCAACGGTAACATGAGAGCTGTACAAAAGAGGATTTTACAGTTTGGGGAAAATACAAGTTAAAAAAAATCGCTTAAGCAAAATGTGAAGGACTGAAAATTTTATTTTCAGATAGCCTTGTTAAGTCAAAAAGAGTCTTGAACCTAGAGATTAATTATACGGGACCCAACCATTTATTTGTGAGTTATCCAGTGTTTTTGAATTAATCAGTTTTTGAGTAATCAGTCTCACTGACTTACATCTAGCACTGCTTCTGTGGGAAAGGGGGGGGGGAGGGAGAAGAAAGACTCAAACTATGGGGCATTTGCACTGGCTCTTATCTCTAGTCTTGGGTGGCTGCAGCCAAAGGGATTGGTTGGCCTTTTGGGGGACCTCATCAACACCAGCTTTTCGAATCTTCCTTTCGGCATCTCGCACTATTTATAAACAAGTTTAAAGCCAGCTGCCGGAAATAGAGGGTGCTCTGACCCATCTGCTACATGGCAGTCATGTGTTCGGAGAAGGGACAGTCGTGGGCAGACGCTTAAAATTGCGTTTTGAACTGGGTGAAATCGTTTTGTTTGTTTTCAAAACTTGATTTTGGACTGGCTCTGAAGAGGCTTTTATACTGAAACATTCTCTGCCCTGAGCTTGTGCCCTGAGATGCGAAACGCCGCCCTAATTAAGATTATCACCTGACTCATCGATAGGTGGCATGAGCAGTTCGGGCCTATTCAGATTATTGCCTTTTCGTGTCGGCAAGAAGTTGTATAATAAACTTATAAAGCCCCATTGTGTAATGTTTGGTTGTTTTTTGTTTTTTTGTTTTTTCCCCTCTAGGCACTTAATCCCTTTTGCCGCCAGCCATGTTTTTGCCAAAATTTTCCATTAAGCTTATATGGGTAGAGAAAAGATTTTGCTTGCAATTTTGGAGATTCCCCTGTGAGTGTGACATGTTTAAAGTATATAATTATCTCCCAAAATTAAGAACACAGGATCATTAGATAACAGATATTTGTTTTGTTTCTGTTTTTAGAGGTCTTTGTAATTGACATTGGTTGTGGTGGTTTCAACATCATTAGTGGGTTTCAGAAATGCGACATTGGGGGTGAAAGTCTTGGTTAGTCCTGTCTAGGCTAGCTATTCTAATAGGTGTTAACCCAGTAAATTTGAAATCGAGATTGGCAGTAAAAGGGTTGTTAGAGTTCGAATTCTAATAGAGTCATCATTTGAAAAGACGAGTTACCAAACTAGTAACAGTGAAAAACCGCAGACTACGCCGACGGCCTAAGTCCAAATTGAAGGGACTGACGTTTTCTTTTCAGATAGCCGATATTTCGAGTTGAAAAGACTTTTTAGAATTAAAGATTATTGAACCGGGACCAGGAAATTGTTATTGTGAGAACTTTATCCACCAGTGTTTCTGAGTTACCCGATTTTGGAGTTAGCAGGTCCTTCCAGCACTGTACTTTTGTGAGTTAGACCTCAAACTGCCTACAGGTGGTTTGATTTGCTGGTTAGTGGTGGTTTAGTGGTGCGGATTCTCATAGTTTGGGAGTGGAAGAAGAAGAAGAAGAAGTATGTCACTCAACCCCCAGGACCACCCTTTGTCTTCCCGGCATTTGGCTGTGCCCAACATGGTAAGTCAAAGGCCCTGACAGGGGATCCCCAGGGACCCTCATTTGGGGGTCATGAAAGTACCTAAGGCATCGCATGTCTCCATAGGCTCTCTGACCTGTCTAGCGAAGTAAAAACCCCTTTCCTTTAAAAAGATGACCCCCTCTGGAAAAAAAAAAATAAATGGTTTTGTCGGTGTGTTGATGATGTTGGGTCAGGGGCCAAGGGAATGCACTAGAAAAAAATCTTTTTGTTACATTCAACAATGCCAACCACATGGACCCTCTATTGGCCGCCTCTAGGACCCTCCTAGGACTACATGTAAATGTGTTAGGATGTCCCTGGGACCCCTTGTTCTTGCGGGTCGATTGGGAGCCCTGGGCCCTGAATCATATATATGCGGAGACTGCGAAAACCCCCTGGGGTGGAGTCGCAATTTGTAAATAAGTAAAAGAAAGCAAGATGTGGAAAAGATTTGCTGCGCACCTATGTCCGATTTTGCTGTAATCACATAAATGTTAACTGTTCCAGGGCTCCTGCATCTCCCACGCAAAGACAAGGGTCCCAGAGACTCCTTCACTTACATTATAGAGGGTCCTAGAGCGGTCGGGGTAGTGGTCCAGTGGCATTTGCGAATGCTAAAAAAATAATTTTCTAGTGCAATTCCCTGGGACCCCTTCCCTGCACATTCTTCTTTTAGAGGGTCTGTAGAATTTTAGTGCTTCATAGACCCCCAAATGGGGTTCCCTGGGAGCCCCGTCCCTTCTTTCTTTCGCTTACTTAGGGGTTTCCGTACAGAACTTGCGTGTCTAAGGATGTTGACCACGGCCAAAGTCAATCACTGTTTTGGAATAAATGATCAAGTTGAGGTTCGATGTCTATGGCGTTTGTTTTCTTCCACTCTTTCAAAGAGTCTGGGGATCTACCGTGATGTATAGAGTAACTGTCCCGCTGTTTGACTCCGATATGAATTAGGCGAGATCACATCTCACACAACCATGAAATTACTCCCCCTTAATGGTTTATGAAACAATTCTTATTGATAACTAGTAGTTGGCGCAAAGAAAAAAAAAACCCCGAGTCTGCTCCCCTGGACTGACGAAAACCACAACCACAAGGGTTTTGATGCACTCATGCCCCCCCAAAAAAAAGAAGAAAAAAAAGATGGTGCTGCACTCACGGCGACATGCTCTCCTGATGAGAGCAGCCCGAATTTAACAGACTTAAATCTCTATGACTTGACCCTTTCACCGCCAGCCATATTTAAGCAAACAAATTACCATTAAATTTACCTGGGTAGAGAACAAAAATCCATCTGCAGTATTGGGGATTCTTCTGTGACATATATAAAATAAGGTCTATCATTACTTCCCCAAACTAAGACAATAGGGCCTTTGGATATTATAATAGACTCCCAAATTGATGCCTTTAATCCGGCAGACAGACTATGCCGACTGCCTCATAGTGACTCGAGATCAGGTCGTGACGTAGATTCAAATTTTGTTTCCCGCACAGAAGTAGCGTCACAAGCCATACTGACTCGATCAATCAAGACTCGATCAGTGAAATTTGAACCCGCCCTTTAATTGGCCCTGTCGTCACCTGTCACCTGGGCCCACCCAACTGAGTTGGACTGATCGAGAAGGATGTGTAGCAAATGAGGTGAAGACGATCACGAATTTTTTTTTTTTTGTTTTTTTTTTCCTTTTTTTTTTGATTTTTTTCTTTATCTTTTTTTTTTTGAGTCACATGAGGCAAGTCAGTCACATAGGCTGTGTCGCCGGCTTTAGTGACTATAGGTGTTAAATCACGGTGGTGCTTAAAATGCGAATTTGGCAGTGAAAGGGTTAAATATACCAAATACCAAAATACCTTTACTTTTCTTTTGATATATAACTTATTGTTGTTGAGACCAAGTGCTTGTTTCAAGTTGTTTCTTTCACATTCACACTGACTAATACTTTTCCCACAGGTTGTGGTTAAGGGTTTATCTTATTCAAGTAGTTCCGGCCATATATGGCTGGAATTAATAGATAACACTGTCAATTTGATGCATTTGCTTCAAAAGAAGTAAGTGCACACCACACTTTGGTCACTTCTAAACTCGCTTTGTGGTCGGGGTGGTGAGGGGGGGGGGGGGGGTGGTCACTCCCTTAGACATCACACTTTTGCCTCTTACTATGCTTTTGTAGTGGTTTGAAGTGGGGTAACTAATTGCTGCTGAGAGTTTTTCTATATAAAGTCTATAATATAAAAAAATGTCTGATCTACCACTTCCCCTATGTCTAAACCTGAAGTAAAAACCTGTAATCTTCTTTCATTTCTCTTTTTGTTTATGTCTGTTTTGTTTGTGTGTATGTATGGCTGGTGAGTTATTGTGAGTTTTTTTAATAATTCAAAATCATTGCAATGCGAATGAGTTGCGGGAAAAACCTTACAAGTGCTGTACAACAACATGAATTGGGGCTATGCGTCGGTGGTAATGCCTAAAGACACCAGTGACGCACCAAGATTAAGTCCCTTGTTTTTTTCTAGGCAGCTGTGACACCCACATACAAAATGTCCCCAACTTCAAATTGAGGCTGCTCTTTAAAAATGTTTCGCGTTCTTCTTCTTCGATAGAGCGCTCAGTTTTCTGTCAATTTATGAGCGCAGATGCGTCATGCTGCCGTTATGCGCCTAACTAAGAAATAGTTAGGCCCAGCAAGTCCGACTTCGGCTGGAGGAAATGTTTTTTTTGAAAGCGTTTCGTGAAAAAAGGCAGGAGAATGGACCGGTAAGGCAGATAGTAGATGACAGTAAGCAAAGGAAAAACGGCAGAGTCAAAGAGAGTGACAGATTAGAGGAAGTTACAATTACAGAAGGTGGGGGAACTTGTTATCCCGTTGATGCAAAAGACCCCCGGTATCCCCACACAGGGAGATGTTTTTCGATTTGAATTTGGGGGCATTTGTATGGGACTCGAACCTGGTCAAAGCAAGATTTCTTTCCAGCTATAAGAGCGAGGGAAAACATGTGAAACCCGTGATTTTGACACATGATCTGGACCTGGGCCTGTATTCACGTTGAGATTGCATGACACTTTGCATGATGCTAACTTAGAAGGTCTTCCTATGTCCTGTAGGATTTAATAGGACTTTTGGAAGAGCTTCTAAGTTAGCATGATGCTAAGTCTCATGTGCTATCTCAACGTGAAGACAAGCCACAATGTAAAATAATTTGAAATAAGGTGCTGTGCTGTGGACTACGCGTCAGAAATCTGTGTGTCCGTGTCCAACTGTGTGTGATAGCGTGGGCACACCTTTTCCTGGTATACAAGGGATTTCCTGTTTTTTTTAATTTAACCAAAAGGAATTTCCTGTTTTTGAGATTTGTTAAACAAGATCTTTGTGTATTTTTCAAACACTTTAAGCATTTGTATACATTGTGGAAAAAGGAAACTAAAATACCTTCATAAATCATGCCTCCATACGGGGAGCTGGACCCCCCCCCCCCCCGCCTTCTACCATGAGTCTCTCTTCGTGGGGATGCTGGGGGAGGGGGTGTTTTTTCTTTCATAAAAATAGTTTCCCCACCTTCTGGAAGTTCTGTGCTTGTAAACTTCCTCTAGTCTTGCCACTCTCTTTTGAATCTGCCTTTTCCCTTTGCTTTCTAT
>CM065710.1:12536459-12548984 GCA_017654935.2 Phymorhynchus buccinoides
TGTGTGTGTGTGTGTGTGTGTGTGTGTGTGTGTGTGTGTGTGTGTGGCATGTGTCTGTGTGTCAATACACCTACCTTACACAGATACATGTATGTTTGGAACAGATTTACACTGGTCAGGAATTTGGCAAGAAACCAAATTTAACAAAAACTGAAAAAGCCATGGACATTTCAAAAATGTTTGACTTGTAAGACTTAAGAACACAGTGGTATTGGATTGACTGGAATAGATCTGTGTGTCTGCCCAAAGACACTGTAATGGGAGTAAGACAAACAACTGGAGAGTTACGGCGAGCCGGGCTGATAGGGTTATCGTTTCGTGATCCCATTAACAATGGCGTCTCTATCCAAAGACTGGAATTTGAATCAACCTGTTTTTTTAAATACCAGATTCAAATTTGAGTGCTTGGGCAAACCTTTTTTTTATGTTTTCCTGAAGACAAAGAAAGGTAAGGAAACTGCAAATACGGCCAGAAAATCTATGAAACGGTAACAACAACCAGTGGCTGATGTTCATGGTTCAAGGGGGGCATAATCAGGGTTTCTGTCCTCACTTCTCATATAGGGGAAAATGTCCGCTTGTCTGTCTTATTCCCATGACAGTGTCTTTGGTCTGCATCACTCCTACATGGGTGGTACTCTTTCATTTTTACACTGATTTCAGTATTTTTTAATTTGACCAGAAACTGAACTTGTTTTCTTTCATTCGTCAATTTTTTAAACAAATTTTTTTTATTTGACCACAAGCAATTTGGGGTGTTTTGAACTTGGTTCTATCTTGGAAGTTTACAAAGGCAATGTAATAATTTTACAAGGCTTTTCTGACTCAAGTCTTTTTTAAACTGTCCTTGTTTTTTATTTTTACTGTCTGTCTATCTCGTTATCTCTCTCTCTCTTAACTTGCCCCCCCCCCCCCTCCCTGAATCGCCTGACGGGGCTCTGCCCCTGTACCCTGCTGGGGCCATGGGTCCCTGGACCCCTGCCTTTCAGGGTTTTTTTTTCATTTTGTGGAGTTGCACCCATGCTCCTAGTACCTGGCTGGGATGTCTCCGTTTCTTTCTCATAGGCTGAGGGGTGGATGGCACTGCCAGTCAGACGCTGGGATTCTAGGCACCGTCGAGTTGAAGGGTTTAAGTTGCCGCCAGTGAGTTGGTGTGTGTGTTTGTGTGCTGAGTGTGCAAGTGTGACTTAACTCGTTCGCATCGCAACGATTTTGAATTATTAAAAAAAAACCTCGCAAATCACTCCAGCCATACACACAAACAAAACGTACACAAGCGAAAGGAGAAATAATGAAAAATTACGGGTTTTGACTTCAGGTTTAGACATAGGGAAGTGGTGGTGGTAACTGGTGTTTTACGTCCTCTCGACCCCTAGGGGCACATATGGGACATACATAGGGAAGTGGTAGATCAGACTTTCTTATATATAGACTTTATATAGAAAAACTCTACACCGATTGGTTACCCCACAACAAACCACTACCAGACCTGTTCACTCTACTCTTTTCGAGTAGTATTCTACTCAATTTGGACCGCTACTACTCTTCAAAATTGAAAATAATGCTCTAATTACTCATTTTCAGTGAACATTGTTGGTTTAACGAAGAGGACTACTCATTTCACACCCAAACTACTCATTTCAGCTATCCAGACTAATCAAGACTTGTGTAAGGGCTAAACAGGTCTGATGTTCGTTTTACAGCTGGAAGTCTTTTGTAAGGACTGTGCCTCTACTAGAGTTGAGAACCGGTTCAAAAACCCGAACCGGTTTTAAACCGGTTTTCCCTCTGAACCGGTTTTACTTAACCGGTTTTTTTAACCAGTACTCGCATCACTAGTTTCACCTATGCAAACACATATTTATTTGCCAGAATATTCACACACACGCACGCGCGCGAGACAAACATACACACACACACACACAATAAAGGAACTTATGACACACACACACACACACACACACACACACAACACACACACACACACACACACACACACACACTCTCAAACTCAACTCTCAGTCCAAGTCAAAGCCATACACCACCACAAACTAGAAACAGCTACTCTTGGTTTACAAACACCCAATCTGCGCTGAGAATCAGTGTTGTTCTTTCGAAAAGAATGCGTTATTCTAAGAAAAACTTACTTTCAGTTTGCAGTTAAAAAAACCGGTTCACAGCAACTCGAACCGGCTTTTTCGAACCGCGAAAGTTTAGCACCGTTTTTTCGGTTCAAACCGGTTTTTCTCCCCCACCTCTAGCCTCTACAAAACGAAAGTTTATTTAACCAGGGAACACGAGATAAGCAAGTTAAATGTTTTTGCTTTTTCCACCCAGCCCTGACTCTTAAACTTAGGAGACTAGCACTACCCTTTGTGCTGCACCTCTCCCCGTGGGGATACCGGGGGGGGGTCTTTCGTAAAAATAGTTCCCCCACTTTCTGGAAGTTCTGTGCTTGTAACTTCCTCTAATCTGCCACTCTCTTTGACTCTGCCTTTTCCTTTTGCTTTCTATCGTCTACTATCTTTCTGACTTATTGGCCCATTCTCCTGCCTTTAAGAAAAAAAAAATCTGAATAATTTTTCTCCTTTGAGCTCCTCCAAAATCAGAATGTGTCGGCTGTACGCTAGCAGGGAGACCAGTGAAAACTGAAAACCGGACACATACGTACCTTGTCCCATTATGGCCATATGGCCTGGGAACGCAGAAGATGAAGAAGAGATTAGTGCTGCACCTGTGTGTGGGTTTACGGTTTTCAAGCGAGTATCCGTTGTATTGGTGACTCCTGAACTCTTTCGATTACTGTATTTTTCGGACTATAAGGCGCACCGTTGTACAAGGCGCACCGTTGTACAAGGCGCACCGTTGTACAAGGCGCACCGTTGCAAGCAAGGCGCACCGTTGTACAAGGCGCACCGTTGTGCAAGGCGCACCGTTGTACAAGGCGCACCGTTGTGCAAGGCGCACCGTTGTGCAAGGCGCACCGTTGTGCAAGGCGCACCGTTGTACAAGGCGCACCGTTGTGCAAGGCGCACCGTTGTACAAGGCGCACCGTTGTACAAAGGCGCACCGTTTGTACAAGGCGCACCGTTGTGCAAGGCGCACCGTTGTACAAGGCGCACCGTTGTACAAGGCGCACCGTTGTGCAAGGCGCACCGTTGTACAAGGTGCACCGTTGTGCAAGGCGCACCGTTGTGCAAGGCGCACCGTTGTACAAGGCGCACCGTTGTACAGAGAAAAATGCTTTCCCTTCATTACCATGGAGTAATGTCATTATCATTGTCGGATATAATTGTTTTTCTATTATCTTTTTTTGTCGGTGTTTAAAGCAAAAATATGTACTATTAGTGTTATTTCGATAGATACATGCAAACAGACCCGATAGAAAATATGATGTATATCGTCGCTGTCCGACGCTAACGCGTGTATTTACGCAATCAGTGATTTTACAGGAGCATCAAAAAACATGTTGGCGTCTGCTACAATGCCAATTCCCATTTGATATACGCTTAACTCTTCTTCTTTGCCGATGACTAAACATGTGACACAGTAAAAGTTGCATTAACACCCAAAAGTTTTGTGATAATTCAGTTACACGGTTAGTGCATCATGTTGTCGCGATGGGAGATACGACAGCTGTGTCGCAACTGCCCACAGTTACACGCTTAGCATTGACAGTTACACGCTTATCGCGTCAAAACCGGCGACAACCAGTCATATACACGATTATTTCCGTGGTATCATGTGACAAATTTGAGCATTTTCATTGGTCGCAGACACAAGATATTTATAGAAGACCTGTGTGAGGTCACTGGAAGGGGTTTCAGGGAAAAATCTATTTTTGTCAAATTTTGTAGATACACGGTTAGCGTGGGACAGCGACGATATGTATAACAACGAGGGGACGTTTTATAGGCCGTGAAGCCTAATTTAACGCCAGTCCTTATCTATACCTACCTTAACTTACCTAATATATTCTTCAATCAGTTGTACAGTCGCAGAATTAAGAAAGAAAAATCAGTGATTACTATAAACAGCCATTCATTGCTTTCCGAGGATTACTGACAGATGCCTCAGATTACTGATTTCACAGCTTAGGATTACTGACATGCCTCAGATTACTGATTTCACAGCTTAGGATTACTGACATGCCTCAGATTACTGATTTCACAGCTTAGGATTACTGACAGATGCCTCAGATTACTGATTTCACAGCTTATGATTACTGACAGATGCCTCAGATTACTGATTTCACAGCTTAGGATTACTGACAGTAAAACAAATTGGAATAAACAGCTCTGGGGTTAGCTGGTTTTTGGAAGGCATCCCTAATGCCAGCTGTGTGAAGTCCTCATGGCTCACTCACACACACACGCATGCACGCACACAAACACGCACACACACACATGCATGCACACACACACACACACACACACACACACACACACATACCACACCACACCACACCACACCACACACCACACCACACACACCACACACCACACCACACCACACCACACCACACCACACCACACCACACCACACCACACCACACACTCACACTCACACTCAGTTTCGGTAAGCTTGAGCTACCGTAAAATAAATTATTTGCTGTGCTTATCCGTTTCAAATTTCACCGCTTTTTTCTCTCATGTGTGTGCGTGTGCTAGTGTACCATCTAAATCATGCTTGCTATGTGCCAGTATTCATTGTGTATGTATTTCATAAACCTAATTTATGTGTGCATCTGCATGATATTGGTGTAACTGGTCTCGAGTGCGTAAGTATAGAGGTATGTGTGCGCGTGTGCGTGTATTCAAAAGCTCAGGTGTGAGATGTGGTTTAATCTAGAAACTTTAAAAAAAGATTTTTCATATGGGTAATCTGACATTTTCCCGCTATGTTTTGCTTTACTTTGTAATTCAATAAAAGCTAAGTCATCCAAAATGAGGTCTTATAAGGGAGGGGTCTTATGTGGGAGGGAGTCTTATAATGGGAGGTCTAAGGGAGGTTCCACTGTACTACAGCGGATGTGTTTTTAGAATGGACCATAGGATTCTGCATCTCTTTCACTTTTAAAGACCCCACACGTCACGTGTCACATTCCCTCTTATGCTTGGAAGATTTCTTAAGATTTCTTACCAGCTATAAGAGGGAAAAACACGTGAAAACCATGATTTTGACACGTGTCGTGGTGGGTCTTTAAACTGACTTCCTCTCTGTGAGTTGGTCTCTGGTTATTTGTATATGTGTGTTTCAGGGCTCCCAATCGTCGCGCAAAACAAGGGGTCCCAGGGACTCCTTCACTTACAGTATAGAGGGTCCCAGTGGCATTGCGAATGCTAAAAATATTTTTTTTTGCGAGTGCATCCCTGGGACCCCCTGCACATTCTTTTAGAGGGTCTTTTAGAATGTTAGCACTTCATAGACCCCCAAATGGGGGTCCCTGGGAGCCCTGGTGTTTGTTTCAGTTTTATCATTAAAAAATTGAATTCAATTCAAATTCCCTTACTCTCTGTCTTTCTCTTTGTCTCTCAGGTTGTCTGTCTTTCTGCCATCTCTGCTGCCAGTGTCTATAAATTCTCTGTGAAGAAACGAAGATGACTGCTGGGTTCAATAATATTCACAACAAATTAAAACAGTCGAAATTAAAACACATACATACCACACACACATACCACACCACACCACACACACATACCACACCACACCACACACACACACACACACACACACACACACACACACACACACACACACCACACCACACCACACCAATCATTGACTGGACAACGGGTTGAACCCGAAACGTCATGTTTTGTTTTGCTCTGTGTTTTTTTTATCATTAAACCGTTTCTTCTGGGTTTTAATTTCGACTTTGTTTTAATTTGTTATAAATTCTCTGTTTCAGTCTCCCTCACTCTGTCTGTCTTTGTCTCTTTGTCTCTTCATCTTTCTGTTCTTTCCTGTATCTGTCTGTCACTCTGTCTCTCTCAGTGTGACTGTCTCTCACTATTATCTATAGCTCGCTCTGAGTGCTTTGCGACGTTGTTATAAGGACATTAATTATGCAAGCTGTCGTGCACAAATAGACATTTGATCAACAGAGTCCTGCTCCTCTAGCACAATTAAAAAAACCAAGAACAACAACAGGACAATTTAATATACACTAGCGCAACGCCGAGTACCAGTAACGCCTAGTAACGGTAACGCCTAGTAACGGTAATGCCAAGTACTGGTAACGCTGAGTACAGCAAATTTGAAGCGATTTCGTTAAGAAACGGCAGAGTTATAAGGCCCCGTTTATAGGGCCCCGTTGGCGCTGCTCTGAGAGTGACGCGCTCCCGATTTTCTTCACATTTGCTGACAGGCTTTGCCCCGGTGACAGCAAGCCTGACAGCAAATTTGACGCGATTCGATTGCAAAACGGCGGAGTTATAAGGCCCGTTTTGCATCATACTGCTGTTATGCGCCTAAGTAATGGATTCGCTTCCGGTTTGGCACATTGATAGTCACCGTCCACGGTCATATATCTGCCAAATTTGAAGGCAATCGGTCAAGAAATACCGGAGATACGGGCGCCGAAAGGCGGGCGGATGCGCGTTTCGCGCATTTGCGAAACCGCGCAAATTACACGGCCGCCTCGGTTGCCGTTGCCATCGCCCCGTGAGGGCTCACAGCAAATTTGAAGCGATTCGGTCAAAAAACGGCGGAGTTATAAGGCCCGTTTCGTGTTTCAGACAGACAGACACACACACGGACAGTTGGCTTTTTACTATATGATTTTCTGATTAAAAAAAGTAACAATTAATATTAAAATGACTAATTTAAATTTTTTTATTTTTTTTAGGGCGAGTTGGGTGTATTTTTGTTTTGACGTTAGCGTGCAAGGGCTGGTTACAGATGACAAAAGTTGATTAGAATTCTAATCAGTGATTAAGTTGATTAATTAAGTCATCGCTGTTTTGGAAATTAATACAGTTCACACATTTTAACCCGCTTTGCATCCTGAAATAGCCACATATATTGTACGCATTGTTGATGTGTACTGTGGGGGTGGAGGGTCATAAAGGCGAACTTGGCACATTCTTTTTTTGAGAATGATGCTTTGTTTGTCTCACTTTGGTGGTTCTGACCCACGCACTGCTAGATGATTGGTATCGTAATCAACTTTGATGGAGGGGAGTTGATTAGAGAGAGTATTCACCCTTTGTTCAATTTCGTTATTGCACACATAGCCACACATGATTGTAATATTGGCGCACCCCCCACATTTTACACAAAATTCAGATTTTGTTATTATATTTTCTTACTGTTTTTATTTTGTCCATATAAGGCGCAGGGGCATCTTGGTCTGGAGAAAATAGTATCACCTTATGCAGTGGCACCTCCCTTATAAGACTCCCTCCCATATAAGGACCGTCCCATTATAAGACCTCCATTATAAGACTCCCCTCCCATATAAGACCTCCCATTATAAGACTCCCTCCCTTATAAGACCTCCCATTTATAAGACTCCCTCCCATATATCAGACCCTACTTCTCTGAGTCATTGCCCTTCTTTGTAAGTATTAAAATTACCTCCCATTATAAGACTCCCTCCCATATATCACTCCCTACTTGTCCGAGTCATTGTGCCCTTCTTTGTAAGTATTAAAATTACCTCCCTTATAAGACCCCTCCCTTATAAGACCTCATTTTTGGATGATTTTTGAAGGTCTTATAAGAGGAGGTTCCACTGTACTCATAGTCCGAACAATACGGTAGCCACACATATTGTACTGGCATACAATTATTCACAGAGTTATTATGAGGGTGGGGGGGGGGGGGTGTTGATTTAGACTAGTGACCATTCTTCTTCTCTCTTCTGCTGTTCCATGGCCATTATGGGATAAGGCACATATATGTCCGGGACCGGTGTAAAAAGTTTTCACTGTCCTCTCCTGGTCCCTCCGTTGCATACAGCCGAGCATTCAGTCGACAACATTCCGATTTCGGAGGAGCTCAAAGGAGAAAACATTATTTGGAAGATTTTTTTTTGGGGAAAAAAAAGGCAGGAGAAATTGGGCCATTAAACTTTTAAAAGTCAGAAAGATTAGTAAGATGACAGAGTCAAAGAGTGACTCGGATTGATGGTGGGAGGAAGTTACTTACAAGCACCACAGAACTTCCAGAAGGTGGGGGAACTGTGCATGAAAGACCTCCCCGGAACCCGACTGGGGAGAGACCGAGGTCATTTCAGAAATGATACTTTTTTGTTTGTTTCTCAAAGTAAACACACATGAAACACCATTTTTTTCAAGCTTTCAATCAAGCTTTCAAAGCCCAACGTTTTTTTTCTTCGGAATAAGTGAAAGGAAATGATATTACACAAAACTTTTAACAGGGTAACAGGTGAACATTGATCGTAAAAAAAAAAAGGAAAAAAAATTGAGTGAATGAGAAACACATTATGCACGAACTACTAAGGTAGCTGAACGAACATTAGGAAGTCATTATACACTTAAATATAGGGAGAACATTGCACACAGATACAAACTCATATCTGAACATTTCACACACAGCACACATGCCATGCACATTGCATGCACACACACACGTACACACACACGCACGTACACACACACACGCACGTATGCACTCACACATGCACACGCAGACGCACACACAAGTACAATACACACACACGCATGTACACCACGCACCAGGCACACACACAGACACACACACACACATACACACACACACTGATCACTAAGGCCACATCCACACCCACACACCACCCGCGATGCACATCACACAACACACACACACACACACACAGACACACAGACACACACAACACACACAACACACCACACACCACACACTGATCACTAAGGCACACCCACTGTCGCGCACACATCACGCACGCACAAACACGCACACACTACACACACACACACACAACACACACACACACACACGCACAGGCACACGTCACACAGCACAACGCCACATACACATACACACACACACTTTTTTGTGTTTGCTTTCAGTTTGACTTGTCACGTTTTGCACTGTTGTGGTGAACATGAAATTCTGCTTAACGTCCTCCGGGTCTGGAACAGACACATATGGGACATTAGTAGATAAAAAGATGGTGGGAACGATCCTGGAGACAATGCCTGGAGGCAGTGCAACACCAGTAAAGTCCCGAATTTTTTAACAATACAGATGTGTATTAATAAGATGTGGTGGTGGTGGTGTTGCAGATGGCTCAGATGTTGGCCAAGCCCGGATCCTCCGGACACTTGCCTGTCAAACCCAGTTCCTTTGCCAACCTGTCTGGGAAAATGTCCGCCGTGAGTGTGACCTGGGTTTTGTGTGTGTGTGTGTGTGTGTGTGTGTGTGTGTTGTGTGTATATGTGATTTGTGTGTGCGTGTGCATGAGTCTGAGTGTGCATGCACCCACGGGCCCACGCCGCGTCTTCCGAGCATGGTGCGTGTGTATTATAGTGTGTGTTTGCGTGCGTGCGTGCATGTGCGTGTGTTATGTGTGTGTGTGTGGTGCAGACCTGTGTTTACCCTCCCGGTTTTGCCAGAATTAATCCTGGAAATTTGCAAAAAACATTCTGGGTAAATTATTAAATTCCGGGTGAACGCTCAAAATCCCGGGATTTCAAAAAAACATCTATTATTTGTTTCCCGTTTGCCATGAAAAGACGCAAGGGTTGTAGTTTTTGCGCCAAACATGTCCGTCAGGCAAGTCAACCGCAGGCGGCAAGCGCCAGAAATCTTCGACAAACGACAGCAGTGATAGGGTGAAACGGCCAAAAATGAAGCAGAAGTTTTCTCAAAAAAATTTGAAAGTGCCAGGAATAACAAGTTAGCGTTTGGGAGACGAGCATGCACACTGCAAGTACTGCAACGTGGACTTCAAAATTTCGCATTGCGGCATAAGCGACATTGCGATGTGAATTCTGTTTGTTTCTTCGTCGATCCACAAATTCCGGTTTTTTTTTTTTTTCTCTGTGGCAAATTCCGGGTTTTTTCATTATAAGGGTAAACAGGTCTGTGTGTGCGTATGTGTGTGTGCATATGTCTGCGGGTTATGCGTTTCTTCGAGAGAGAGTGTGCATTTCTTTGCATTCGTTTTAATTATTTTACGCTTGCATTGCTTAACGAGAACGCTGTTTCTGTGAGGGCTGAAAGTGAAACTTAACAGAGCTTTGTGGGTAAAAAGTCCTGTGACAGTCGAGAAGAAGAAGACCTCATTATACTGACTTTATGACAGATTGTGTCCTATTGATTTCGAGATTGTCCTGCAGATGTTGACTACCGTACAATGCGGACTACAAGCTGCTACTTTCCCCCTCAACCTTGGCCCAGGTAGCTTATAGACTTATAGCTTATCTGTGGCTTTTTCCACATCAGTATGATGAAATCTGTTTCTGGACACATTCTTCAGTCTATTTCGAGCTTCTTTGAGATTCTTCTTCTGCGTTCCCAGTTTGAGATTCAAAACTGTTCCCAGTTTGAGATTCAAAACTGGTTTTGGTAATCAATAGATTCAAATCTCATGTTTAAAAAAAAATTAACAACCCTTTCACATCAATAAACCACCCTTCCCACAACCTGCCCCCCAATTTTTCATTCGCCAAATATTTCAGCCAAAAATTGTTAAATTTACCTGGGTAGAGAACAAAATCTATCTGCAAGTATTGGGATTCTTCTGTGACATACATAAAATAAGGTCTATCCTTACTTCCCAAAAACTGAGACAATAATAGGGTCTTTGGGATAAACAGACCCTGATTTGTTGATGCCTTTAGGTGACATGGATGTTAAATCATTGTGGTGCAAAAAATGCGACGTTGGCGGTGAAAGGGTTAAAGTATCTGAAAGCATTAAATACCTATGTTCTGATAGGATAATTTCCATGTTTGTGTTGGTTTGTGCAGATACAATTTTTTTCTCTTTTCTCTGGCGGCCTATTAACAACCTACTGGTGCGGCTTAGATGTGAATAAATACCTAATATTTTGTAAGTTCAAGGGGTGCGGCTTAATTATACAGGTGCACCTTATACAGTAGAAACCTCCCATTATAAAGCCCTATCCAAACATCACTCCCAACAAATGCGTGTTCCCTTACAATCTACATCACACAGTCAGCACACTCCGGACCAATATGGTCACTGGATCCAATGGCAGGCACCTCAAAAAAAAATCAGGTCTTAATTAATATCGTTATTTTATTGGCATCTCTTAACAGCTCTGGAACTTGAAGTCTATGGAAGGCAATGAAGGCGAGTAATTCACCAACCTTGCAGTCCCCCAGCAACTTCGCGTTGAGCAACTTCAGGCGTTATGTCTTATTAATATCGTTATTTATTGCGTCTTTAAACAGCTGGATGTGAAGTCTATGGAACAAGAGTACTACTTACAATCCCAGCAACTTCAGGCGTTATATATTATTAATATCGTTATTTATTGCGTCTTTAAACAGCTGGATGTGAAGTCTATGGAACAAGAGTACTACTTACAATCCCAGCAACTTTCGACTTCAGTCAGGCGTTACTCCGTCTTATTAATATCGTTACTTTTATGCGTCTCTTTTTAAACCAGCCCTGGCACTCGCTCTCGAAGTCTATGGAACAAGAGTACTACTTACAATCCCAGCAACTTCAGGCGTTATGTCTTATTAATATCGTTATTTATTGCGTCTTTAACAGCTGGACGTGAAGTCTATTGAGCATGAAGGCGAGTACTACCTGCAGTCCCAGCAGCTTCAGGCGGCGTACGCGCGAGCGCCGACGGCACGAATCCGGCGCATCTGGAGCAACATCTGTGCACGTGGAACGTGGACCCCCCTCTGAGCCCCACCAAGTGCGCATTTGACGGGAATCATATCTGCACTATTTGGTGAGGAATATTTATGGGATGGGGGACGGGGTGGGTGGTTTGTGTAGGTGGTTGTGTGGGGCATGGAGGGGTGCGGGTCGTGGTTGTTGTATGGAGTTGTTGTTGCTTTAATTTAACTGATCCTTATCGACTTCACCAGCCACCCGCTATACGTATAGAGACAATAAAAAGTGAGTATGTGAGTGTGTTATGGAGGAGGTGGGGTGGAGGTGTGTGTGTGTAGGAGTGTGGTGTGTGTGTTTGTTTGAATGCGTTATCAGAATGCTAAAGGGGCGCTGATTTGATTCCATCAAGATTCAGCGCCGTATAATTATTCTAGTGTGGGGTGTCTCTTCTCTCTCTCTATCCTCTCTCCTCTCTCTCTCTCTCTCTCTCTCTCTCTCTCTCTCTCTCTCTCTCTCTCTCTTCTCGCTCTCTCTCTCTCTCTCTCTCTCGCTCATTCCCTCTCTCTCCTCCTCTTCTCTCTCCTCTCTCCTCTCTCTCTCTCTCTCTCTTCTCTATCTTCTCTCTCTCTTTTTTTTTTCCACTTTCGTTTTTTTTTATTATTTTCTTTATCTCTCTCTCTCTCCCCTCACTCTCTCTTCTCTCTCCTCTCTCTCTCCTCTCTCTCTCTCTCTCTC
>CM065710.1:12549484-12593281 GCA_017654935.2 Phymorhynchus buccinoides
ATGTCGTGTTATTGTGTGTGTGTCTATGTGTGTAGTATGGTGTGTGTTATATGGGTGTCAGTATGGTGTGTGTGTGTGTATTACTGTGTGTCTTTGTCAGTATGGGGTGTGCGTATGTGTGTTGTAGTCATGAGGGTATGGGAGGTATTGTGTGTTGTGTATTGTGTTTGTAGTTACCCCCTATTCTATGGTTACTTTTTGTAGTGTGTGGTGTGTGTATGTAGTATGGTGTAGGTTGCTGTTCTTGTCCCTGTACTGTCTGTGTGTTGTAATTGTAGTATGGTATGTATTCTGTATGTGGTTGTGTTGTCATTGTGTGTTGGTGTCTGAATGGTTCTTTGTATATGTGTGTAGTATCGGTTGTGTGTGTGTTTTGTATATGTGATGTAGTACTGTTTGTTGTAGTATGGTTCTGTGTGTGTCTGTGTTGTAGTATGTGTGTGTGTGTGTAAATGGCGTGTATTACTTTGTAAGTATGGTAGTGTGTGTTCTGTGTGTATGTAGATAGTACTCCGGTAGTGTGTGTGTATATGTGTTGTAGTATGGTGTCGTAGTGTGTTGGCTATATGTAGTGTAGTCATGGTTGTGTGTTGTTTGTATGTGTCTTGTTAGTATGGCCTAGTTTTATGGTGATGTGCTAGTGCTATATGGTTGTGTAGTCATGGGTGATATGCTGTGTATATTGTCGATTGTTAGTACTTAGTGTGGTCTCGTACTGTAGTGTGTGTTGTCTACGTGTGGTTGTAGTTGGGTCAAGTTGTGTGCGTGTGTATATGTGTTGTTTCTAGTATGTGGCGGTGTTTAACATTGTGTGTGTGTCTATGTGTGTAGTTATGGTGTCTTTCTTAGTGTGTGTGTCTATGTGTGTAGTACTGGCCCATGTGGAGTGGGTACTATGTGTGTAGTTGTGGGGTCGTGTTGTGTATTAATGTGTGTAGTATGAGTGGTGTGGTGAGGTTCTATGTGTGTAGTAGCGGTGTGTAGTATGTGTGTCTAGGGGTGTGTCAGTCATGGTGTGTGTATGTGTTGTAGTCTAACTTAATGTAGTTAGTATGGTTTACTTGTATCTGGTATTTGTTGGTGTGTGCGTGGGTGTAGTCGGTGTAAGTTCATATATTGTAGTGTGTGTGTGTCAATCGTGCTATTTGTTGTAGATGGTGTGTGTGTTTGTCTATGGTGTAGTATGGTGTGTGTGTCTATGTGTGTAGTATGTGTGTGTGTGTGTATGTGTTTTTATGTGTGTGTGTGTGTTGAGTCTATGTGTGTGTATGGTTTGTTTGTTGTGTGTGTAGTATGAGTGTGTGTGTGTTGTCTTTGTTTATATGGTGTGTGTGTGTGTCTGTGTGTGTCGTATTGTGTGTGTGTGTGTGTGTCTCTGTGGTTGTATGTGTGTGTGTGTGTATGTGTGGTAGTGTGTGTGTGTATGTGTGTGTCTATGTGTGTAGTTGGTGTGTGTGTGTGGTCCTATGTGTGTAGTATGGTGTGTGTGTGTGTGTCTATGTGTGTAGTATGGTGTGTGTGGGTGTGCGTCAAAAGTGCGGCAGTTGACGTACAGTGGGAACCTCCCTTATAAGAACCTTCCATTATAAGACTCCCTCCCACATAAGACCTAAATTCTGAGACATTGCCCTTCTTTGTAAGTATTAAAATATACCTCCCTTATAAGACCCCTCCCATTTACTAGACTTTTGTTTTGGCCCACGATGACTTTTGAAGGTCTTATAAGGGAGGTTCCACTGTACCACTGTTTCATTCTTACTTATTTATGGCTCCCCCCCCCCACCTGCGTGCGCATCTCGACCATTCCAACGGAAGTGTCGCCATCTTAGTCCTTATTTGTGTGTAAACAAAGTGAAAATGTTATCTAAATGTGTAAAGAAAACATCCAGATGTTATAAATACAGTTTAGATAAGTTTCGAATTGGAACAGCCAAATACGCAGCATCGATCTAGCATTTTTCAAAAAAAAGTTATGGCTGACTAAGATGGCGGTCTCCCATAATATGGCGCTCCTTGTGGCCGGATATGACGACACGTGGGTACAAGCCATTGGACTTTTTGTCGAAATTTCCAATGACACTTGTTTGTGGTATCTAATTTGCAGTTGACTGATCAATAACAGATGGTATACATGTACTTAAAGGCAATTGATGTTGATGGTTTTACGTTTTCAGTTCAAGGTTACCGTAGTTTTCGGACTATAAGGCGATACATTTTGTATAAGGCGTAACCCCCCCCCCCCCCTCCCCCCCCCCCAAATTTGACCCAAATTTCAGAATTTTTTTTAACTCTATTTTCTTACTATTTCATCAGTCACATTATAAGGCGCAGGGGTCCGAGTCTTGGGGGAGGAAAAGTATCGCCTTATAATCCGAAAAATACGGCTTATTTTGTTTAATTTATTGTTTGAACTTTCAGTTGTGCCTTTCATGATTTCCAGCTGTGTTCCTGTATTGTTGTTTGTTTTTGTTTTCTTTGCTTGGAGATTTTGACCGCACTTTTGCTTTTGTATACCCCCCCCCCCCCCCTCCTTCCCCTACTCTTTGAATGTAAATTGAAAAGAAAAGGTTTACAGTACTTTAGAAATTGGTGTAACAAAAGATAATGATATCCATGTAGATTGCTTTTTAACCCATTTGGTATTTTGGTATATTCTAGTCACAGAGACTTATCTCTGTGAAATTCGGGCTGCTCTCCCCCGGTCGCGGCCCCGGCGAAGCGTCGCCGCAAGTGCAACGCCTACCCAATTTACATAAAAATATTGGGGGGGGGGGGGGGGGGTGAGCACAGAGTGAGGAGGGGGGGTGAGCACAGGGTCAGGAGGGGGGTTGGGAGGGGGCACACTTGGAAAACCTAGCTATCATCAAATTTGGCCATACCAGGCAGCGGGATTTCTCCCTGCTCTTACCGACTTTCAACTGCCGTGGGATTTTTACGTGCGTAAAGCGCAACGGGTCAGACTAGCTTTAAGTCCCCATCCGAAGGACTGGACGTTCAGTTCGATTTTCATGTCAAACTAGAAAGAAAAGGGCGTGGCTGGGATTCGAACCCGGCTCACTCACGCTGCAGTTGCGGATTACATTTGGCAAGTGAACGTCTTAGCCACTCTCCCACCTTTCTCCCATGAAAGAGAGATTGGATAGACTTATTTATTAAAAAAAACCCACACATACACTTTTAAGTAAAGTACCAATCTTCAACTTTTATGTTATAAATAACATTTGATATTTTGTCAAAAGTTCTGAACACATGGAAGTCTGTTGATAGTTTGTCGGTTAAAGCAAACAATCTATGTCGGTCAACTCTTGGGATATTTAAAAAGAAAAACATCAACACACACACACACACGCACGCACACACACACACACACGTACACACACACACACACACACACCACACACACACACACACACACACACACACACACACACACACACACACACACATGATGCTTATATTTTTTTAATGATCTGATGAATGCGAGACAAACACTCTGGGCGTGGTGTGGCATATATCCATTTAACTTGGTGTGACTTTTCTTTAAATGTACAAGTAATGTTATTCATTACTAGAAGTCCTGCTCGCTAAGCTTCGCATGCACGCACAAAATATGTTATTTTTTGTGTAACTGTTGTGCATTATTCATTATATTATTCATTTGTTGTTGTGACTTTTCTATGATCCTTGCTGTGTTATCCCTTGTTTTCTGTGTTATTTATGACCTTATTCATATTTTTAGACAATGAATAGCTCACAGAAACTCTACGGAGAGCCGGACAGCAGAGAGTCTCCAGAGAAGAGTGGGGGAGATTTCTTATAGTTCTCTGAAGACCCTGTGTAAATAAATGTCCAGCTCTCTGTAGAGTTTCTATGCAGTTTCCATTGTTTTCTAAGTTATTTATTGCATTATTCTCGTTGTTGTTGCTGTTGACTTACCCTGGCTAAAAGACTCCAGGGATCATCCCAACAGCCGAGGCACTTTTTTGACATAAGCTAGAACACCAAGGCTACATCAAAATGTTATGTTCTGCATAGTTATGCAATAATATTTTTAGCCATGGCATAACATCATCAGTCCAAAATCCCAGAAAGTCGGAGTGTGGCTGCCCATGTGGCGGGGCAATCAAAAATGGTCACACACGTAATGTTCTCATCCCTAGCTGGTGCATTTGTACCATAGTGTTCAAGTATTTCAGCTGTTGGGATGATCCCTGGAGTCCTTAAGCCAGAGTACAGCAACAGCATGGCACTAGAAGGGTTAAGTTAACTCATTCAAATCGTTCCGGCCATATATGTCCCGAATTAATAGGTAGCTGTCACTTTGATGCATTTGCTTCAAGGGAAGTAAATCTGTGTGCACACCATACCTTGGTCACATCTAAACTCGCTTCGCTCTCTTAAGCGGGGCGAGACAGACTATGCGACTGCCTCATATGACTCGATCAGGTCGTGACGTTGACCAAATTTTGTTTCCCGCACAGAAGAGGTCACAAGCCATCTGACTCGATCAGACTCGAACAGTGAAATTTAGAACCCGCCCTATTCGGCCCTGTCACCTGACTGGGCCCGACTGAGTCAGACTGATCGAGCAGCATGGTATGCAAATGAGGTCAAACGTCACGACCTGATCGAGTCACATGAGGCAGTCACATTGTCTGTCGCCGGCTTTAGACCACAATGTTGCCTCTGACTTTGCTTTTGTAGTGGTTTGTTGTGGGGTAACCAATCAGTGTAGAGTTTTTCTGTATAAAGTCTGTATAAAAAGTCTGATCTACCGCTTCCCCATGTCTAAACCTGAAGTAAAAACCCGTAATCTTCTTTCATTTCTCCATTTGTTTATGTCTGTTTTGTTTGTGTGCATGGCTGGAGTGATTTGTGAGTTTTTTTAACCCCTAAACGTATTACGTACTGACCTGATGACATCACTGATGATGTCATCAGATGAAGAGGAATAACCCTGATATGCTGGCTTTTGCTCTAACATAATCAAGAGATTAATATCCCCAGACCATTTTCTCACACTGGCTCCATCAGTTATCTTTTTCGTGTCATGATTTGCCCAATGATTTTTTCTTTAATTGTCTCTGGCAGTCAAGGGGTTAACAATTCAAGATCGTTGCGATGCGAATGAGTTAAGCCAAGGCGAACGTTGTTCATTATTTTGTGATTTATTTCCCCCGCCAATTTCAGGTCCGGTGACGCGCAGCGTTTCCCAGCTGCAGAAGATGATCATGGAGGGGATGAACATCGCTCGCATGAACTTTTCTCACGGAACTCACGAAGTGAGATTTATATAAAAAAATTGTTTACTGAGTGATGCGAGTATTATATGTGATCATGCTGTGTGTGTGTGTGTGTGTTCGTTCTTTAGTTTAACGTCTGTTCACCCGCAAGTGATATTAGACAAGTGTGTGTGTGTGTGCGTGCGCTTTGATTTGATTTCTATCAAGATTCAGCGCCGTATAAATACTGTATGTTGTTGTTGGTGGTGTGTGTGTGTGTGTGTGTGTGTGTGTGTGTGTGTGTGTGTGTGTGTGTGTGTACAAACGTGCATGCATGCATGCGTGTGTGTACATTCGAAGTGTGGGGTGGGTGTGGATCGGGTGTTGTTCACAAGTTGCTATGTTTAAAGCCCTTTTACTTTTTTTTTTTCTTTCAAGTTTTGATTTTTAAATCGAGTGAATGGGTGCATGTCGACTGCGTGAGTGTTGAGATATTAGACCTGTGATGAGTTTTTTAATTTTATGTTTTACTTTTACCTCAAGCTGTGTATTCTTTTGAGGGCAATAAAGTGCTGTGACTTGTGCGCTATCGCATGGCTTCCGTCTTCAACAATTCTATGCTAGCCAGGTGTAGAGTGGCAGAGAGGTAACGCGTTCGCCTTGTGTCAAGTAAACCCGAGTTCGAACCTGGGTACAGGGGATCTTTCCTCTCACTTTGCACTAGGCCTTTGCATCTTTCCACGTTCAAACCGCAAGGCCTAGTGCAAAGTGAGAGGAAAGATCCCCTGTACCCAGGTTCGAACTCAGGTTTACTTGACACAAGGCGAACGCGTTACCTCTGTGACCTCTTTCGGATGAGACGATAAACAGAGGTCCCGTGTGCCCACTCAGCACATGTTTAAATCCCAGTGGCAACCAAAAAGTTTTCATATGCTCAAAATCTAACACCCCCCTTTCCTTCTTCATCAGTCACACAAAAATTGCATGAAAAATAAATAAATTGGGTGGCGCGCCTCTGGCTGCGATGCGCTCTCCAGGTGAGAGCAACCCAAATTTCACAGAAACGCCTCTGTGACTATGAAGCATGCGCACTAAACCCCCACCCCCCCCCCCCCCAAAACTTCCCTCTTGTCGGTTGAAATGCAATGAACAACCAGAAAATGTAAAAACGAAAATACCGTATTTTTTTCAGACTGTAAACCCCCCAAATTTTTACACAATATTCAGATTTTGTTATTATAGTTTCTTACAATTTTATTAGTCATATGTGACCCCAAACCATGAAAGGGACATTAAGTGTCAAACTGACCATTCTGAGAAAATTATACATTTGAAAACTTCTGACAATTCTCTTTCTAATGATACAAGAACCATTCTTGTATCTTTTCCTGTTCCACAGTTATGAACATTTAAAGTTCGTAGGGTGAGTGTCGACCATTTTGAGAAAACAAAGTACTAATGTGTAGCCTGGCTTAAGAAAATGCATTGGTCTACTCATTTTAAAACACTTATACGACCATTTAGAGACCATATTAAAGATTGTCCTTTATAAATACGAAAGATATGATGTTAGAGAACACGACAATACCTATGACTCAAAATTGACAGAAAATAAGATTTTTGACTTTGCAAGCCTGTTGTGAGAAACTAACTCAGCGACTTAATGTCCCTTTCGTGGTGCTGGGTAGCGCATTATAAGGTGCAGGGGTCTGAGTTTGGTAGAAAAAAGTATCAAATTATAGTTTTAAAAAATACGGTACATGGTGCTAGAAGAGTTAAATGAAACGGGGCAGAAGTCATTCTTTGGTTGAAAACTGCTTTCATGCCATAGCTTAAAAGACTTTTGTTTGATGTTTTTGATTTGGTTTTTATGCATTACATGCTCAGATTCTACCTGCCTCTTAGTTGGACCCCTCTTATTAATTTCAGAAATGTTTGGGTTTCCTCCTTGGGAGCCCTATGTTGCATACCGTATTTTTCAGACTATAAGGCAATACTTTTTTCCCAGACTCGGACCCCTTATGTGACTAATAAAATAGTAAGAAAATATAATAAACTCGGAAATTTGGGTAAAATTTGGGGGGTGCGCCTTATAGTCTGAAAAATACAGTATTTCAATATTATTATGTAAAAAATGTTTGCAGTATCACCGAGGAACCATAGAGAACGTGCGTAAAGCAGTGGCGACGTTTTCCGAGCCTCGTCCCATCGCTGTAGCTTTGGATACCAAGGGGCCTGAGATCAGAACCGGACTGCTGGAGGGGGTCAGTAGAGTGTGTGTGTGTGTGTGTGTGTGTGTGTGTGTGTGTGTGTGTGTGTGACGACATGCTTCCCGACCGTGTGTGTCTATCACTTTCAGATGCTAAAAATGCTTTACCTTAATCATATAAACGATTAAAACTAACCAGAATGAAAGGAAAATCTTCTGCAAATTGACTGGTGTCTGATTTGTCTGTTTTGTAGTGTTTTTGAGGAGTTAAAAATGCTGAAAATCGCGATCGCGGAGCACTTTCCCCCGCCGCGGGGCCTCCGTTGGATTACCTGTGTGTGTGTGTGTGTGACGTCACGTTCTCCGAGCCTTGCCCCATCGCTATTGCTCTGGATACTAAGGGGCTGGAGATCAGAACGGGACTGCTGGAGGGGGTGAGTTTGAGTGTATGAGTCCCCCCATGGGGATACCCAGGGGTCTTTTGTATAAATAGTTCCCCCCACCTTCTGGAAGTTCTGTGCTTGTAGCTTCCTCTAATCTGTTGCTCTCTGACTCTGCCTTTTCCCTTTGCTTACTGTCATCTACTATCTTTCTGTCTTACCGGTCGGTCCATTCTCCTGCCTTTTTTCACAAAACACTTTCAAAAAGATTTCCTCCTCCAGCCGAAGTCGGACTTGCTGGGCCTAACTATTTCTTAGCAACTGCATGACGCATCTGCGCTCATAATTGACAGGAAACTGTCTGAGCGATCAAAGAAGAAGAAGAAGAGAGAGTGTGTGTGTGTGTGTGTGTGCGTGCAACGTTCTCCGAGCCTCGCCCCATCTCTGTAGCTCTGGACACCAAGGGTCCGGAGATCAGGACGGGGCTGCTGTAGGGAGTCAGTAGTGTGTGTGTGTGTGTGTGTGTGTGTGTGTGTGTGTGTGTGTGTGTGTGTGTGTGTGTGTGTGACACGTTCTCCAAGCCTCGCCCCATCGCTATAGCTCTGGACACCAAGGGTCTGGAGATCAGAATGTGGACTGCTGGAGGGAGTCAGTAGTGTGTGTGTGTGTGTGTGTGTGTGTGTGTGTGTGTGTGTGTGTGACACGTTCTCCAAGCCTTGCCCCATCGCTATAGCTCTGGACACCAAGGGTCCGGAGATCAGAACGTGGACTGCTGGAGGGAGTCAGTAGTGTGTGTGTGTGTGTGTGTGTGTGTGTGTGTGTGTGTGTGTGTGTGTGTGTGTGTGTGTGTGTGTGTGTGTGTGTGTGACACGTTCTCCGAGCCTCGCCCCATCGCTATAGCTCTGGACACCAAGGGTCCGGAGATCAGGACGGGGCTGCTGGAGGGAGTCAGTAGTGTGTGTGTGTGTGTGTGTGTGTGTGTGTGTGTGTGTGCAACGTTCTCCGAGCCGAGCCCCATCTCTGTAGCTCTGGACACCAAGGGTCCGGAGATCAGGACGGGGCTGCTGGAGGGAGTCAGTAGTGTGTGTGTGTGTGTGTGTGTGTGTGTGTGTGTGTGTGTGTGTGTGTGTGTGTGTGTGTGTGTGTGTGTGTGTGTGTGTGTGTGTGACACGTTCTCCAAGCCTCGCCCCATCGCTATAGCTCTGGACACCAAGGGTCTGGAGATCAGAATGTGGACTGCTGGAGGGAGTCAGTAGTGTGTGTGGTGTGTGTGTGTGTGTGTGTGTGCGTGCAACGTTCTCCGAGCCTCGCCCCATCTCTGTAGCTCTGGACACCAAGGGTCCGGAGATCAGAACGTGGACTGCTGGAGGGAGTCAGTAGTGTGTGTGTTGTGTGTGTGTGTGTGTGTGTGTGTGTGTGTGTGTGTGTGTGTGTGTGTGTGTGTGTGTGTGTGTGTGACACGTTCTCCGAGCCTCGCCCCATCGCTATAGCTCTGGACACCAAGGGTCCGGAGATCAGGACGGGGCTGCTGGAGGGAGTCAGTAGTGTGTGTGTGTGTGTGAGTGTGTGTGAGTGTGTGTGTGTGCAACGTTCTCCGAGCCTCGCCCCATCTCTGTAGCTCTGGACACCAAGGGTCCGGAGATCAGAACGTGGACTGCTGGAGGGGGTCAGTAGAGTATAATATGATAACAATAGAGCTGTCATATTATTTGTAATATACAGGGCGCCTCTGCAGAAGTGAACCTGGTGACGGGCAGCACCATCAAGATCACCACGGGAGATGGAGATATGATATAAGATCGATGCTACTGTTATCTTTATTGTTGCTTGTTACTAGAGGCTGTCATATTATTTGTAATATACAGGGCGCCTCTGCAGAAGTGAACCTGGTGACGGGCAGCACCATCAAGATCACCACGATGACGCCTACATGGAGAAATGATATAAGATACTACTGTTGTCTTTAGTACTAACGCTATCGTTATTATTATTGTTTGTTACTAGAGGCAATATTTGTAATATACAGGGCGCCTCTGCAGAAGTGAGCCTGGTGACTGGCGGCACCATCAAGATCACCACGATGACGCCTACATGGAGAAATGATATAAGATACTACTGTTGTCTTTAGTACTAACGCTATCGTTATTATTATTGTTTGTTACTAGAGGCAATATTTGTAATATATACAGGGCGCCTCTGCAGAAGTGAGCCTGGTGACTGGCGGCACCATTAAGATCACCACCGATGACGCCTACATGGAGAAGTGCTCGGCCGACCTCCTGTGGGTGGACTACAAGAACATCACCAAGGTCATGGAGGTGGGCAAGCGGGTCTTCATCGATGACGGACTGATCTCGGTCATCGTTAAGGAGAAAGGTGAGGCGAGCTGAGGGATAAAGAATTTTATTTTTAATTTTTATTTTTATAGGGATAAAGAGTTAGGGAAATCGGAATGTGTCGGCTGTATGCAGCGGGGAGACCAGTGAAAACTGAAAACCGGACACATAGGTACCTTACCCATTATGGCCATATGGCCTGGGAACGCAGAAGAAGTAGAATAGATTGATGTAAGCTGATAAGGAACTGGACATTAGTTGTGATAGGGTAAAGGCCAAAGCATTACAACACTTATTGTTTTTTATTTTATCACAGGCGATGATTTCCTGTTCTGTTAGATTGAGAACGGGGGGCGATCTTGGCAGCAGGAAGGGGTGCAGTTTACCCTCCAGTATCATCATCATCATCATCATCATCATCACTATTATTACTACACACCTGTTTACTCTACTCTTTTCGAGTAATATTCTACTCAATTTGGACCTCTACTACTCTTCTCAAAATTGAAAAAAAATGCTCTAATTACTCATTTTCAGTGAACATAGTTTGATGGTTTAATGAATAAAACTACACATTTTGCACCCAAGCTACTCATTTCTCATTTCAGCCATCCAGACTGCTCAAGACTTGTGTAGGTGGTAAACAGGTCTGTTGTTGTTATGATTATTTTACTATATGATTATGATTACAGGTGACGATTTCCTGATCTGTGACATTGAGAACGGGGGCGACCTTGGCAGCAAGAAGGGGTCGGGGTGCAACTTGCCCGGCATTATGACGATGTCGATGATGGTAATGATTATTATGATTACAGGTGACGATTTCCTGATCTGTGACATTGAGAACGGGGGCGACCTGGGCAGCAAGAAAGGGTCGGGGTGCAACTTGCCCGGCATTATGACGATGTCGATGATGGTAATGATTATTATTATGATTACAGGTGACGATTTCCTGATCTGTGACATTGAGAACGGGGGCGACCTTGGCAGCAAGAAGGGGTCGGGGTGCAACTTGCCCGGCATTATGCGATCGATGATGATGATTATTATTATGATTACAGGTGACGATTTCCTGATCTGTGACATTGAGAACGGGGGCGACCTGGGCAGCAAGAAAGGATGCAACCTGCCCGGCATCCCAGTGGACCTGCCCGCGGTGTCCGAGAAGGACATGTCGGACCTGCTGTTTGGAGTGGAGATGGAGGTCAGTGCGATTGTCGTGTGGAGAGGGACAAAGATGGTAGAATGGGGAAAACTCACCATGGTTTGGGTTTGACCGAATGAACTACCAACAGCAGCAGTGGAAGCAAAAAACCCAGAGTGTTTCACAGTTAGGGTCTGGGAGCATCTGCTTGGACACCCGCCTGCTGCCACCTCCATCTCCGTTGGTCCCATTCTGGAGTCAACGGACTAACCATCTGACAACCAGCTTCTCTCTCTCTCTATCTATTATCTCTATCTCTCTCTCTCTCTCTCTCTGTCTCTCTCTCTCTCTCTCTCTCTCTCTCTCTCTCTCTCTCTCTCTCTCTCTCTCTCTCTCTCTCTCTCTCTCTCTCTCTCTCCCTCAATAATTTCTTCTCTGGCCTACTTGAGGCCCTTTCTTCCGGCAAGAGTGGTTGAGCCTCCCCGGTTCCATGGCAGAATAATCAACGTGCATGATGATTGTGGCCACGCACAGCAAAGAAGAAGACTGTCGTGTGAAGAGGGACAAAAATGGTAGAATGGGGGAAAACTCACCAGGGTTTGGGTTTGGTGATTCAAGGTAGACAAAGGGAAGAAGCAAGCTTTCCGCTCGTAGAGCTTTCATCAGACTGGGAGTTAGTGGGGAGAGAGACAGAGTTTAAAGGCAAGCTCTCCGCTCGTAGAGCTTCCATCAGACTGGGGGTTAGTGGGGAGAGAGACAGAGTTTAAAGGCAAGCTTTCCGCTCGTAGAGCTTTCATCAGACTGGGGGTTAGTGGGGAGAGAGACAGAGTTTAAAGGCAAGCTTTCCGCTCGTAGACCTTTCATCAGAGTGGAAAAGCAAATGAAAAAGAAGACGAAAAAAAATGACCGCCTAAAAAAATTTTAAAAAGAAAGAAAAAGAGGAGAAAATAAAGAACAAGAAAAAAGGTGGTGGAGGGTTAAAAAAGTTAAAAAAAATAATGGTTGTGTTGATTTGATTTGATTGATTGAATTTAAAGTCTGTTCACAACAATGGTTGTTGTTGTTCCCTGGCTTAACGACTCCAGGGATCATCCCAACAGCCAGAGCACTTGAGCAATTAAGTACAAACGCACCAGCTAGGGATGAGAACATTACGCGTGTGACCATTTTTGATTACCCCGCCATGTGGGCAGCCACACTCCGTCTTCGGGGGATTTTAGACTGATGATGTTATGCTGGGAGCTTGTCATGGCTTAAGACAATCCCGCACAACCATTCAGAGCATAACAACATTTTTGATGTAGCCTTGGCGTTCTAGCTTATGTCAGCTGGTCTGACACAGCCTCATGCCAAGGCAAACAACAATGGTGATATTAGACTTTAAGAAAAACCATAGCAAAAACAACAAATCAATTAATTAAAGTGAGGCGGAAAATGTGTGTGTGTGTGCGCATGTGTGTGCGTGTGCGCGAGTGCTTATCGTCAACAGTATAAAACCGTAGATGGTTGTGTCGTTTTTGTGCAGGTGGACATGGTTTTCGCGTCCTTCATCCGCAGCGCAGCCGGGGTTCATGAGATCCGCAAGGTCCTGGGGGAGAAGGGGAAGAATATCAAGATCATCGCCAAGATCGAAAACCACCAGGGCATCAAAAAGTGACTTTTTATTTATTTTTTTATTTTTTACTCATTCCAGATGAATTCCGAGTATGCTCGGAATTGGAGAAAGCCAGTCTGGGCCTGATTCTGAGTTTTCTCGGGAACAGCGATTTCCGAGTCTAAAACTGGTCTGAATCCATGTTTTTTCCATCCAACAGGGTTCGTACAGGGTCCTTGAAACCTTGAAAAGTCCTGGAAAATTAACATGGCCTTTTCCAGGGCTTGAAAAGTGCTTGAAAAACAGCAAAGGCCCCAAAACTCCTGGAAAAGTCCTGGAATTTTCAGTATTGTCTGACCACGTCCTTAATCTCAATCCATCAAAGTCAAAATCTGACCTCCACAAAAAATATTGAAGGTTAAAACTAAATTCAAATGAAAAAAACAAAAAAACTTTCATGGTCATACCGATATCGCGATCATAGCAGACGACATTTGCGCGAGTTGTCTGCCGCTGAAGTTACTTCCCTTTACCGTACTTCCGTTCTCCGGTAAAGGAGACTGCATTTTCAACGATGTTTGGCTGCAAAGAAGAATATCAGAGCTGGTTAGCTCCGTCAACACATGGTTCAAAACTGAAAGCTAATTGCACAGTATGCAAAAAGAACTTTGACATCGCCAGCATGGGCGAGAGTGCTGTAAAAAGCCATTGTCAAGGCCAGAAGTACAAGCAACACAGGCGGAGCTTGTCAAGGCCAGAAGTACAAGCAACACATGCGGAGCTTGTCAAGGCCAGAAGTACAAGCAACACATGCGGAGCTTGTCAAGGCCAGAAGTACAAGCAACACATGCGGAGCTTGTCAAGGCCAGAAGTACAAGCAACACAGGCGGAGCTTGTCAAGGCCAGAAGTACAAGCAACACAGGTGGAGCTCAGGCGGGAACGAAACCGGCATTGACTGATTGTGTCCTTGAAATTTAGTAAACTGGTCCTGGAAAAGTCCTGGAATTTTTTGTATGCAGATCTGTACGAACCCTAATCCAAACTACGTTTTTCGAGTTACTTCTCTTTGAACGCAGAAGCAGAATTGTGTTACAGAGGAACCTCCCTTATAAGACCTTCAAAGATCATCCCAAATGAGGTCTTATAAGGGAGGGGTCTTAATAGGGAGGTAATTTTAATGCTTACAAAGAAGGGCAATATCTCGGAGAAGTAGGTCTTATGTGGGAGGGAGTCTTATAATGGGAGGTCTTATAAGGGAGGGGTCTTAGAAGGGAGGTAATTTTAATGCTTACAAAGAAGGGCAATATCTCGGAGAAGTAGGTCTTATGTGGGAGGGAGTCTTATAAGGGAGGTTCCACTGCATGGATGCTCCTGCTTTCAGGATGTCCGGAAATACAGGATTTTTTAATTGCCTGGAGCCGGCGGAGCCGGATTATGAGAATTTGAAAAGCAACGAATTTCCTATTTATAAACATTTTGTCGGTTTTTCGCATGTCTAGAATATAAAATAAATGAATACAGATAAATATTTGCATGCCTTTACCAGGAACTTTATATTTTTAGGATTGTTTAAGTCAAGTTGTTAACTGGGCCCCTGCCTTGCAGGATTTTGGAAATTTCACAGGGGCTCCCAGGGACCCCCGTTTGGGGGTCTATGAAGCACTAAAATTCTACAGGACCCTCTAATTCTTTTTGGCATTCGCTATGCCACTGGGACCCTCTATCCCGCCTCTAGGACCCTCTATGCTGTAAGTGGAGTCCCTGGGACCCCTTGTTTTGCGGGACGATTGGGGGCCATGCAACTGTAGTCACGTTTTGGTTTTTAACTGAAGATTTTCTTTCCGTTTTCAGCTTTGACGAGATCCTGGAGGTGGTGGACGGTGTGATGGTGGCGCGCGGGGACATGGGCATCGAGATCCCCCCCGAGAAGGTGTTCCTGGCCCAGAAGATGATGATCGGGAAGTGCAACAGGGCGGGCAAGCCAGTCATCTGTGCCACCCAGGTGATGATGGTGGTGATGATGGTGATGATGATGATGGTGGTGATGATGATGGTGGTGATGATGATGATAGTGGTGATGATAGAAGGTATTCTTGGCCCAGAAGATGATGATCGGAAAGTGCAACAGGGCGGACAAGCCAGTCATCTGTGCCACCCAGGTGATGATGGTGGTGATGGTGATGACGGTGGTGATGATGATGGTGGTGATGATGATGATGAGTGATGTGATGATAGAAGGTGTTCTTGGCCCAGAAGATGATGATCGGAAAGTGCAACAGGGCGGACAAGCCAGTCATCTGTGCCACCCAGGTGATGATGGTGGTGATGGTGATGATGATGGTGGTGATGATGATGATGATGATGATGGTGGTGATGATGATGATAGTGGTGATGATGATAGGTGTTCTTGGCCCAGAAGATGATGATCGGGAAGTGCAACAGGGCGGACAAGCCAGTCATCTGTGCCACCCAGGTGATGATGGTGGTGATGATGATGATGACGGTGGTGGTGATGATGATGGTGGTGATGATGATGATAGTGGTGATGATAGAAGGTGTTCCTGGCCCAGAAGATGATGATCGGAAAGTGCAACAGGGCGGACAAGCCAGTCATCTGTGCCACCCAGGTGATGATGGTGGTGATGATGATGATGATGATGATGGTGGTGATGATGATGATGATAGTGGTGATGATAGAAGGTGTTCCTGGCCCAGAAGATGATGATCGGAAAGTGCAACAGGGCGGGCAAGCCAGACATCTGTGCAACCCAGGTGATGATGATGGTGGTGATGACTTCAGCACCTCCGCCAAGGAGGAATCGCTGATTTGACGGTTTGATTTCCAGGAAAACAGAGCAAAGTGAGTGTTGCAATCTCTGTAAAGAGTGTTTTCCTGGTGATCTCGACGCGTTTCTTGCAAAAAACCTAATCCGTCAGGGTCTACCTTTAAAGGTTCTTTTTTCGTTTCATGTTCCAAAC
Organism: Phymorhynchus buccinoides; assembly: GCA_017654935.2. Taxonomy (NCBI): domain Eukaryota; kingdom Metazoa; phylum Mollusca; class Gastropoda; order Neogastropoda; family Raphitomidae; genus Phymorhynchus; species Phymorhynchus buccinoides. Next base: position 12,565,350 of record CM065710.1, read on the forward strand.
CTGGGAACCCTGCAGTCTTGACACTACAAGGCCGAAATTGGTGGGTGTGTTCAGACCTGTTTACCCTCCCGGTTTTGCCGGAATTATCCCGGGAATTTGCAAAAATTCTGGGTAAAATAATAAATTCCGGGTGAACGCTAAAAATCCCGGGATTATTTGTTTCCGTTTGTATGAAAAGACGCAAGGGTTGACCGAAACCTTGGAGTTCTGAGACGCGATGTTTCATTGGTCCGTGGACCCCCCTCAACCAATGATAGTATTTCTTGTTGGCAGAGATTGTAGTTTTGCGCCAAACATGTCGTCAGGCAAGTCAACCGCAGGCGGCAAGCGCCAGAAATCTTCGACAAACGACAGCAGTGATAGGGTGAAACGGCCAAAAGTGAAGCAAAAGGTTTTCTCAAAAGTATTTGAAAGTGCAAGGAATAACAAGTTCGCGTTTGGGAGACGACCATTCGTACTGCAACGTGGACTTCAAAATTTCGCATGGCGGCATAAGCGACATTGCGATGTGAATTGGGTTTTTTCCTCAAATTCTGGGGTTTTGTGTGGCAAATTCCAGGTTGTTCATTATAAGGGTAAACAGGTGGGTGTGTTGAAGGTGTTGGCGTTGTCGTTTCCAGATGTTGGAGAGCATGACAAAGAAGCCCCGCGCCACCCGTGCCGAGTCGAGCGACGTCGCCAACGCTGTTATGGACGGAGCCGACTGCGTCATGTTGTCGGGGGAGACAGCCAAGGGAAGCTACCCTCTGGAGTCTGTGCGCACCATGCATCACGTAGGTGTTCGGTTGTTTCCCTTGGTTTTGGAATTGGCGCTGTCTGTGGGGTTTTTTTTGGGCGGGGGGGGGAAGCGTGCTTTTGTTACTACTACATACCGCTAGCCCCCCACACACACACACACACCATTGTTTGTTTGTGTGTGTGTGTGTGTGCAATGCGCATGTAGTTATATTCTGGATGGGCTTGTGTGAGTGTACATGTATGTGTATGTGCGTGTGCGCGCATGCGTTTATGTGGGTTTTACATACACAAGCAGAGGGAGAGAGAGTTTTTGTGGGTCTAGTGGTATGTTATCCGGGAAAAATCAGAATTCCAAATTTTCCCGGGAAGATTCCGAATGTTCCCAAACTCGGGACAATTCGGAATTTTCCCGGATTCCAATATTTCCCGTGACATATATATAAGCCTTATATATATATAAGAAACTTTAGAAAGCCTTGTGGCCTATGTTTCTTGCACGTGCAATACAATGTTCATCGTTTTGCTTTTAATTTCTTGTTTTATAATATCTGTGAATTTTAATCACTCTACATGTATTTTAAATGTGACACTTTCTGGCAGAAGGAGACAGGCATGGTCAAAGGGCAATAGCCCAAAATATTTTCCGAATAAATTTACACCGCAGCCTTCCCACTTGTTTTTTCTCTCTATTGTTTTGAATGATAGATAGATAGATATTTTTTTGTTCAATATAGATTTGCCGTGAGGCGGAATCGGCCATCTTCCACAACCAACAGTTTGAAGAGTTGAGGAGGGAGACGCCGGTGTTTACGGACCCCACACACACCATAGCCATCGCCGCGGTGGAGGCCTCTTTCACCTGCATGGCTGGGGCTATCATCGTCATCACTACCAGTGGAAGGTGAGAGAGAGACAGAGACAGACAGAGAGAGAGAGAGACAGAGACGCACACCATAGCCATCGCCGCGGTGGAGGCCTCTTTCACCTGTATGGCTGGGGCTATCATCGTCATCACTACCAGTGGAAGGTGAGAGAGAGACAGAGACAGACAGAGAGAGAGAGACAGAGACGCACACCATAGCCATCGCCGCGGTGGAGGCCTCTTTCACCTGTATGGCTGGGGCTATCATCGTCATCACTACCAGTGGAAGGTGAGAGAGAGACAGAGACAGACAGAGAGAGAGAGACAGAGACGCACACCATAGCCATCGCCGCGGTGGAGGCCTCTTTCACCTGCATGGCTGGGGCTATCATCGTCATCACTACCAGTGGAAGGTGAGAGAGAGACAGAGATAGTGAGATGGAGAGACAGACAGAGAGAGAGAGACACAGAGAAAAACCTTTTTTGAAAACTTAAGACTTGAAAATTTAAACTTTATTTTCCAAGGATATAGATTTTAGGCAACGCCTATTCTTCCAATCTGAGAGAGAGAGAGATGAGAGAGAGAGACAGAGAGAGGGAGACGCACCATAGCCATCGCAGCGATAGAGGCTTTTGTCACCTGTATGGCTGGGGCTATCATCGTCATCACTACCAGTGGAAGGTGAGAGACAGAGTGAGAGAGAGAGAGACAGAGAGAGACAGGGATAGAGAGAACACTGAACGATTTTAATGAAGAGGCCAATGTCCCATGTCAGAGAGACAGAGAGAGCATTGAACTGTCGCGAACACGAGTGTGTGTTTGTGTGTGTCGTTTCTCTTCATTTATGTTCATTTTCAATTAATATAATGTTAAATTATTCGTTATAGTAGTGACTGTTTGCAATTGGCTTTTTTTTAATGACGTCAATATGTTGGCTGCATTTTTTTCACAAAACAGTTTCAAAAACATTTCCTCCAGACGAAGTCGGACTTGCTGGTTGCCTAACTATTTCTTAGTTAGGCGCGTAACGGCAGCATGACGCATCTACACTCATAATTGACAGGAGAAGAAGAAGAAGAGTTACGAGGTTTCTGAATTTCACCGACGATATGCTAAATACTTTGTAGGTCTGCCCACCTGGTGGCGGCCTATCGCCCCCGCTGCCCCATCCTGGCCATAACGAGAGACGCGCAGACCGCGAGACTGTGCCACCTGTACCGAGGAATCTTCCCCGTCCACTACGTCGGTCAGTCCTTCTTCCATTCATCTCCTTCTTTCCTTCCTTCCTTCCTTCTCCGTTTCTGGCTTTGGCTGGTCTGTCCGTTGCTTTCCGTAACATTGTCAGCTTGGAGGCTTGCCTTTCATCACTCTTTTTTGTACTGTAAAATGCAGACTTTAAAGACCCCCCACGTCACGTGTCAAAATCACGGTTTTCACGTGTTTTCCCTCTTACAGCTGGTAAGATATCTTAAGAAATCTTCCTAGCATAAGAGGGAATGTGGCACATGACGTGGGGGGTCTTTAAGCCACTTATTTTTTCCTCCTCGACTTTGGCCGTTTGGCCTATATGCGGTATAGCCGACCAGGCATCGTTCTCTGTATATTTTATTTATTTTTAGCAGCAAATTCTCTTGAAATCGGAGAGAACAAATTATGTGAATGTAGAAAGCGAATGTCAGGGGGGGTTTGAGAAGGCGCCCTTACCTCCATGGATGCTCCTTCTTGCAGGATCTTTAAATTGCCTAGAGCTGGCGTTGCCTAGAACTGGCATTGCCGGATTATGAGAACCCTCCGACGTGACTCTAAAAGATGGGAACAATGTCGGAATGACGTCTCCGACAGGACTCCTTTGAGTTAATAGATTCAAATCCCATGTTTAACCCTTTCACCGCCAAAGTCGCATTTTAACACCACAGTGATTTAACACCTAAAAGGCATCAAATTGGGGTCTATTATCCAAAGACCCTATTGTCTTAGTTTTGGGAAGTAAGGATAGACCCGATTTGATATATGTCGCAGAAGAATCCCCAATACTGTAGATGGATTTTGTTCTCTACCCAGGTAAATTTAATGGACATTTTTGGTTGAAATATGGCTGGCGGTGAAAGGGTTAAAGTGTGTTAATGTTAAGCGTAGTTCCTTCTCAAAGTCGATCAAAACTAAAAGAAAAAGGAAAGGAAAGAAAACATACATGGGAATTATTCGGCCAGCTTACTGCTAGCCTTCGTCAACCCACACTGGGTCAGAAGTCTGGGGGCTGTTGGTGTCACCCCTTGAGTTGTGTTCACAGCTGGTCGGGTTCACAGACCTGTTTACCATTCCGGTTTAGCCGGAATTATTCCGGAAATTTGCTAAAATTCCGGGTAAAATAGTAAATTCCGGGTGAACGCTGAAAATTCCGGATTTCGAAAAACCGTCTATTATTTGTTTCCGTTCGTAGTAAAAGATGCAAGGGTTGACCGAAACGTGTACCTAACACACTACGTCATCAGAAAAGGGGTTGTGCTTGACGTCACATGCATTAAATGCTGCATTTTCATTGGTTAAAGGGGTGAAATAATGTTTTTATTTTGGTCGATCTATTTCGGGACTGAGCAAATGGCGGCCAGACTTTTACTGTCGATTCGAAGAGCTTTCCAGGCAGTTTTTTAATGGTAGAGATTGTAATTAGGGCTTGAAATGAGTCAATTTAGATTATATTATCACTGGAAAATACGATGATGTGAGAATTTTGAAGTTTTCAACGGAAAATGAAGTGAAAATTGATCGTGATGGCGCCGAGTTGCAACTTGGCATCCGCCGATCCGCGGCTGAGTGATTTTTCTCTGTCCGATCGTGGACATTTCCAGGTATTTTGCTTTTTCCAGCTTGTTTTATACTAAAATTGACTAAGAATTAGTGACTGAATTTACTAATAAAACTTTTCTGGCGAAATTGAGCCAAGAAATCATCACAATATTGAAAATCGACGCCGATGTTCGCGGAAAGGAGAAGAAGAAGAAACCGCTTTATTGCGAGTCGTGTACAGATCATGTGAATTCCGGTTTTTGTTCTCAAATTCCGGGTTTTTTTGTGGCAAATTCCGGGTTTTTTATTATAAGGGTAAACAGGTCTGGGAAGTATTTCTCGAACGAAATTTTTTCCTCTTTTTTGATCTCCATCCACTTTCATGCCTGTTCACTTTTCTACGCTTAACATGAACACACCAGAGTCGGAAAGTGTATTTACTCAAACATGTTTAAAGTGTTTTAGAGCTTCAGATACTCACCAGTTTTGTTGGTTTTATTTTCTTTCTTTTTTGGTAATGCTTTATGCCCATGAAATGATTTTCTGTTGTGTAGTAGTAGTAGGCTAATTGTACTGATTACAAAACAAAACGAATCGACTATTTTTGTGTGTGCAAATTTCTTTTCGGCTTATAAACTGCCGCGGTGTAAATGTGGACAAATACTTAAATGTATGTAAATTTAAAGGGATGCGGCTTATATACGGGTGCATCTTATCAGGCATGAAAACTTCTCCGCCGAAATTGTTTTGTAATTCAAGGAATCTCCACCCATTTTTGTTTTATCTATGCCGTTTTCGGCGAGCGTGATGCTATTCTCAAACGGTGTGGTCCGTATTTGGACGAGTGACGCTTGTGCTCGTGGGCAAAAAATGGCCGCCGAATGACCCGCGAATGGCGTGTTTGAGAGTTGGAAGGCGAAGTAGGATGTGAAATGAGTACACCCGCCTCCCCCCCCTCCCCCCCCCTCAACGAAGCTTCTGACGTAAGCTGAAAATCCGGGTAGAAGGATCTCGGCTTAACTCATTCGCATCACAGCGATTTTGAGTCATTAAAAAAACTCACGAATCACTCCAGCCATGCACACAAACAAAGCAAACATAAACAAAAGGTGAAATGAAGGAAGATTACGGGTTTTTACTTCAGGTTTAGACATAGCGAAGTGCTAGATCAGTCTTTTATGTACATAGACTTTATATAGAAAAACTCTACACTGATTGGTTTCCCCACAACAAACCACTACAAAAGCAAAGTCAGAGGCAAAATTGTGGTCTAAGGGAGCGAAACGAGTTTAGAAGTGACCAAGGTATTGTGTGAACACAGATTTACTTCCCTTGAAGCAAATGCATCAAATTGACAGCTACCTATTAATTCCGGACATATATGACTTGAATGAGTCAATAATTATTTTTTCTTGGAACAGTAGTTTTCATGCCTGGTTAAAGTCCGCATTTTACGGTACTTTGCTCTGTCTCTCTTTCTCTCTGTCTCTCTCTCTCTCTCTGTGTGTCTCTGTCTGTCGTCTGGCTGCACGTCGTGTTGCTGCTATAACATTGCCGGCTTCAAAGCTTGCTTTTCGCCCCTTACATCACCAATGAATGGTTACATGTGTGTACATGTTTTTTGGGGGTCTTTTTCTAATATAAGAAGAGATGATTGTGATTCTGGGAAGAAAGTATTGATAAAATTTCATGCTTTCAGGATGTCCTGAAGTTCAGGTGTTTTTTGGTCCAGGATGTCCTGAAGTTCAGGTTTTTTTGGTCCAGGATGTCCTGAGGTCCAGGTGTGTTTTTTGGTCCAGGATGTTCTGAAGTTCCTTTTTGGGGGTCCAGGATGTCCTGAAGTTCAGGTTGTTTGTTTTCCAGGATGTCCTGAAGTTCAGGTTGTTTGTTTTCCAGGATGTCCTGAAGTTCAGGTTGTTTGTTTTCCAGGATGTCCTGAAGTTCAGGTTGTTTGTTTTCCAGGATGTCCTGAAGTTCAGGTTGTTTGTTTTCCAGGATGTCCTGAAGTTCAGGTTGTTTGTTTTCCAGGATGTCCTGAAGTTCAGTTTTTTGGTCATTTTTTTTCAGGTGTTTTTTTTTGTGGTCCAGGATGTCCTGAAGTTCAGGTGTGTTTTTTGTCCAGGATGTCCTGAAGTTCAGTTTTTTTGTATGTCCTGAAGTAAATGTGTTTTTTGTCCAGGATGTCCTGAAGTTTAGGATGTTTTGTCCAGAATGTCCTGAAGTTCAGGCTTTGTCCAGGATGTCCTGAGGTTCAGTTTTTTTTGTCCAGGATGTCCTGAAGTTTATTTTTGTGTGTCCATGATGTCCTGAAGTTCATGTGGTTTTTTGTGTCCAGGATGTCCTGAAGTTCAGGATTTTTTGTGTCCAGGATGTCCTGAAGTTCAGTTTTTTTTGTGTCCAGGATGTCCTGAAGTTCAGGATTTTTGTGTCCAGGATGTCCTGAAGTTCAGGATTTTTGTGTCCAGGATGTCCTGAAGTTCAGGATTTGTTTATTGCCTGGAGCTGGAGTTGCTGGATTGTGAGAATTTGAAAAGATGCATTTTGCTGGTTATAGAGGTCATGAAGTTTAACCAGAAGTGAAAGTGCAACGAGAGCCTGTCAAGTACATTGGAGACTGTTGTTTCCCTTCAGCTTCCAGGGGGCATTGCCCCCCCCGGAACCCCCAGTAGGGGCGTTGTCCCTGCACTCCACCGGGGCCTGGGCGGCCCCTGGACCCTTGCCTTGGAGGACTTTTGAAATTTCTCAGGAGCACCCATGAAATTTCTCTGATTGTAAATTTCTTCTCTTAACAAATGTTAGAAAATAGTGCATAGGGCTGATTGCTCTTTTAAAAAAAAGGAAATTTTGGTCTGCTATAATATTTTTAGTGTGTCATGTTTATTTTACTGCATTTGGTTTTGTGTCAGCATGTTGTCGTTTGATTTAATTTCGATTCAAGTAGAAAGCATACCGATTGACTTAAAGGGTATGGAAATGGAAATGTGTTTAAAGGGTATGGAAATGGAAACGTGTTTAAAGGGTATGGAAATGGAAACGTGTTTAAAGGGTATGGAAACGTGTTTAAAGGGTATGGAAATGGAAACGTGTTTAAAGGGTATGGAAACGTGTTTAAAGGGTATGGAAATGGAAACGTGTTTAAAGGGTATGGAAATGGAAACGTGTTTAAAGGGTATGGAAATGGAAACGTGTTTAAAGGGTATGGAAATGGAAACGTGTTTAAAGGGTATGGAAATGGAAACGTGTTTAAAGGGTATGGAAATGGAAACGTGTTTAAAGGGTATGGAAATGGAAACGTGTTTAAAGGGTATGGAAATGGAAACGTGTTTAAAGGGTATGGAAATGGAAACGTGTTTAAAGGGTATGGAAATGGAAACGTGTTTAAAGGGTATGGAAATGGAAACGTGTTTAAAGGGTATGGAAATGGAAACGTGTTTAAAGGGTATGGAAATGGAAACGTGTTTAAAGGGTACGGAAATGGAAACGTGTTTAAAGGGTATGGAAATGGAAACGTGTTTAAAGGGTATGGAATGGAAACGTGTTTAAAGGGTACGGAAATGGAAACGTGTTTAAAGGAAATGGAAATGGAAACGTGTTTAAAGGGTATGGAATGGTATTTAAAGGGTATGGAAATGGAAACGTGTTTAAAGGAAATGGAAATGGAAGCGTGTTTAAAGGGTATGGAAATGGAAATGTGTTTAAAGGGTATGTAAATGGAAACGTGTTTAAAGGGTATGGAAATGGAAATGGAAACGTGTTTAAAGGGTATGGAAATGAAACATGTTTAAAGGGTACGGAAATGGAAATGGAAACGTGTTTAAAGGGTACGGAAATGGAAATGGAAACATGTTTAAAGGGTACTGAAATGGAAATGGAAACGTGTTTAAAGGGGATGGAAATGGAAACGTGTTTAGACACGCCCAAATTTTGATTGCATTGTTTAGATGAACATGAAAAAATGTTATTAATGAAGTGAGCACGCACATTTTCAGGATCATTATTTAGGCTTTGAAAATATAAATGATGCCTCAGAAATTGAGAAAATCCGTCTGCTAGAACATGACTTTGAACAGGAAATGACGACAAAGCCCTCAATGTGAAAGTATCCTACCATGCTTTATTGAATGTCAACGCCCACTCCCATACGGGTGACATCTTGATTAACTCTAATTGTTCATGGTGGTTCTTCTTTTTTTCTTTAACGAGCCGATTGTAACAACAAAGAAAGCTATGGATCTTGTAAATGGATTGTAGAACAAAATATACAACGTGTCAACATTTTTTTTTTTTTAAGGTCAAAGAAAAAAAAAAGATATAATATAAAATATATGCAGGATTTACAATAACAAGTCATGTTTTTCGCTGACATAATTTGTTTTCAGTCTGTGATGTGTTTGTATGTAATTTTCAAATTTCGTTTTACTTTCAAGCTGATTATGCATATACAGTGGAACCTCCCTTATAAGACCTTCAAAAATCATCCAAAATGAGGTCTTATAAGGGAGGGGTCTTATAAGAGAGGGGTCTTATAAGAGAGGGGTCTTATAAGGGAGGTAATTTTAATACTTACAAAGAAGGGCAGTGTCTCAGAGAAGCAGGTCTTATGTGGGAGGGAGTCTTATAATGGGAGGTCTTATAAGGGAGGTTCCACTGTACCCTACCATCCAAACATTGGCTTAGTTGAAGTTTAGACAAAGGAAGTACAATCTCATGATGCCGATGCTAATGCGCTGCTGTTGGGCACATGAACTGCGCACACGTTTCAAACTGTGCCTTAAAAAATTTATCAAAAAAAATCCCCATCAAGACCATGTCGACTTCAGAGCTTCAGATAGTTTGCGCGCCCGCGCCATTCACGTATATTTTTGTTCAAAATGATGTGTGTTTACACCTTGTAATGCGCCTATCTGAATTATTTAGCACGAGGAGAGAGAGGGAGAGGGGGAGAGAGAGAGAGAGAGTGAGAGGGAGAGTCATTTCAGTCTGATTTTTTTTCTTTTTTCTTCATACATGTTTTCAATACGTCGTAGAATTACGTCATTCAGTCTAAGTAAGTTTGTTTTGTAAGCACAAAAACTTGCGCTGCCTTTTCTTTTTCAGATCTACAACTAGACTACATGACTGTAAACTTGTGGGCTAGGCTTAAGCATCTAAATTTCTTTGTGTCTGTGTCTCTCTTATTAATGTATGCCAAATACTACCTTGACTTGTTATGGCAATACATCAAAAGTTCTGTTCTGTTCATACCCTTATTGTGCATAGCAATAATACACATAGTATGTGTGTGTGCGCGTGGACACGTGCATGCGTGTAGGCATATGATTGTATTTCGGCATTGTACCGACATTCAGGTTTAAAGTTTTAGTAACACATTATTGGCCCATAATCTTAAATAATGACCCCTCGTTTTTTGTAGTCAGGGGTCATATGACCCATGAAATCAGAAATCAATCTGAAGCTCTGAAAAATGGCCTCAATAGACAAAAGGACTAAAATCAAAAATGCATGGATGATCCTGCTTTCAGGATGTCCTGAAGTTCAGGATTTTTTTTGGTTGCCTGGAGCCGGCGTCGCCGGATTATGAGAATTTGAGAAGATGCATTTTGCTGGTTATAGAGGTCATGGAAGTTTAACCAGAAGTGAAAGTGCAACGAGAGCCTGTCAACTACATTGGAAACTGTTGTTTCCCTTCAGCTTCCAGGGGGCATTGCCCCCCGGAACCCCCAGGAGGGGCGCTGTCCCTGCACTCCGCCAGGACCTGGGTGACCCCTGGACCCTGCCTTGCAGGATTTTTTTTATTTCCCAGGAGCACCCATGCAAATGTTCTGGGAACCCACAAGGAACGTCGATCGTGCTCAAATCAATTCAAACTAGATTCTTAGTTGTTTTAGAGAGTTAGACGCATCGTGACGCAATTTTTTTAATTATTTTTTTTTGCCGTCGGAGGCGATGACACGTCAAAGTGAATTTGAGCCGCGTTTCAATTTCCCTCGAAAAGAAGCCGCAAATCTCAGGTTCACTGCCATATAGGCCTCTGCAACAACCACCTTTTGCAAGAGTGAATGCCCTTGGTAGATGCTTGAGTACTGACCAAATTTAAAAAATGAGTTTGATCGCGGTCCCCAGAGGACTTGGAGATAAAAAAATTAAATTTAAAAAAAGCCTGTGTAGGTCGGAAACTCGTTTTTTCTTTAAAATGCAATAATAAGCATATAGCGCTGTTTTATGCTGATACGCGATTTGAAACGCTTTTTTCACCAGCATGAGCATGGTCCTACCCTTTAACTGTTTTGTAGTAATGTGTAGAATGTTGTTGTTTAACCCCTTAGCTGCCATATAGGGTGTCACATGGGTACTACTCTTTCAGGTTTACACTGATTTCAGTATTTTTTATTTGACCAGAAACAGCTTCATTTTTTTTTAATTCATCTAACAAAACAAAAACATTCTTTGGCAGTTAAGTGGTTAGTTGCGTGGTTTTTTACAGTATGTTTATTAGAGTTTTGCATTTGATTTTCTTTTTAAACTTGTTTTTATTTTCAAAGTACTTTTTGCATTTGATTTTCTTTTTAAACTTGTTTTTATTTTCAAAGTACTTTTTGCATTTGATTTTCTTTTTAAACTTGTTTTTATTTTCAGAGTACCTTTTTACAATACAAACAAAACAAATAGTACTATTCACATGACCAATACATGAAATACCCGAGTACACTCACACATGCACGCGCACCACACGCACCACACACACACACACACACACACACACACACACTCTCACACTCTCACACACACTCCATCCCTTAGTTCATCCTATGCAGCAATTCATAATTTTTAAAAAAAAAGTAAAAAACATTACAATAAACATTTTGACGCAATGTTTGTCAGCACACTTAGTGTCAATCTACATGACTGCAAATCACTAAACAGACAGCACCAATAACAATAAAGAAAGAAACATACTTCTCGGAATAATCATCATTGGTACACTGAGTAATTCTCTTACAAGCATGAACATTTCATAAGCAGATTAGGTGCTACATGTCAATCGTCACTTTTCAATCAATAAGGGGTCTATAATTAGCCCAGGTAGTCTGGAATTGTGTAAGGTTAACCCCTTGACTGCCACCAACGTATTACGTGCTGACCTGATGACATCACTAACGATGTTATCAGATGAAGAGGAATAATCTTGACGTTATGGTTTTTGCTCTAACACAGTCAAGAGAGTTATATCCCCAGACCATGTTGCCAGATTGGCTCTATCAGTTGTCTTTTTCATGGCATGATTTGCCCAAATGATTTTTTCTTTAATTTTATCTGGCAGTCAAGGGGTTAAAGTTCACTTTGGCTATGTATTCTTCTAACATATATCTTCTTTTTTTTAGCAAGTTCTTAAATACAGAGAGCTGGGGCAGACAATTGTCAATTTTACAATGATAGATATATTGTTTGGCTATTAGTATAATCAAATCATTTGATTTTCTGCCCCAAATTTTTTTTCTGCTTTGAAGAAAAGGGAAAAAACCGAAGCTCAAACTGCTGCAGATAGTTTGCGCACCCTACATACGGGTGTTGCGTGTTTATCCATAATACACTTATTTGTAACCCATAGCAACTTTCACCCCATCACCAAGCGAGGAAGGAAACTTTAACATAAAATGAGTAGATTCAGCAGGGCTCCCAATCATCCCGCAAAACAAGGGGTCCCAGGGACTCCTTCACTTACAGTATAGAGGGTCCTAGAGGCGGGATAGAGGGTCCCAGTGGCATTGCGGAATGCTAAAAAGAATTTTTCTAGTGCATCCCTGGGACCCCCCTGCACATTCTTTTCGAGGGTCCTTTAGAATTTCAGTTCTTCATAGACCCCCAAATGGGGGTCCCTGGGAGCCCTGTTCAGATATTTACCTTCTAACTGTTTGAAAGTTGATCTTTTTGGGTTGAAAAAATGGAAGCGAGAAGAAATGAACGTCATTGCAATAAACGATGCAAAAGCATGACATGATTTCTTTACGATTTCAAGGTGGGGTGGGGGTATGCACGGGTCCAACCAACGCACAGACCTGTTTCTACTCAGGGTTCCCAGGCGCCTTGTGAATTGGTTTTGGGTCAACAGGCCTTTTAAGTGCTTTATTTCAGCAAGTAGATCCTTTTAATTCATCAAGAGGTCCTTTTAATTTTTGAAAGGTATTAAGTCCTGTTTTATCAAGAAAAAAGTGATAAAGAAACTGACTAACCTCTAAAAAAAAATTATCACAAAAAAAATGGTGGTAAGCAAAGTTGTCGGTGTCACGGATCGGAGCAGACAATTCATTACAAGCTGTGAGTCTTTCCGCACCAAGACGTAGTGATTCATTCCATGCATATTGGAATTGTGCTCCTGGTCAACAATCTCCATTCGGGCATTCTTTCTATCACGAACATGTCATACAATCAGGTTTGCGAAGTTCCTTTTACAATTTTTGAGGTCCTTATGCATAAGTCCTTTAAAGGTCCTTTTTTCGTTGCATGTTCCACACACTGCTACTCTAAAGCCTGGCATTATTTACAGCTGGGGGTACAGAGGCTACAGACTGGGGCAGACTAGAATTGCATCAAGAACAAAGGCAGACGTTGAGCGTGCCCGGTCTATCAGGTGCCTGTAATAGGGATTGTTCGGAAATAATCAAAGGGGAGTAATTTCGTGGTGCGTGGGAGCGATCTTGCCCGATTCGAATCGGTCAAACAGGGGAAGCTACTCTTCCGTCAAGTAGATCCCCAGCTCTCGCCTCGTGTGTTTTGAGTAGACATACAGCTCCTAGAAAACCGAACATTCTAAAATTGATGTCGTTTATATTTTTACGTCACATTTTGCAAGTTCTATCAGTTTATGGGGTACCGGCTGCCCCTCATTTTTTCAAAAAAAAAAAAAAAAAAATGTTAGCGAGTCGCTGGCTCGCATCCTGCGATTTCAAGCTTCGCCGCCGTGCCGTCATGGTTGCTATGGTTTTGACTGCGTAAGTCGAGGTGATTTTCACGAAGTGCTCTCCCCTAATTTTTTTCCGAAAATCGTCTATTGCGCATGCCTGCGTTGCTGTGCTGGAGTACAGTGTTTTTGTGGCAGTGCCCAAGGCCTTTGTCGCGCACTAGGTGCTGTTACAGTGGAACCTACCTGTTAACCCTTTCAACACCAGCCATTCCTCAGCCAAAATTTACCATTAACCCTTTCATCGCCAAAGTCGCATTTTAGCACCACAGTGATTTAACTCCTATGTCACTAAAAGGCATCAAATTGGGCTCTATTATCCAAAGACCCTATAACACAGTAGCTTTTCTCAGCTCCTTTCAGCTCATGCCTTTTGTTAACACTCGTCACCAGCATCAACCAATTTAAAGTGTTTTATCCATCAGGCTTACATTGTTTTATGGTGGTATGCTACTTGTAAGGTCTGTTCCAATCCCTAACCACAATCAATGATAAGAATATTTACCTCTGTTAAAAGAAATAACTTTTAACAAATAGCTCTGTTGAAAACTGAAAGGAGCTAGAATGAGGGGAATTCGTGTACTGTGCCTATTGTTTAAGTTTTGGGAAGTAAGGATAGACCTTATTGGATATATGTCACAGAAGAATCCCCAATACTGCAGATGGATTTTGTTCTCTATCCAGGTGAATTTAATGGAAAGTTTTGGTTGAAATATGGTTGGCGGTGAAATTGTTAAACTTACCCGGGTAGAGAAAATATTTTGTCTGCAATATTGGGGATTCCTCTGTGACGTGCATAACATAGGGCCTGCCCTTATGCCTCCCAAAATGAAGAACATAAGGTCACTGGATACCGGACCCTCATTTGTTGCCTTTCAGTGACATGGGTGTTCGCTCTTTCACCGCCAATGTAGCATTTATGCACCACAGTGGTTAAGAACCCATGTCACTAAAAGGTATAGGTCCTGTTATCCAAAGACCCTATTTTCTGAATTTTGGGAGGTAAGGATAGGCTTAATAATAATAATAATAATAATAATAATAACAGTACATTTATATAGCGCTTTACCTCAGATGAGCCCAAAGCGCTTTACAATCAATTATTCATCAACAGATAACAAAAAACAACATTCAACCAACCACCAACAGTTCATATGCAAAGCAACTCTCTCTCTCTTAATGTTATACATGTCACAGAGGAATTCCCAATATTGCAGATATTTTATTTTCTCTACCCAGTTAAGAGTTCAATGGTATTTTTGGCTGAAAAATAGCTGGCAGCGAAAGGGTTAAATCATTGTGGTGCCAAGAGGCGACAGTGGCAATGAAAGGGTTAAAGACCCACCAGATCACGTGTCAAAATCACGTGTTTTCCCTCTTATAGCTGGTAAGAAATCTTGTTTTGGCCAGGTTTGACTCCCGTACAAATGCCCCCAAATTGAAAACGAAATATTTTAAAGAGCAGCCTCAATTTGAAGTTGGGGCCATTTGTATGTGGTGTCACAGCTACCCAGAAAAAACCCAAGGGACTTAATCGTGGTGGGTCAGTGTGTCTTTAAGATCTTGAAAAACCCCGGATATAAAGGGGGAAAAAATCGGTGAAAATGTTTTTGGTCACGTCTTAGATGGAGTCTTAACCCTTTCACCGCCAGCCATATTTCAGCCAAAATTATTGGTCACATCTTAGAGGGAGGTTTAACCCTTTCACCGCCAGCCATATTTCAGCCAAAATTATTTATCAAATTTACCTGGGTAGAGAACAAAATCCATCTGCAGTATTGTGGATTCTTTTGTGACATATATAAAATAAGGTCTGTCCTTACTTCCCAAAACTAAGACAATAAGATCTTTGGATAATAGAGCCCAATTTGATGCCTTTTAGTGACATAGGGGTTAAATCACCGTGGTGCTAAAATGCGACTTTGGCGCTGAAAGGGTTAAAAGAGAAGGTCTTGCTAAGGAGGTTCCGCTGTACTTGCCAAACTTGTCGTCGCATGATATTCCGCATGAAATACGCGGCATGCAATGCAGTGTTGAAACGTGTGGCATGTTGATGCTTTAAGACCCCCTCCCACGTCACGTGTCACATTCCCTCTTTTTCTTTCTTTTTTCTTCACATTCCAACAGGGGGGGGGGGGGGGGGGGGGGGGGGGGGGGGGGGGGGGGGGGGGGGGGGGGGGGGTCTTTAGAACCAAGCAAGCTAAGCAGTTTGATGACATCTCATTTAAAAACCATTTTTTTTTTTTTTTTTTTTTTAAAGCACTGTACCAAAACTCTCAAATAGTCTGGGGCAATTATTACATTA
This sequence comes from Phymorhynchus buccinoides, assembly GCA_017654935.2. Taxonomy (NCBI): domain Eukaryota; kingdom Metazoa; phylum Mollusca; class Gastropoda; order Neogastropoda; family Raphitomidae; genus Phymorhynchus; species Phymorhynchus buccinoides. The sequence continues at coordinate 12,581,002 of CM065710.1, forward strand.
TTGGATCTGAATTATTAAAAATGTTAATTAATTTAGTGTAGTGTTATAATTTTGATGTTTTCGTCTTGTGCATGTTCGTAAGGGCTAACGGCCTAAAAGGAATTAAAAAAAAATTGATATTGATTTAATTTGTCATTTACTTTTATTTCAAAATGTCAATGGTGTGTTTGTGTCTGTGTGTGTGTGTTTTTAATTATTTGCTTTTTTTATTTCAGTTGCTAATACAGCATTCCTAAAAATGTGCGCTAGTTATTGCGCACTATTGTTAAGTCTCTATCTATCCTTACTGGGAGTTTACTAAGTTTGTTACATACTTTTCTTACTGTATCCTTGTTTAGAGAATGTTTGATTTTGTCTTTTAAAGCTGTTGTGAGTTTTAGCTTGCTGCTCTTCCACCACACTATTTCTATCCCATCTCAGCCACACACCCCCCATCCCTCACACCCCCCTCCTGCCATATCCCACCTCAGCCACACCCCTCCACCACCCCCCCCATCCCTCACACCCCCCTCCCGCCATATCCCACCTCAGCCACACACCCTACCCCCACCCCTGCCCCCATCCATCCCGCCCCAGGGAGAAAGGTGGCAGAGTGGTTTTGCGACGTTCACCTGCTGAATGTAACGCGTGACTTGCAGCGTGAGTGAGTGAGTGACCCCGGGTTCGAATCCCTTCCCGGCCTCCTCACCGCCCTTTCTTTCTAGTTTGACAGGAAAATCGAAGCTGAACGTCCAGTCCTACGATCGGATGGGGACTTAAAGCTAGTCTGACCCGTGCGCTTTACGCACGTAAAAATCCCACGGCAGTTGAAAGTCGGTAAGAGCAGGGAGAAATCCCGCTTGCCTGGTATGGTCAAATTGATATCTAGGTTTTCCAATTGTGACCTCCCCCCCAAAAAAAAATATATAAAAAAATTGGGTAGGCGCTGTACTTGCTGCGACGCACTCTCTGGTGGAGAGCAGCCAAAATTTCACAGAGAGAAGTCCAGGGACCCCCATTTGGGGGTCTATGAAGTACTAAAATTCTAAAGGACCCTCTAAAAGAATGTGCAAGAGGTCCCAGGGATACACTAAAACAATTCTTTTTAGCATTCACAATGCCACTGAAACTATCCCGCCTCTAGGACTTTCTATGCTGTAAGTGGAGTACCTGGGACCCCTTGTTTTGCGGGATGATTGGGAGCCCTGCTGAATCTACTCATTTTATGCTAAAGTTTCCTTCCTCGCTTGGTAATGGGGTGAAAGTTGCTATGGGTTACAAATAAGTGTATTATGGATAAAAACGCAACACTCGTATGTAGGGTGCTCAAACTATCTGCAGCAGTTTGAGCTATTTTTGTCCCTTTTCTTCAAAGCAGATTTTGTGCAGACAATCCAATGCAAAACTCTAATAAAGATACTGTAAAAAAAATATAAAAAAATCACATAATGAGGCTTTATACCGAAAATTATCTGCCCCTGTCTCGCGACCTCAAATGCAAACGCCACCTACTTAAGATTATCGCCCTTGCCTGTCAGGAACTAGTGGTATGTAGCCACAGAAGATTATCTGCTCCTGACTTGTCACCAGGGGGCATCGGCAGTTCGGCCCTAAAATTATCGCCCTTAGGAGTAGTGTAACGCCTCATTGCACTGTGTCCTTGTTTTGTGGGAGCCCTGTTAACTCTTTCTATTCTAACCTGCGCTCTCGTCGCGGGGCATGCGCACAACGCCTCGTTACTAAGGTAACGGGATATCGCATGTGAACTTTAAAAATTCATAGTTCATAGGTTAACAGTCATGCGTGCTTCAAAGTGGCTCAGAGGGCTACTACTACGTTTCATTCATGCCTCTGCGCTCGCGCTGGCTGGCTGTAGGCTCGACGACGACGAAAATTGTGTTTTACGTCCTCTTGGTCTGAATCAGACACGTATGGGACATTTGTAAATACAAATATGGTGGGAACAATACTGGAGGCAATGCCCAGAGGCAGTACGAAACCAGTAAAGTCCCGTTTTTAAAAATTAATACAGATAGCTGTAGCGGTGACCACGCCTCGGTTAATTAAACCTCATCGGCTATGGCACCGCCACAAGTTAGCATAACTGGCTGTAGGCTGATGAAAATGATGTTTTACGTCCTCTCGGTCATAGACACATAATATGGGACATTTGTAAATACAAAGATGTTGGGAACAATACTGGCTGCAATGCCCGGAGGCAGTGCAACACCAGTAAAGTCCCGAGTTTTTAGCAATATAGATAGGTGTGTAGCTGTAGGCTATTTTGGGACCTTAAAATTTTATTTTCGCTATTATGAGTGTGCCTGGCTTGACAAAGCATGCATTTATTTTAAAATATCACAAATCAAAACTATAATAAAGTGGATGCTTTGAAACTGTTGCAGGTGTTAGTACTGTATATTGTGTACATATTGCCAAAATGTCACATTTGTATCTACCATTATTTCGAAAATAATTTTTTGGCAACCTATGCAAATCGGCCAGTACAGAACGCTTGCAAAGGGAAGCAACTGGCCAGCATGGAATGAGTTAAGTGTCTGTTATTAGAATATATACCAAATACAAATAAATAAACCAAGTACCTCCCTCCATATCCCATCTCAGCCACACACACACACACCCTGCCCCCCCCCCCCCCCCCCCTGCCCCCCTCCCGTCATTCTTCCCCCATGTGTCCATTTGTTCAAGGCTGGCATTTGTCGTGTGTGTGTGTTGACTGACGAACCATTGTGTTCTGTTTTCTTCTTTTTCATCGGTGCACCCTTATAGACGGCTCAGGTATTCAGACTTTGGGGAGTTTTTCATCCTTTGGCTATAATATCGTCGGTGAAGTTCAAAAACCTCGTATCTCGATTTTTGAGTTGGATACATAGCTTTCTAATTTTCCCCGCCACATTCCACCAAAAGCTATCTCAAACGACTTTCTAAATGAGGTTGTGAAAATAGACGAAAAACTCGTAAGTCCCAAATTCAGATCTTGTTAAGGACAAAAACCTTGTATCTTCGTTCTTTTCAAGTCTAAATTTATTTATTTTTTAAAGTAATTTTAACGAAATGCATGACTAAACTTGCAATGTCTTGAACAACATATTCATCATAGTTATTCAATCGTGGTCAACGCAGTTGATTTTTAAAACTTTTTTGTTTTCATTTTTCTCGAAGCTACCAAAATTGAGGTACGAGGTTTTTGAGTTTCACCGATGATATGCTTCTTTCCTTTTACTTCACATTCTATTTTTGCTTCACAATGTTCTTTTCTGGACTCATTTTGATCCCCATGCCTCATGTTATTCAAGTATCAACGAGGATAAAGTGTCAGTATCATGATAATAACACTACAGGGCTTCATTAATGATGATTTTGTGTGTGTGCTTTGTGTGAGTGAGGGTGTGGGCGCTTTTTTGTGTGTGCATTTTTTTCTTTTCTTTTGAGGGTGCTGTCTTTAATATTTCACGCGTGTGTGTTTTGTGTGCGCTTTACGTGTACCCGTCCGTACTCAAGCTTGAGGTTTACTTTTGTTTTCGCCACCATCGTAACCATTTCTTGAAAGTCTTTAACGAGGGTTTGGGTTGTAGATTTTTTCTTTTTTTTTCTTTTCCCTTTGTCCTTTGGCTAGTTTTGTAACATTTGTTTTGTAACATAATGTACCCAAGAACAATGAAGGATTTAAAGTGTCAGTGTGTGTGTGTGTGCGTGCGTGCGTGCGTGTGTGTGTGTGTGTGTGATTCATTTAATGTCTATCCACTAATCGTGATATTAGACTGTGTGTATGTGTGCGTGTGTGTGTGTGTGTGATTTATTTAATGTCTATCCACTAATCGTGATATTAGAGTGTGTGTGTGTGATTTATTTAATGTCTATCCACTAATCGTGATATTAGACTGTGTGTGTGTGAAATGGCATGAAAAAGTGAAAAATTTCACTCATTTATTGAATTTCCTTCGGCCCCCTGGACCCCAGGCCATTTTCCTTGAAAACCACTTTGCCCCCACTACCATGCCTGGTGTGTGTTTGTGTGTGTATGTGAGATTCATTTAATGTCTATCCACTAATCGTAATATTAGACGTGGGGAGGGGAATGAGGGAGGCAGAGAAAGGGAGAGGATGTGAGCGTTTTGTGCATGCTTTCTGTTAAATTGTGCATACATTCCTATAGTGTACATCTTACAGATTAACATTTTCCTCGCTTTCAAACACTCAACAGTGTCTCCCATTAATCTGTGTGTTGTGGAGTAATAAGCCATAATGTGTAGCTGATAACGACAATCAGTGCAAGGGTGAGAATACCGCATTTATCGGACTATAAGGCGATACTTTTTCTCCCCAAAGTGGAAGTTCAGTTTAACGTCGCGTATCGGCTTTCGCCATGTACGACGGGCTGAACAAACCAACCAAGGTATAAACAAAAATTTATGTTCCTGAATCACTGTCTTAGCCAAAAGGCCAAGAAGCGATCAGAATTGATCTCTCCCCAAAGTAAGACCCCTGCCCCTTATAATAGATGACCCAGCACCACGAAAGGGACATTAAGTCGCTGGGCTAGTTTCTCACAACAGGCTTGGAAAGTCAAAAATCTAATTTTTTGTCAATTTTGAGTTTGGGGTATTTTTGTGTTCTCTAACATGTTATCTTTCACATTTTTAAAGGATAATCTTTATTATAAATAATAATTATAAGTCACAGGGGTCTCAGTCTAGGGGGAATAAAAAAAAGTATGACCTTATAGTTTGTAAAATATGGAAGTCCGTTTTCACACTGTGTTTGATTGCATATTACAGTTTGAACAATACGTTGCTTGCTTTTAAAATAAAAAGGTGTTTTTCCCTGTGAGAATGTTGTGTATGCTGTAGCATGTATATGTTTAGGCTGTGGCCATACGTATAAATGTGCATGCATGCGTGAAATGATCGAACTGTAAAAATGTGCATGAGTGTATTGGTTTTTAACACATTTGCGGATATTCAGGTATACGTGATGATCGTTCGGGTATTTACGCCAAAAAATATTGAGTTTTTATTTCGTCCTTTTTTACAGGTGTTGTTTTTTAATTTTTTTTATTCTGTGATTTGAAAATTGTGTGAGCACGTGTTTTGCTAGATCTTTGCACTTGTGTGTGTTTGTGTGTGTGTGTGTGTGTGTTAAAAAACCATAAAAAAAAACAACAGTAAGTTAAGTGAGGATTGAAATCCAAGACTTATAGAGATATCTGTGCATTTCTCATGATATAGTTGTCTCGGATTGCAGAAGTGAAGTCTTCAAGTCTTCTATTTTTATGCTCTTTAAAAATAAAAACAAAAATATGAAATGAAAATGAAAATATAGAATCTGTTGATTCAGTTGTGTAATCGGTTAACTTTATGACAGTGAGACCCTTTTTAATACGTGGTAAGATTTAACGTGGTGACAGCCCTGACATGTCCTTTGTTGTCGATGGGGCTATAATTTTAATCTTAATCTTTATGACAGTGAGGAATAAAATCCGGAGTGATGATATAAAGCGATGTTTGTCATGATAGCAGGCATGGTGATTTTCAGAGAAATCTCTGAATTCAGAACAAAAAATATCAGAGGTGGTTTTAAGCTTGAGGAGAAGCCCCTTTTCCCCAAGTTTGAACAGTTTTACGCATTCATCTTCGAGAGCAATTACTTCCTGATCACTATTGGGGTCTGCAACGGACACCTTTTGCAAGAGTGAATGCCCTTGGTGGGTGGGGGAAGATGGTTCAGTACTGACCAGACAGGGGGATAAATCTCACCAATAACTCTATTTGATGCCACTAAATGGCTGCCTTTCGCAAGAGTGAATGCCCTTGTCAATACTGACCAGCAAGGGCATCACTGTCACTGTCAAGGGCATTAATAAGCCTAGTTGCAGAGGCCTATAAAAGGATTTTAATCCCTCGATTACACCAAGAGACGAAGACATCTCCTGAAACCCTATACAGTGGAATCCGTTTAATTGGCCATCGGATAATCGGCCAAAGCCGCTTAATCGGCCAATTTCCTCTGGAACGGAATTTTTTCTTCTTAAGCATGTGTTATTTTGTTCGTTTTTACGGCCAAAGCTGAAATCTTCAATTTCGCTTTATTGGCCACTTTTTCTCTCTAATTTTTCCTCTTTACCCCTTTTTGAGAGGGAGAACAACAGAGGCAGACAAACTGACAACACGCTTTTGACGTTTACATGGTTGAGTGTGAGGTTGGAAGGTGAGCTGTTGTCAATTGAAAGACCCTGCATGGCGTTAAAATCACTCAAGAAAACAAAATCATTGTCTTTTACTCGTGCTTCTGTCAAGTTGTAGGATTAATAAACACACACACACACACACACACACACACACACACATCACAAAAAGGGAAATAATTTGAATTTGAACTGCAACATTTAATTTTGACGTCATTGCTTTTGACTTGCATAATTGCGTCATACAGTATCTATGTTCGTTTTATCGTCCGATTCGCTTTATCGGCCATATTTTTCCTGGTCCCAAAAGTGGCCGATTAAGCGGATTCCACTGTAATATGTGACAGTGCATAATGGAATTTTGGCATAAACTAAGATTTAAAGTTTCCATGGTGGAGCAAAGATTCCTTGTTAATGCACAGAAAACTGAATTGAGTTATCTTGTTTATTTTTGATTTTATAATTATTTGAAGTTTGGCATTTGAAATAGACCATTTGCAGAAATTGGGCGCAGAAGATACAATTTTCCCTCTTTGTTTCTATTGATTTGATTAAGAAAACAATCAAATAAACAAAGAAATCATTAAAAATTGTCTTTCATGTTGTGGATACTGGTAGAATACATAAAAATAGACATAATTATGCCCTAAAAAGAAAATTGATATTTTGTGGGTTGTTGACTATTTTTGGCTTTTGCTCAAAACATTCTGAGCGACTTATGTAGGTTTTCCCTATGCACCATCACATTTTTTAATATTTTTTTGTCTCCCTTGCAAAGAAGGTTCTCTTCTTCCATAATGTATATTACAAGACAATGTTATTGTACAGAACTAAATAACACGCTGATTAATTCAATCATACTAAATGACCAACATTATCAAATAAAACAAATCAGCATATAATCCAGGCATGGGAATTAGAGAAGAAAAAAAAAAAGACTGGAAATTGTGGTCTGGAAGAAGGCATAGAAACACAGAACAAAAAAAACCCACTGCAAATCATGTGTGTTGGGATACAGCCCCCAGAAAATGAAGCTTCTTCTGTTATCTAAGCCTTAAAAAACAGTGTTAGAAACAGGACTCGTATATTTATTTCATTTTGTATTCGTTTATAACCAATAACTTAATTTTACTCGAGGGCTTCCACCATCACATATTTTCAGAGAGAAATGCTTTGCGCCCTTTACCATGCCTGGATTATAGAAACTTCACTATCAGACCTGCCACTTGCTCCGATTTCAGAGGAGCAGCTCAGATATGTTGAGCATTGCTCCTAGCTCCTCTTGCAACCTCCCCAGCTCCTATATTTTAAAATCTGTCTTGTATACATTTTCCACTCAATTTCACAACAAAGAGCATGCATTCAAAGCACCAGCTAATGGACATCTAAGGGTCAGCACGAGACAGTGAGGGACTACACGAAGCATAGGCCTATCTCAGGCTAAATGACCAACAAATATTGTAGATTGGTCAATATTTCTTTCTCTAAAATGGATCTCAAATTGACAATGGTCAATATTTCTTACTCTAAAATGGATCTCAAACTGACAAAAACGACTGCATGTTTGAAGAACAAAAGAGAAGGCCGCACATTTCGAAGTGGCAATGGATTTTATTTTACTGGGGGGCCAGTGCCAGCCCCTAGATTCTCGCTCCTCTTTTTTATTCTCAGAATGTGGCAGGTCTGCACTATATTGAAAGCTTATGACAGTGTTGTTGGAGATGAAAACAGAAACAAGATTCAAGATTGTATTGATTGAATTAGTTGGGTGGACAAATGACTGGCAAGTTAAATTTAATGGGCAGAAATTTTACAGGTAAAAATTAATCCAGAATTTACTTACCAAAATTGATGGATGTGATCTTCAACCTTCTGATGTTAAAAAAGGATTTAGACGTCTTGGTAGATAAAAACTTAAATTCTGAACACTGTATTACTGAAACAATATAAAAAAAACTAATAAATGATCAGGCATGATCTCTTTTTATTCAACGTAAAACCTAAGACATTTTGGTACCACTTTTCAAATCTTTTTAGTGCGACCTATTTTAGAGTATGGCATTGCAGACCTGTTTACTGTACTCTTTTCGAGTAGCATTCTACTCATTTTGGACCTCTACTACTCTTCAAAATTGAAAATAATGCTCTAATTACTCATTTTCAGTGAACATTGTTTGATGGTTTAATGAATAAAGCTACACATTTTGCACCAAAACTACTCATTTCAGCTATCCAAGACTACTCAAGACTTATGTAGGGGGTAAACAGGTCTGGCATTGTCATTTGGTCGCCAACATTAAAAAAAGCATCGGACATGCCTACCGTCACGGGTTATCCGTATTTGTTACGGAAATGTATTGATTTTGGCAGTGTGTTCCGAAAATACGGAAAACAGGCGCATGTTACTGGAAAAATAAAAACAACAAATTAAAGATACACTGACGCACCACGAATAAGTCCCTTGAGTTTTTCTGGGTAGCTGTGACCCACATACAGATGTCCCCAACTTCAAATTGAGACATGTTTCGGTTTGAATTTGGGGGCATTTGTATGGGAGTGAGACTTGGTCAAAACAAGATTTCTTTCCAGCTATAAGAGGGGAAAACACGTGAAACCTGTGATTTTGACACGTGATCTGGTGGGTCTTTAAACTTACCTAGCCTAGAATATAGAAGGGCTCTAGGTGATATGATAGAAACCCTTAAAATTTTACATGAATTTGATGATACTAAAACCACTAATAACTTATTCACTCTCGGCAGCTTTGCCACCAGAGGTCGCTCTAAGACACTGAATAAACAATTTGTTAAAACTAATCTATATGCACATTTTTGTGTGTTTTTTACTAACAGGGTTATTAACAATTGGAATTCTCTGCCTAACAATGTAGTAACTGCAGGAACACTGGATATTTAACCCTTTCGCTGCCCCACGACGTATATATACGTCCTCTATAGCGCTTCAGTACTTGCCACCGACGTATATATACGTCGCCGCTAAGCAGCGATATTGCCGTGTTCAAAAATCGCGCGGCAAGCCGGCGGCGCATGCGCAAGTAGTAGGTGGCACTGAAGGGGTTAAAAAATATATAATCTCCATAAACAATGGGAAAATCGTTGCTTCCACACAAAATATTATCATAATATTTGATCAAAGAAACCACAAACACCACTAACTGTGTATACTTTTTGAAGGTAGCTCTGTGCTGTGAAAAGAATAGAATAAAAGTAAAAGATTGTGCTGGTTTACTTTTTGTCCCAATGGGGGACAGACAGTGTATGAGCATGGTACATAGAGAGATCTCTTTCGAATTATGGAATTCTCGTCAGTATGTATATCTGCTAACAAACACTATCTTGTGGATCAACCCCAACAGGAAGACATTTCTAATAAAAGAATGGTGTCTTCTCTGCACTAGGCCGAAAATTTGTTCATAAAAATATTATCGTAACTTTGTATACAGAAGTATGCGCCTATATTCATGTATTGTTGCACTTTCAGTATGTGTAGCCTGTTATTAAGCAAAACTTATACCTCCCTTATAAGACCTCCCATTATAAGACTCCCTCCCACATAAGACCTACTTCTCTGAGGCGTTGCCCTTCTTTGTAAGTATTAACATTACCTCCCTTATAAGACCCCTCTCTTATACGACCTCATTATGTGACTCCCTCCCACATAAGACCTACTTCTCTGAGGCATTGCCCTTCTTTGTAAGTATTCAAATTACCTCCCTTATAAGACCTCCCATTATGTGACTCCCTCCCACATTATACCTACTTCTCTGAGGCGTTGCCCTTCTTTGTAAGTATTCAAATTACCTCCCTTAGAAGACCTCCCATTATGTGACTCCTTCACACATAAGACCTACTTCTCTGAGGCGTTGCCCTTCTTTGTAAGTATTCAAATTACCTCCCTGATAAGACCTCATTATGTGACTCCCTCCCACATTAGACCTTAACTTCTCTGAGGCATTGCCCTTCTTTGTAAGTATTCAAATTACCTCCCTTTAAGACCTCATTTTGGATGATTTTTGAAGGTCTATAAGGGAGGTTCCACTGTAGCAGGCAAAAGGCTTAATAAAAGCCCATCAGCCTTCAACTGATATGATATGATATATGATGTGATATGATATGATATGATATGATGTGAATAGATTATTTCTTAGACAACGTACAAGAGGGACTTGTTTGTAAGTATTAAAATTACCTCCCTTACAAGATCCCTCCCTTTAAGACCCATCCCTTATTATAAGACCTCATTTTGGATGATTTTTTGGAAGGTCTTCAAAAATCATCCAAAATGAGGTCTTATAAGGGAGGGGTCTTATCCTTACAAATAAGGGCAATGTCTCAGCAGACCTGTTTACTCTACTCTTTTCGAGTAGTATTCTACTCAATTTGGACCTCTACTACTCTTCAAAATTGTCAATAATGCTCTAATTACTCATTTCCAGTGAACATTGTTTGAAAATGTATGGAAGAGGACTACTCATTTCACACGAAAACTACTCATTTCAGCTCTCCAGACTACTCCAAGACTTGTGTAGGGGGTAAACAGGTCTGTCTCGGAGAAGTACTGTATGTTTCGGACTATAACTATAAGGCGATACTTTTTTCCAAGACTCGGACCCCTGCGCCTTATAATGTGACTGATGAAATAGTAAGAAAATTAGTAACAAAATCTGAAATTTGGGTAAAATTTGGGGGGTGCGCCTTATAGTCTGAAAAAATACGGTACTCATGACTTGTGTAGGGGGTAAACAGGTCTGTGACTCAGAGAAGTAGGTCTTATATGGGAGGGAGTCTATTAATGGGAGGTCTTATAAGGGAGGTAATTTTAATACTTAACAAATAAGGGGCAATGTCTCGGAGAAGTAGGTGTTATATGGGAGGGAGTCTTATAATAGGTCTAATTCTTCTTCTTCTTCTTCTTCTTCGATTGTTCAAACAGTTTCTTGTCAATTATGAGTGCAGATGCGTCATGCTGCCGTTATGCGCCTAATTAAGAAATAGTTAGGCCCAGCAAGTCCGACTTTGGCTGGAGGAGGAAATCTTTTTGAAAGTGTTTCATGAACAAAAAGGGCAGTAGGAGAATGGACCCGGTTAAGGCAGAAAGATAGTAGACGACAGTAAGCAAAGGGAAAAGGCAGAGTCAAAGAGTGACAGATTAGAGGAAGTTACAAGCACAGAACTTCCAGAAGGTGGGGGGACTATTTATACAAAAGACCCCCCGGTATCCCCACGGGGGAATGGGAGGTCTTTTAATAAGGGAGGTTCCACTGTGTATCGTTGTTTTCGGCAGACAAGATGAATGACTGGACGGCGGACGTTTTTTTTTAAATTTTTATTTTTTTAAAGAAAACTTTTCCAAAAAGATCCCCTCCAGCCGAAGGTCTTATATTGGATGGAGTCTTATAATGGGAGGTCTTCTAAGGGAGGTACCACTGTACTTACTACAGTGGAACCTCCCTTAGAAGACCTTCAAAAATCATCCACAATGAGGTCTTATGAGGGAGGGGTCTAAACATGGAGGTAATTTTAATACAGTGGAACCTCCCTTACAAGACCTATTATAAGACTCCCTCCCACATAAGACCTTCTCTGAGACATTGCCCATCTTTGTAAGTATTAAAATTACCTCCCTTGTAAGACCCATCCCTTATAAGACATCATTTTGGATGATTTTTTGGAAGGTCTTATAGGGAGGGAGGTTCCACTGTACATACAAATAAGGGCAATGTCTCAGAGAAGTAGGTCTTCTTATATGGGAGGGAGTCTTATAAAAGGAGGTCTTCTAATAAGGGAAGTTTGTTCCACGGTATCGTGGTTTTTGGCAAAGGTGGACGGCAGACGTTTTTTCTTCTTTTTATTCAAGAAAAGCTTTTCCAAAAAGATCCCCTCCAGTCGAACGAAGGTCCTATATGGGAAGGAGTCTTATAATGGGAGGTCTTATAAGGGAGGTACCACTATACCTACTACAGTCACGCCAGGAACCTTCCTTAGAAGACCTTCAAAAGTCATCCAAAATGAGGTCTTGTAAGGGAGGGGTCTAATAAGGGAGGTAATTTTAATACAGTGGAACCTTCCTTATAAG
>CM065710.1:12593781-12596281 GCA_017654935.2 Phymorhynchus buccinoides
ATTCTTGACTGTTATTTATTATATAAAAAAAAGTTACTTATGGTAAACGAAAGTTTGCTTGAAAAACCTGAAAATATAGATAAACTAAAAGGTCCTCCCAAAACAGCTGTGACATATACATGTATACACATATATATGCACACGCGCGGGTGCATAACATTCCCTATTCAAAGAATGAAATAGTGAGGCCAAGAGAGGAGATGACCAAATTGAACAAAGGGTAATTACTCTCTTTTTCTAATTAACTCCCCTCCACCAAAGTTGATTACGGTACCAATCACCTAGCAGTGCGTGGGTCAGAACCAAAGTGAGACAAGCAAAGCATCGTTCTTAATAAAGAATGTGCCAAGTTCGCCTTTATGACCCTCCACCCACACAGTACACATCCACAATGGTGGAGAGGACAACATACAAACAAATCAACATCTATCCAAGAGTGGCATAGCCTTCTAACCTTGAATATGTTACACATAAACACCATACAACACAGAACAAACTGGTAAGCCTCGAAAGAAAGTTTGGTTAATCAAATTTTGCCCCTACGGATATCTAACACACAACTCTCAAAATGCCGAAGCACAGAAGAACAAGTAATCAAGCTGAAAAAGAAAATATCATCAAAACCATCCAAGTGTTTGGGGTTGGGGGGGTTTTGTATTACGCATAGCATACCCCCCACCCTCCACCCCCTTTCAAGTACCCTCAAACACACCATGAAGCCCGACTAGCCTAATCTACCCAGCGTGTCATGATACGTAATAATTATGTGTCAGGACTGAGAGGTACAGACACCTGCAGCGTTTGTAGGAAACACTGCTGTTGTGCACAGGGTGATTCCAATTTACCTAATGATGTAGGGGAAGACGGGGTAAAAATCGCATGGGCGGGTAAGAAGCCCACCCCAATTATCTCATGAAATGAAGCAAATTTCAGTCTCATTTTGCCCATGAGACGAGTGTTAATGTTTAGCATTCGTCTCATGGGCAAATTTGACTGAAATTTTCTTTTATTTCATGAGATAATTGGGGTGGGCTTCTTACCCGCCCATGCTTTTTTTTTTTTTACCCCGTCTTCCCCTATCCAAGTCTGCAGTTGTGTTGAACGGCTCTTTCGTAAATCTATCTAAACATTTTAATAATATTTTCTAGCAGATTACATAGAATAACATGATGGTCTATGGAAGGAAGTTTTCATTTTCAAGTCGACTTATTCAATACCAGAACAAAACTCTCAAAGAAATTCCATAATAACTGATAATATTTTCTAGCAGAATGCATAGAATAACATGATGGTCTATGGAAGGAAGTTTTCATTTTCAAGTCGACTTATTCAATACCAGAACAAAACTCTCAAAGAAATACCATAATATTTGATAATATTTTCGGTAAAGGTCAAGATGTGCCCCCCCCCCCCCCCCCCCCCCTACATTTCTCAGCTCTCCCCGCATTTTCACACTTGCCTTTCTTACCAAACATTAAGCTGTATTTTATGAACCTTTTCAGCTAATTATCTTTGTTGAATAATTAATCGCAGTTATAATGAAGGCCATTATCTAACACACAACAGCCGCGGAGCATTTGTCACAGTCCTGGTTCATTCGTTTTTGTATGTGGCACAAGCCACAAACCTATAACTCACTTTGTCGGTCTGTCTGTCGGTCGGTCGGCTGTCGGTCGGTCCAAAGTTGTCGCACTTCAAAGTGAGGCTCCAAAATTGTCGCACTTCAAAGTGAGGCTGCACTTCAAATTGAGGCTGCTCTTTAAAATGATGTTTCGTTTTCAATTGTCGCACGCCACAAACGATTGCGAATCCGCGCTTGTTCCGTCTTGCCTTTATCTTCTACTATTATTGAATGCATGTGTTTAATTATGTAAATGGATGGAAATTAGTGTTCAAAATAGCAAACGATAGAGGATGAAGTACTCAATCTGCAGTAAGAAAGGCAAGACTGAAAAAGTGGAAACAACCGAGAAATGGAGGAGGGGTGGGGGGGGGCACATCTTTACCTTTACATGGTGGTCTATGTAAGGGAGTTTTCTTTCCTTCTTCGTCTTATTCATCCCCAGAACAAAAATCTCAACGAAATACCATAATAATTACCTGATAATGTTTTCCAGTGGAATGCATACAAAAACATGGCGTCGTCTATGCGGAAGCGGGGAAGGGAGGGGGGGGGGGGGGGGGGGGGGGGGGGGGGGGGGGGGGGGGGGGGGGGGGGGGGGGGGGGGGGGGGGGTGGGGGGGGGGGGGGGGGGGGGGTCTTCTTCAACTTATTCATTACCACAACAAAGGTCTATTATTATCTGAGGGGGGTGGGGTGGGGTGGGGGCTCTCTTCCTTAGCTGAAATGGAGTTAAGAGTGGTAGTTTGTTGATTGTTGCTCTGCTTTTTTTTTTTACTGTAGCCTACCACTTGTGGCGTTGGTTCTTTTCGTCTGTTTGGTGTGTGTGGGGGTGGGAGAGAGAGAGAGAGAGAGAGAGAGAGAGAGAGAGAGAGAGAGA
>CM065710.1:12618781-12621281 GCA_017654935.2 Phymorhynchus buccinoides
ATCTAAAGAATGCCGATTAAGGGATTGGTCCCTTTCAAGTCCGATTTGTCTCCCCGGTCAGCACGTACCACCTACCGAGGTTATCTCCCTTTGAAGACGGTTTTGCTTTTCCGAGCACGAGAAGGATTTGAATGTCCGGCATGTGATAAGGATGTAATAGGCGCGTGATTGTTCGGTACACTCTGAACATCATCTTGTGACGTGTGGACTGTAATAAACCAATAGCAGGCTTTCATTGTTTGAAAGTGAAGCCTATAATTGGCGTAGTGAGAAAAAGTTTTTCACACAAGACGCTGAAACTGACTAGAGCAACACCTCTCCCAGCCAGAATAGCCCACCTAGTAAGTCTTATTGATGACTGGTGATTGAGACTGGTTGTTTGTTTGACCCTAGTTTTGATCTAGATCCTATGTTCAATGATGAATAAGGAGTAGATAGATATGCTATAGAAAAGAAGTGGTAAACATTCTATTCTATTTATGTGCACTGATTATTTGTGTGTGTGTGTTTTTGACTTGAACACTTTTGGTACCAGAACCGGAGTTTATGCCTACTAACCCTTTTGTCTATTTTTAGTAGGAAACCTATGGGCCGCAATCTTGCACTATTTTTAGTAGGAAACCTATGGGCCGCAATCTTGCACTTTATGATACCATTCCTTTCCAGGTGTTGGATGGAGAATGATGTTGTCTTGATCACCTTTTATGTTTTACTGATCTCAGTTTGTTAACTGAAATTCAGTTTATTTATTAACTAGTGCCTATTGTACAAGGGAAGTCTTCAAGCCGGTTGGGATTCACTAATTCCCTGCCGACTGAAGCCCCTTGTCTCTAAGCCATAGAGATCTACATCCACCTTCTCCTGTGATTATCAGCAGGGCATCGTGGGCCGGAAGATCATCCCGGACTCCACCAAGCACCAAGACGGGATCGCCGCCAAGACGACCCGCACCCAGAATCCGCGAGGAGACCACGCCTGAACCGTGCCATCCCGCGAAGCCGTAATCGGAATGACTGGGAGCTACTCTCACCTGACGAGCAAGCCCAGAACTTCAAACAGCTAAGTCCACCTGACTGCGCCAATCATTTGAACTTTCCTACGGACACCGAAGATAATTAGTAACCCTTCCGGCATGGGGCGAACCTTATAGAAAGACAAAAGTCTTGTGAATCCTTTCGGATTTCATTGTGTTTTTATCCATATTTTGTTTTGGCGCCATTGAGCTGCTTTATTATTATTGTTGCATAATCTTATGCAGATTTTGGGAGTAAATAAAATACAAGTGTCAAATAATCCTGAACCCTTTGGTCAGACTGATGAGAGTGGGAGTCTTGTAATTTCATGTAAAACCCTACTTCTCTCTGTCTGCCATTTAGAGCAATTCAACCACTTGTATTTCTTACAACCATCTGACGAGCCAGAACCCGGGCACAAATATAAATTTATTAGATGAAAAGGGGCCGGGAAAGTTGCTCATCTCCCATACCCTAGAGAAGTGGGCTAAAGGCAAATTTTCTAAAGTCTTCCCTAGAGACTTAGCCTTTTAACCCATTACCTCGTCACACCGCCAATGTCGCATTTATGCACCATGATGGCTTAACACACACGTCACTGAAAGACATCAAATCAGGGCATGTTATCCAAAGACCCTATCATATAGTAAAAAGCCAAGTGTCCGTCTGTGTGTCCGTGTGTGTGTGTGTGTGTCTGAAACACGAAACGGGCCTTATAACTCCGCTGTTTTTTGACCGAATCGCTTCAAATTTGCTGTGAGCCCTCACGGGGCGATGGCAACGGCAACCGAGGCGGCCGTATCATTTGCGCGGTTTCGCAAATGCGCGAAACGCGCATCCGACGGCCTTTCGGCGCCCGTATCTCCGGTATTTCTGGACCGATTGCCTTCAAATTTGGCACATATATGACCAGGGACGGTGACTATCAATATGCCAAACCGGAAGCGAATCCATTACTTAGGCGCATAACAGCAGCATGATGCAAAACGGGCCTTATAACTCCGCCGGTTTTCAACCGAATCGCGTCAAATTTGCTGTCAGGCTTGCTGTGACCGGGGCAAAGCCTGCCAGCAAATGTGAAGAAAATCGGGAGAGCGCGTCCCTCTCAGAGCAGCGCCAATGGGAAACGGGGCTTTATAACTCTGCCGTTTCTTAACGAAATCGCTTCAAATTGCTGTACTCAGCGTTACCAGTACTTGGCGTTACCGTTACTAGGCGTTACCATTACTAGGGAGAGCGCATCACTCTCAGAGCAGCGCCAACGTGAAACGGGGCCTTATAACTCCACCGTTTCTTTACCAAATCGCTTCAAATTTGCTGTACTCAGCGTTACCAATACTTGGCATTACCGTTACTAGGCGTTACCGTTACTAGGCGTTACTGGTACTCGGCGTTGCGCTAGTTTTCTTAATTTTTGGAGGTAAGGATAGGCCTAATGTTATTACACGTCACAGAGGAAATCCCACCCAATATTGCAGGGTTTTTTT
>CM065710.1:12626281-12628781 GCA_017654935.2 Phymorhynchus buccinoides
ACAAAAGCTGTAGGTTCGGTATAGGTCCTTTATATGTGTGCATGCTCATGTATAATTTGTGATTGTGTATGTGTGTGTGTGTGTGTGTGTGTGTGTGTGTGTGTGTGTGTGTGTGTGTGTGTGTGTGTGTGTGTGTGTGTATGTGTGTGTGTGTGTGTGTGTGTGTGTGTGTGTGTGTGTGTGTGTGTGTGTGTGTGTGTGTGTGTACGCATGTGTGTATATGTGTGGTTGTAGGGGAAGACGGGGTAAAAAGCGCATGGGCGGGTAAGAAGCCCACCCCAATTATCTCATGAAATGAAACAAATTTCAGTCTCATTTTGCCCATGAGACGAGCGTTTATGTCTAGCATTCGTCTCATGGGCAAATTGGACTGAAATTTTCTTTATTTCATGAGATAATTGGGGTGGGCTTCTTACCCGCCCATGCGCTTTTTACCCCGTCTTCCCCTATGTGTGTGTTTGTGTGTGCTTGTGTGCGTCCGAACTCGTGTGTATGTGTGTGTGTGTGTGTGTGTGTGTGTGTGTGCGTGTGTGTGTCTGTGTCTGTGTGGATATGTTTACATGTCTGTATGCTCATGCATGCGCGTATGTGTGTGCATTTATCCTTTTGTGTGTGCGTTAATATCTACTCACATTTTTGGCCCTAGTTGTCTTAAGGTAGAGAGTTTCGTGGATGTTCCCTTTTTCTTTCTTTTTTTCTGAATATGTGTTCACTCTTCACTTTTTATATTCTCTCTCTCTCTCTCTCTCTCTCTCTCTCTCTCTCTCTCTCTCTCTCTCTCTCTCTCTCTCTCTCTCTCTCTCTCTCTCTCTCTCTCTTTCAGGTTCCTTGCTCTGATTTCTACTCAGTGTCTTCACCCTTATTCCTCATTTTTTGTCACTTTTGCATCACATTGAAAAAAGAGCTAAGCTCTGAAACGTCTGTGGTATCTTCAATAAAGGACCTATACCGAACCTACAGCTTTTGTGTTTTTCCATTCATATGGTCCGAGTGGTCTTCTGAATCATTTAAGAAATAGTTAGGCCCAGCAAGTCCGACTCGGACTTCGGCTGGAGGAAACGTTTTTGAAAGCGTTTCGTGAAAAAAAGACCTTTTCATAGGGTTCGACTGTAAGTCGCTTGCCAGACGCAACAGTAGCGATAACTATTTTTTATAACATACAACAAACAAGACAGTGTAAAGTGACGTTATTTTATTCACAAGAGACAAAACAAAACGACTGGAAATTTCGGCGAATGTGCCTTTATCAACATAGACAAACAAGAAAACAGCAAAATATAGCAAAAGGAGCAAAAAGCAGGCAACAAAAGGAGCAAAAAATCAACAAGATAAAAAAACCAATACTTCCCCTGCGTAAATGATGCAACCAAGTTGAAACCAAAGAGCAAGGCGTGCATCTGTGTGTATTTTTTTTTAAAACACTATAGAGATTTAAGTGCTCAATCTACACGGAAAGAACTGAGAAATTGAGCGGGAGGGTTTTCATCTACATCTTTGCCGATAAAACGATGTGCAGACTTTGACGGTCGATGTACAGAAACTTCCAGAAGGTGGGGGAACTATTTGAACGAAAGACCCCCCCCCCCCCCCCTGGTTACTAATGAGTGTGAGTGTGGAGGGGTGGGGTGGGGTGGGGTGGGGTGGGGGGTGGGGAGGTTTCCTTGGAATCGTGGCTGGATGCAGTTACCGTTTTTTTCCCCAGTCTTTTTTATTATTTTTTTTGGTCAAAAGAGATCTAACTCTTACCTCAGTCATTATGATGTTAGCACACACTTGCTTGAATTCCTTCCCTTTAGCCTGAGAACTGATTTGATAATATTTATGGTTTCTAAGAAGGCTTTTTTTTTCTTTTTCTTTTTTTCACCGTTCTATCTCTTTACTAATACAAAACACATGATAACACCGTTCTATCTCCCTTTACTAATACAAAACACATGATAACACCGTTCTATCTCTCTTTACTAATACAAAACACATGATAACACCGTTCTATCTCTCTTTACTAATACAAAACACATGATAACACCGCTCTATCTCTCTTTACTAATACAAAACACATGATAACACCGTTCTATCTCTCTTTACTAATACAAAACACATGATAACACCGTTCTATCTCTATTTACTAATACAAAACACATGATAACACCGTTCTATCTCTCTTTACTAATACAAAACACATGATAACACCGTTCTATCTCTCTTTACTTATACTTTTTCACATCACATAACTTTACTTTCTACAAAATCTCTCTTTACTTCACATACATTACTTTACTTTCTTACAAAATACATCACACAGAATTCTTCACATTACATTACTTTACTTTCTTACAAAATACATCACACAGAATTCTTCACATTACATTACTTTACTTTCTTACAAAATACATCACACAGAATTCTTCACATTACATTACTTTACTTTCTTACAAAATACATCACACAGAATTCTTCACATTACATTACTTTACTCTCTTACAAAATACATCACACAGAA
>CM065710.1:12638781-12713781 GCA_017654935.2 Phymorhynchus buccinoides
TCGTCAACGAAATGACGTACACCACGCTGCAGGATGGGGGTAGGTTTACGTGGGAGAGTGTCAGCGAAAGAAAGAAAGAAAGAAAGAAGCGAAGGAAGGTCCCCAAAGGCCAACCCATCCCTTTGGTTGCAGCACTAGAGCCGGTGCAATGATGATCGTGACGATGATGAAGATAATGATGATGATGATGATTGTGGTGATGGCAATGAAGACTTAGACCACGACGACGACAACGATGATGGTGATGGTGATGTTGTTTTCGTTCCCCAGCTTAAACGCTCTGGGGACACACCCAGTGCCATGTGAACATTTCTCACGGCCTTGGGTGGGAAGATTACGTGCATGGCTGCTTTTAAAGGGCCCCCGCCACATGGGCGGCCATACTCCGACTTCAGGGGACTTCGCTCCATTCATGGAGCCACCCACACATTCACTCCACCCGTGGAGTGACAACAACCAACAATTCTTTACGGCGTGTAGGGAGAACTGCCACTGGTAAAGACAGCTTCCATTGGGCACAGCCGTATCATTACCCGGCCAGAGGCCGGGGTATTGCGATTGGTGTGTGTGTGTGTGTGTGTGTGTGTGTGTGTCTGTGTATGTCTGTGTATCGATTATCTTAAAAACTACTGTTTGGACTTTGATTAAAATTGGCAGAGGGGTAGACAGCTTGAAAAGGAAGCTTCCTTTCGTTAATCAACACCGTGCTGACCTTGACCTTGGAGTTTGACCATGAAAACCGAATTTCCTTCTTTGGGCTATGTCATTTCCCCCCAGCTTTATTTCGTGAACTAGTTTTAGTATTGGCCATGGGTCAATTTCACTTGCATCACATGTGACGTACAGACACAGTGAATAGCCAAGGACCCTTGGTGGTGGTGATGATGATGATGATGACGATAACGATGATGCTGATTGTTTCAGGTTTAGTGTGGCAACACACACAGTGGAACAATCTGACACTGACCATAGACCCAGAGAATTTTGACATGCCCAAAGCCTGCTTCAATGCTACGGAGAACACCAAGGTAAAAGAGCGCGCGCGCGTGCGCGCGCGCGCGCGTGTGTGTGTGTGTGTGTGTGTGTGTGTGTGCGTGTGTGTGTGTGCGCTTTGACGTTGTGCATGCATGCATGTTTTATGCAGATGCGCCTTGTGTTTGTGTGTGCATGAGTGCACACTTTGTGCGTATGTGATGTGTGTGTGTGTGTGTGTGAGAGAGAGAGAGAGAGAGAGAGAGAGAGAGAGAGAGAGAGAGAGAGAGAGAGATTAATCAATTAATCGAAGCAAAGACATTTTCAGAATACTAACATTACCATATTGTTATGCGTGTAATGACACAACTATATTATCATTATCGTATTCCCCCAAAGACGTAAAGTGTGGCTGCTCATGTGGCGGGGTAATAAAAAAAACGGGTCACTCACACACGTCACGTTCTCATCCCTAGCTGATGCATTTGTATCACAGTGTTCAAGAGCTTCAGGCTGTTGGGATGATCCCTGGAGTCTTTTAGCCAGGGTACATCAATAACAAATCATCGTTGTTATGTTTTCAGATTTCAAGCAAGCGCCATTCCAAACGATCTTCAGGCGTCATGGTAGACATTTTGAACGATTTATTTTGACTTTCAATAAACTAAACAATTCATTCAACCGAACTTGGTATATTCTGAATAGTTCCATTTATTTTGATTATTGGGTGGCTTAACCCCTTGACTGCCAGAGAAAATTAAAGAAAACATTATTGGGCAAATCATGCCATAAAAACAACAACTGATAGAGCCAATCTGGTAAAATGGTCTGGGGATATAACTCTCTTGACTGTGTTAGAGCAAAAGCCAGAATATCAGGGTTACTCCTCTTCATCTGATGACATCATCAGTGATGTTTTCAGGTCAGTACGCGATACGTTGGTGGCAGTCAAGGGATTAATATAATTTATTCTGACTTGGCTGATTTGATTGATGTTTACTGATTTTGGACTTCTTGTTTGATTTACTGTGGCTCGTGGATATTTGGACACATGTAATCGCCCCTGACACATAATAAATTATTGAACGTGACCAGTTCTGTTTTAGTTCAAATGTAAGCGAGAGGTTTAAGTCAGAGTCATTGAAAGTGGTTGAACAGGCAGTCAGATAAGATTGACCGATACAGAGAGAGAGAGAGAGAGAGAGAGAGAGAGAGAGAGAGAGAGAGAGAGAGAGAGAGAGAGAGAGACACTTTGACACTTTGACTGTTTAATGTCATTAACAAAATGTTCTTATGACATGGGGGGAAGCATCATTTTCACAGTAAAGAACAAATTTTAACTAAATATAACTAATAAGGAAAAATAACTAAAAGTGAAAAATATGAAAAATAACTTTTCAATACATTTTATGCAAATCCTTACTATTGTAAACATTTTCTCATATTAATTTCCAGATTCGCTCTCATTCATTCTTTCTTTACAAATTACACCCACACATTCACTCACTCACACACACACACACACACACACACACACACACACACACACACACACACACACACACACACACACTCACTCACTCACTCACTTTCACACACACATACACCCTTACTCTGGCCATCCAAAGTCACTGACAAAATCTTCAACTACTAAACAATAATTCTTATCCTTCTGTAAGTACTTTCTTTGATCTAACTTTCCAAGCTTCTGATATAAATTTAGCAATGGAATTTAAGACAACTTCATCATCCGATGCAAGCAAAGCAATTAAATCTTTTTCAACAATTTTTTTCTCAAAAACTGTACATCTGTTTCTAATAGTATCAAAAGCTTTACATTCCAAAACAAAATGAACCTCATTATCAATTATAGCATTACACATTGGACAAGGGGCATCAGTGGATGTGCCCGGTTGAAACCACTTTTTGTTTGCATTAAATCCAAAAGTCCGCAATCGAAAGCGGGCCAAATTACTACGGTGCCATTTGTTTGTTATAATACATATAAATTTTTCTACTTGAAGGATACTTTTGAAGGAAAAAACCCAGTTATATTTCTCACCGTTTTCCAAATCAGAGTGCCAATTTTGTTTGAAATTATCAATCAATCTTGTTTTAAACTCAGCAATAAAATAACTCCCTTGACCTACACTCTGACACATCCATACTATCCCAAAGCCATTTTCTGTCAAAACCTTTTTAACCCATGATGCCCAGTTTTCATGTCCATGCTCCATTTGAATCAACATCATGTCATAAGCTTGTCGACATATTCTAGTTTGTGGTAGATTAAGTAATTTCAACCAATACTTTACACATTTTGAAAAGGTTTTAATGTACAAAGGATATCTCCCCGTTTCACCATATGTTAATTTATTTGAAGCGTGTATTGGCACATTAAGAAAACGCTTTATGGCATAAGTGTGTATTCTTTCCATTTGTTTATTATTATTATTTAGTCCCCAAATTTCTGCACCGTATGTAAGAAGTGGTTCAATTTGTGCATCAAACATTTTAAAGAAGACTTTGTAGTCAATGCAATTCAGTTTCCTAAGGGTCTTGAGTATTTGTATAACACCTTTCTTACCTTTGCGACAAATTTCATTCCAAGATGAATTAAGACTTAATCTAGTTGTAAATAACAGTCCGAGATATTTGTATGAATTTATAACTTTTACTTCAGTATCCCCATAAAACCATTTTTCCCAAAAAGACAAATGACCTCCCATACGAAAAACCATAACATTTGTTTTTTGAAGGTTAACTGTAAGGCCCAAACGATTCGCTTCTTCTCTGAGGACATTTAATTGGTTTTGCAATCCAGAAATTGTATCAGACAAAAGAATGACATCGTCCGCAAAAAGCAATAAAAAGATTTCAACTGCATTAGAAATCATTTGAATACCATGCTTACCTTTTTTTGTTAATTCAATTGCTAATTCATTTACAAACAAGGAAAACATAGTCGGGCTCAGTAAACAACCTTGTTTAACGCCACGTGGGCAAGGAAAAAAATCAGTATAAGCATTCTTGTAGCGTACACAAGCCAAGACAGTTTCATACACACCATGAATTGCTTTATAAAGTTTACCATTCACTCCCGATTTTCGTAAAACATTCCACAACATATTACGATTCACCGAGTCAAACGCTTTCTGAAAGTCTACGAAAGCCACATACAATTTCTTATTCTTCAGTAAATATTTTTGAATTAAAGAAAATAATGTAAAAATATGATCTGTTGTACTATATTTAGCTCTAAAACCTGCTTGTTGTTCAATTATTTTTTCTTCTTTATCAGCCCATGCTGTTAATCTTTTATTAAGTATATGTGTATAAATTTTACTAATAATACTTGTCAAAGCTATGCCGCGATAGTTGTCCGGATTATTTATGTCACCCTTTTTGTGCAGAGGTATTATTATAGATTTTGCCCATTGCAGGGGAAATAATCCTTTATCAAAGAGTCTGTTAAAAAGAACAACAAGAAAATCTATTACATCAGAATTTGCACATTTTAACATTTCTGCAATAATTTTATCTGTTCCAGCGCTTTTATTACATTTAAGTTTCTTGATGCCTGCTATCACTTCTTCTTTAGAAATACAATCATTAAATAAAGGTTCGCTGTCATCATCAGGGTTATCATCATCAACATAAATTTCATTGTCTTCTGAGCTTTGTACAGAGGCATCGTTGAAAACACTACAGAAATGATCGTGCCACTGCTGAAGAGAAATTTCGTTATAGACAAAGCTTCTTCTATTAACACTGCGGATAACTGCCCAAAAAGACTTTGAGTCATTCATCGATTCATTTAATTTTGTTAACCTTATTTCATTAAATTCATTTTCTTTCTTTTGTCGAAGCAACACATATTCTTTTCGTTCTTTAACATAAGCCTCTCGTTTCTGCTTTTTATTATCTTTGTTTTTACACCTTTGAACTCTTTTCAACAATCTCTTCACCTCTTTTTTCTTTAAATCACATTCCTTATCGAACCAATCGCTGCATGTTTTAAGTCTCTTACCAACAGTCCTAACCATGCATGCAGCAGCCCCATACAAAGCATTTACAAATTTATCCACACACAGGTTTACATCAACCTTCATCAATTCATATGCATCGTTCAGACATTCATGAAACTCACTGCTCTCTAACTCATTCTGGTAAGTTTGCATATAATCATCAGACCAAATAATTTTTTCTTCACATTGTTGAGTGTCTTCACAATCATCAACAAAAACATAATTTCTCCATTTTAACTCAACTGGTAAATGCCATGAATTCAGTTTATCACCCACTTGTAGATGACAATTGTTAATTAATTCTTGAGATATCAAAAAATAATCCACAACGCTACAGCCTTGTGGGGAAACAAAAGTATAATTGCCTTCTTTATCGCCTTCACAGCTCCCATTTAGTATAGCAACATCAAAAAGAAAACAAAAATCCAAAAGAGATTTTCCAAAATTATTTTTCACATCATCTTTAGAGTTACGGGAACTATAAACATAATTAGTATCACACCAGTCGTCCTGATCATCGAGAGAGAAATTAACTAAATCTTCATCTTCATTCTGCTCATTGGCCGTTCTGGCATTTAAATCTCCACAAACTAACAAATAAACATCATCTTTTTCAACATGGTGGAGCAAGTTTTCTTCTAATATCAAGATACCATCTTTTACATCCAAATCATTATAAATCGGGCCTCCTTCAGGTACTACATAACATGCAACCAAGATCAAATCTTTCTCCAAACCAAAAACATCTTTGTTTATTCTAACTGAAATCATATTATTAGAACTCAATTTTATCTCTTTAATTTTATTTTCTAAACTCTTCTTTGCTAACAGTAATACGCCACCAGACACTCTACCAAAATGTGAAAGTTTTTTACCTGGAGCATGAAATTTAATGTAATCAGGAAAAACATTTGAAAAATCAAACGACGAATCAGTGAAAGTTTCTGTCAGGCAAATAAAATCGAAAGATGACACATAATTCAAAAATGAAACATCCCTGAGCTTGGGGTATAAATTTTCAACATTATAATTCAAAAAAGAGAATTTCAATGGATGACCAAATCTATCCTATTTGTTTCGTGACCGCGTACTTCTATCACTCCCACCACCCCCACCCCTTCCCTTTCCGCGCTCAGAGTTGCTCGTCGCCCTGCTGCTTTGACCCATGAAATCTCGAATCTCCGACTGGCTGCTCCTTGATCCGCTACGTGAGACACGCTGCCTCACATCATGGCGAGGGGAACCCCCCTCCCCCTCCGCCACTGGTCGACTCTGCCCGTCACCTGTGGAGGGAGCACCCTCCTCACCACCAGCATCGTCACGCTGCTTCACCTCATGGCAAGGGGAACCCCCCTCCCCCTCCGCCACTGGTCGACTCTGCCCGTCACCTGTGGAGGGAGCACCCTCCTCACCACCGGCATCGTCACTCCCGCCGCTGCTCTGCTCACCAGTCACGCCAGACTGCGAGGGTGAAGCACCCCCACTCCCGTCCCGCTGTGGACCATCACGTTCAACAAGGGCACTGCTCACAGGAGAAGGGGAGCACCTTGTCGTAACACCACCACTCTTGTCACTGCCAGATATATCGTCACCTGAAATAACACAGTCATCCCCACCCTCACTTCTGCCACACAATGATTTGTTAGCTGACACTTCACACCGTTTCTTGTTTTCATCTAGCCCTGCTACTATCACTTTAGTGTGTGAATGACTGTCTGTTACATCTTTGTTTCTTTGGGAGGAGGCATAGGTTTTTTCTTTTCCTCCATTTGCCACAACTTCTGAGTATAGTCTTGGATCAGGTAGCTGAGGACCGACAACAAGTTGACCTTTTTGAAAGTAGGCTCTCTTACCCTCTCGTCTGGCACTGGCAACAATCTGTGCCTGCGCTCTCGTCATGTCATTTGCCACCCTAACCCCTTTTTCTCTGAGCTTTTCTCTTGTGTCTTTATTAGTGATAATAGACATTTTATCTTTCCATCTGTTGAATTTTACTATCATAGGTCTAGGTTGATCCCCTTGCGCCCGTCCTATCCTATGTGCACGTTCAATGCCGTCAGTCGTCCAGTTTTTGTGTCCGTCAATGCTGTTAAGCACACTGACTACAGTTTCGGCGCATGATTCAAATGTCTCCCTTTTTCCCTCATGAGGAATTCCAAAGAATCTTAGATTGTCTCTTCGAGAAAAATCTTCTAACCTGTCAGTATCTGCCTTTAGCTTTTCCAGTTCTTGCTTCACATCTTTCATATTTTCATAGAACTGTTCCATTTGTCCCTTTCTCACATCAGATGCAGTGTACAGATATTGTATGTCTGTTGTCATGTCTGTCACTGTTTCTGTCATGCGTCTTTGGTCTGTCTCAAGTCTGTCACATCTTTTGTTGATCTCTCCACACTGTTGTTTTACTTGGCTTAGTTCAGTTTTGATTGTATCTAGATCAGTTCTAATCACCTCTGTTTGTAGTAGAAATTGCTCTTGCAATGGTTTCTTCAGTGGGTCAATGAGCTGTGTTTTCATTGTGTCAATGAGGTTGGCTTGATCTGTCATTGTGTTTGGTATTTTGGCAGCATCCTCTTTTGTGTGTGTGTGTTACTGTTAGTGTCAGTGTCATAAGATGGTCCAGGATTAAATTCCACATCTGAGCTTAAAAGCAGCTTCCTCAACAAGTACACAGCCTGTACAACACAGCAAGCCGAGATAGGAAGGGCAAAACGTGTAGCTGACTGACACCCAGGGGCATGGGGAGACAACACATCGTCAAGACACGAAGCAGTTCCTTTCATAACAACAATCTCTTCAAACCCAACATTGTTCATCAACTGGCTTGCATTGAAACAAAAACTACTAACCAAACCCACAACCAGCCAGCACAATGCGAAAAAGACAACAACATCGACCCACGACGCCTGTGTTTTGGTTTGTGCAGCAAAGCTCACCCGAGAACGAAAGCTCACCCGAGAACGAAAGCTCGCCTTAACCTTTGACCTCGCACACAGCCTTCCGTGAAATATGCCGACGACAGCCCTCCAGGTCATTAAATCAACCATGTTTTCGAGTACTTACAGTCTTTGCTCACTTACTGACAGAGTGCACCGAGAAATAGTCCACAACAATCCCCATTGACAGCAAACAAGACAAAATAATCGGCACCACTTGAAAAGACCTTCCTTCTCGCGCCATTACCCAGCATGCCCCCGAGAGAGAGAGAGAGAGAGAGAGAGAGAGAGAGAAATATTATTTATACAGGGTAATGAGATAAGTATACACTTTTTTACACCCAGCCCTGTGAGAGAGAGAGAGAGAGAGAGAGAGAGAAATATTTATACAGGGTAATGAGATAAGTATACACTTTTTTACACCCAGCCCTGTGTGAGAGAGAGAGAGAGAGGGAGAGGGAGAGGGAGAGGGAGAGGGAGAGGGGGGTCTTGCGAGATGACAGATGAGTCAGAGACGGAGAAAAACAGAGTCAGAGACGGAGAAAAACAGTCAGAGACAGACAAAGACAGACAGGATAACAGCGAGAGAGACAGAGACCGACTGAGTGCACTGAATGTAGAGAGAAAGAGAGAGACAGACAAGCAGCTGAAATAAGAATGAAAACGGAAGACAGTTGTTTTGAAGCACATGCATACACACATACACGCACACGTAGATGATACATTCACACACACACACACACATGTAGATACACTCACACACACACATGTAGATGATACATACACACACACACGCACACGTAGAAGATACATTCACACACACACACACACACACACACACACACACCTAGATACATTCATTCACACACACAGACGCACACGCACACACACACAAAACCTTAAGTTTCAAACAAATCTCAACTTTATTATCTACAAATGGCAACGACACTCTTAGCAACAAACACGGTGTATTTATGTATGCATTATATTGACTTCACTACGCACAAACTAGACAAGTCTGTCGTTTCGAGTCGTTTCAGTTTCTGACTCCCGACTCTCTAAAACAACAAAACTAGCCTGCAGTTATTACTGAACTCTGCACACACAAACTCCTCATAAACATAAAATGAAATAAATGTGCATAATAAAAGTCACTAACTAAAGGACTAACAACATTAAAACAAACCTATGCAGTGCGACCGTGGGTGTAGGAATAACGGACCCATAAAAAATACGACAACAAAAATGATTACGCAATCACTCACCATAGTTTAAAGGGGATTTCAAAATGTGACCCAGCACCACGAAAGGGACATTAAGTGTCAAACTGACCATTCTATGAAAATTACACATTTGAAAATTGCAGACAATTCGCTTTGTAATGATACAAGAACCATTCTTGTATTTTTTCCGTTCCAGAGTTATGAGCTTTTAAAGTTAGTAGGGTGGGCGTCGACCATTTTGAGAAAACTGTCTAAAGTCTAGCCTGGCTGAAGAAAATGCACTGACCTACTCGTTTTCAAACATCAGACCATTTAGAGGCCATATTAAAGGTTATACTTTATAAACATGAAAGATAAGATGTTAGAGAACGCAAAAGTACCCATAACTCAAAATTGACAAATGAGATTTTGGACTTTGCAAGCCTGTTGTGAGAAACTAGCCCAGCGACTTAATGTCCCTTTCGTGGTGCTGGGTCACAAATCGATGCTTACACGTTTGTTCTTTTGCAATATTTCTTAAAAGGGAAAACAAATTTGATACATTTGAAAAACTGAGAAAAAGGAGAGGAGGGGAAATGAAACGTGAAGATGAGAGTTGATAAAAGTATTTTGTTTGTTGCGGAGCAAGTTGCTTCGTTAAACGTCAAATCAGAATTTCATCCACTTTTTTAAATTTCTAATACAATTTTAATTTCTCAGTTGCATACAAAATCAAAACTTAACGCCCCAGCCGAAGGCCCGTTTCTTAGTTAGGCGCATAACAGCAGCATGATGCATCTGCGCTCATATGACAGGATCGACAAAGAAAACTTACGGCACAGATAACATATCGGGCACACAGCAGACACACTGTCACACGCATAAATTTACAGAAAACAAGTGCACACAAAAAAAAACACACACGCTTACATTCACCCAAAATAGCAATTAGGAATTCTTATATATACAAAAGATGAGATTCAAAAAAGCAACAAGAAAGAAAACAACATGTAACAAAAGTGGTTGAGACTGAATTGCTAAACTAGTCGGCCAGAAACCAATCTTCATTTGACCAAAAACATAACCTGACTTACATAAAAAAGATTTTACTTTCACTCACAATTGGAAAAAAAAACCCACACAAAACTAAACAGCAACTACAATTTTTGTTTTTTAAATTGAATAACACATTATAAAAAAAAATTAAAAAAATTTATATCAAGAAGAATCTAACTGTAGATCACAGATTTGTTACTTCAAATCCTTGACTTTTTTTTTTTAATAAGGAAAGTTTCAGACTTTTAATACAATAAAGAGCCCAAAACTTTTTTTTTAAATGTTGAAATTAGTCAAAGAACATTATGCAAATTGATTTTTTTGTTAGAAATTTGATTGACCAACAGAAAAAGATCTTTTTATCCTGAAACGAAATGACAATTCAGTATAGAAAGTAGATAGAAACAGTCTGAACTAAACTGTTTATACTTTAAAGTTTTACAATCAAGCAACACGATTTAAATACATTACACACATTTCCCAAAAATATTTAGCACATTCAAATACTAAATAACAAAAACTTGATTCATTCAAAACCAAAAAAAACCGATTCATGTACTGCTTGCGTTGATGATTTTTTTTTTGGTCTAGTCCGTCAATTATGTAAACTTCACCAAAAAAAGAAAAATTCATTTTGTTAAAGAAATCCAAACAAAATGTTACTTTCGATTTCTTCAACAACAAACGTTATTATTCTCTATTCCAATGTTGTTTTGAAATCCTGCAGTTATTCGTTTCTAAACATTACGAGTCGTTGATCTGTCTCATTGTACCAACAAGGCAATGGAAGATAAATCAGTTACGAAAAGATTTTTATTTTACAATAGAAGATAATCAATTATCAATTATAGATATGAAAGTCTGTTCAGTCAAGAATGACTTTTCGTACGACAGCCACGGTTTCAAAGGAACATGGATTCAGAAATCACAGCCAGTCAGAGTGAATAATTAATATTGACACCCACACCATCTTTGGTATTTTACAAGTGCTGCAGCCTAGGGAATCAGTTGGCCCCTTGAGAACCGTCTCCAGACCTGTTTTGGAAAGCTAAAATGAGTCGTTTTATTCATTAAACCATCAAACAATGTTCACTGAAAATGAGTACATTGTAATTAGAGCATTATCGTCAATTTTGAAGAGCAGTAGAGGTCCAAATTGAGTAGAATACTACTCGAAAAGAGTAGAGTAAACAGGTCTGCCTCTCCAACGCCTACTATCTTTAAGTTGTGCCGAAATAATGGAGATGTAACTCTTAAGCTTACTTACACGAGTTTTTCTTCCATTTACACAACCTCATTTACCCCAGATAGAAAGTCGTTAGAGAGCTTTTGGTGGAAGGTGGCGGGAAAAATGAGAGAGCTGACTATGTTATCTTACTAAAAAATCCAGATACTGGGTTTTTGAATTTCACCGACAATAATTATGTGTGATTTTACCTAGGCCCTTATCTCTGGAGATGATTGTCAGCTACAAAAAAATTCCATTTGCGCGATTATTTTGCCAAGATATTTACTGCAGACACACACACACATACGCAGGCACGTATACTGTAGGACTAGGCCTTGTGGATCCCTTTAAGATCAATCAAATACATCCATTCAGAATAATTATTATATTATGGGTTTCAGAAAGCAAAGATATGAAAATGAATGTGTAAAAATCTACTGAAAGATCTACAAGATTCATGCATGGTCAAAAATCGAAAGTTCGAACGGGAAAACGATCTCGATCTGGGTGTAGAAACTTCAAAATACCTTGGTTTTTTTTCTTCACAGCTTACTTCAAGATTGGTAAAAGTGCGACCGACTTTACTTCCCAATGATTTCAACAGCGACAATAACTTTTTCGCTGCACGAGGCAATAAAATAAAAATCGATTATCGTGCCTAAGAAAGGGTGCACAGAATGACTATCGTGGGTAGCGATGAAAATTTAATCGTGGTTGATTATTGCCGTCGAATTTCCGCCTTAGCAATCGCACATATGGAATTGCAGCTTTAGAGAGGCATTTCCACCACTACAGACAAATTTCAGCCCAGCACACTAGAATAGCAGTCACCTCCTCTGCTATTTGAAGGTTTAAAGTTTGGACACGACTGTCAATCTCTCTCTCACACACACACACATGCGCACACACACAAAAACGCATGCGTGCATGCGCAACATACCTGCGCACAAGCACGCACTCACATGCACACACTATACAACAACTAACAAGGTAACACACTATTTGTAAACGCTCAAAAGCATTAAATATGCTCCAATATGATACAAATGTTCTCAACAATGCAGCTAAGGAATAAGGAAGCTATTCACATACAGGGAAAAACACACCAAATGCTACACCACAAGCTGATAGTCAAAACAGCACTGACTAAATAAATGTGCTATCACAACTACAGCGGAGTACTCTTAACACGACATTCAGGGGACAAAGACTTGTGTGCGTTAAACCATTGTTAATGTTGAGCATTTTCGACAAAATCGCTGTCCAAAATGTGAAACTGAAGTTCTGCTACTGAACGAGCAGTAGTGCTGCAAGACGACACACTGTGTAGGACTCGAGAACACGCATGCGCAGTTAATACTTTCCGACTTCCTGACTAGCGCATGGCACAGTAGAAGAATGCTTGAGCTTTGCGATGGCTTTTGCAAAGTTTGTAAGGAAATATTTGGTGGCTCCAGCTTCATTCAGTGCTATCAATGCGAACTGCAGCACGATAAATAACAATCGGACCAAGTCTTTGTTTGTGTGTTACACCATACTTCATGTTGTGCTGAGAAGAAAATCTGTGCGTAAAACAATCTTTTCTAAGTAATAATAAAGAGGGGTCTTGTCCGTTCAAACAGATCATTGCCTGTTACCCAATATCCAGCTTTGTGTTAAGTGTACTCCACTGTAATTCTGTTGATTTTTATCATTCATAATTGTTAATTAACCAATGCACATAATTTAGGATCACAAATTTTGCTGGTAATTTCAACACTCCATACTGAACATTATTAGAATTGGAAAAAAACGAAAGAAGAAGCTGTCACAGTAAACTCACACACACACACAAAGACAATGTTAAATTTTGCTACAGAAATTGTTTTTAAGTATATGAAGTAATATACTCGCTACAAAGAAGAAAAAGGTTCTTGAAAAAAGATTCACAGAATAATAAAAATAATATATTCATTACACTACCATCAATAAGCAATATATAACTGGAATAATACTGCTATATATAAATATAAGAAGTTTTATTGACTCCACTGGAAATTAGCAAAATAAACTTGAAACATGAAAATACAACAAAACTGAAGATATTAAAAAAATCTTTCGGCTATCTAAACAAAAATGGACAATATTTCCCCTATCTAAAGAAAAATGGACAAGCTCAGTTTCTCTCAAAATAACGTACTAAGCGGACACAAAAACTCGTTCCTTTTCAACGATAACAGAACTTTTTTGTCCATCACGAAGGTACGACACTGACAGAAAATTACACAATCAATCGCTTTAGTAGGTAAACAGCGAAAACAAAGCTTCCAACTACCTACAACATGATTTTCTTTAAACATTGTTGTCACTCAGTATTGAAACGAGTCAGGGCTTCAGAGTATCTTCCCCTAAAAACAACTCATTCCTTCTCTTCTTTTTTAAAAAGTGTTCAACAATCACCTTTTTATTATTTTAAAGTGAACATTTTTTTGGAATTCCCCCCCCTCCCCCAGTTTTGTGAACTGCGTTCATGACTTTAACTTTGACTTGGGTAGGCGCAGCTTTCGCATTACCTTTAGTCCATGGTTGAGTGTTTTTATAAAAGAATCAATAAAATCCGAAGTGCACAAAACACAGTTTAACTTGGGTGTTTTGAGTTTGTTTTCATCAAAAAAACCAACTTAAAACAGTCCAGTTTCTCTTCAATACTTTCAACATCAAAACGATACACTTTCCATTATCCAGTTTTGTCCTTCATCTTCAATCTTCAGCTTTTTGTCAATTTTTGGCAAAGGTCAAGATGTGCCACCCCCCCCTAATCTCGGATATTTTTCCATTGCCTTTCTTACCATACATAAAGCTGTATTTTAGGAACATTTTTAGCTAATAACCTTTTTGGAATACTAACCCTAACCCTAACCCAGCCCTAACCCTAATACCCCCCCCACCCTATAAGACGGAAAAACGCAACGAACCACAACTGTGACAAATTGTACTGCAGTACATAGTGGGGGGTAGGGTTAGGTTTTTCTAGGGTTAGTATTCCAAAAAGGTTATTAGCTAAAAATGTTCCTAAAATACAGCTTTATGTATGGTAAGAAAGGCAAAAACGGAAAAATAGAATTAACCGAGAAATGCAGGGGGGGTGGCACATCTTTACCTTTACCAAATTTTTGTTTTACTACGTAGAGGGAAAAACAACAAACAAACAAAAAACCTTGTTACCAACTGAATAGCAAAGCGAAATACCTTCTAGCGACTTTAGAAGTATTCGATTCTTCTCATCCATTCAGAAAGCAATTTTCTGTAATTTAAGAGCAACTTGAAATTGACCCATCAGGGAAAATACTTCAGAAATAATGAGTTTTCACCCAATTTTCTACAAACTTTTTTAAAGAAAAAAATTCATTCTCGTCAGCAGGAACCGAAAGGGAGAGGAAAAAAATCTAGAAAATTCTTCCGACATTTGTCAGGTTTTCTCGTTTAGGGAAAATGTAACTTTTTTCCTCATCATTTTAAAAAGCCATTTTGTCCACAAACCTTTTTTTGAAGAAGAATTTGAACATTCTCATCCATACACAAGAAGCCAAGGACAAACAATCCAATACATCGGTCTCATCCTTTTTCAAAACAGGAAAGAAGGGACAGAACTATGTATATATATATAACAAAAACAAAACAAAACTCGTCTCTTCTATGACTAAGTAATGAAGCCGGACAGACACGCAACATTTTTCTTTGCATCTCGAAAACGTTTTTAATTTTTTTTTTTTTTTTGGGGGGTGTGGATAATGTCTAAACAGAATATATGCAACATTTCTTCACAATCTAGAGATTTAAGCATGTTAAAAAAAAAGAAAAGTAACGTTTTTCCCTAACTCTAGAAAGAAGCTTGGCAAAGCAATGTCAGCTTCCACCCCACACGCCCACCCCCACCCTACCCCTTCTTAGAAAAACTTGACGTTCTCGTCCGTAGGAACCGACTGGAGCAAAGCTCGACAAAGCTATGTCAGCTTCCACTCCACACGCCCCACTCCACACGCCCACCCCACCACCCCTTCCTTCTTAGAAAAACTTGACGTTCTCGTCCGTAGGAACCGACTGGAGCAAAGCTCGACAAAGCTATGTCAGCTTCCACTCCACACGCCCACCCCACACCCCTTCCTTCTTAGAAAAACTTGACGTTATCATCCGAAGGCAACGACTGAAGCGAAGCTTGACAAAGCTATGTCAGCTTCTACTACACACGCCCACCCCACACCCCTTCCTTCTTAGAAAAACTTGACGTTCTCGTCCGTAGGAACCGACTGGAGCAAAGCTCGACAAAGCAATGTCAGCTTCCACTCCACACGCCCACCCCACCCCCCTTCCTTCTTAGAAAAACTTGACGTTCTCATCCGAAGGCAACGACTGAAGCGAAGCTTGACAAAGCTATGTCAGCTTCTACTACACACGCCCACCCCCTTCCACCCCACCGCTTCTTAGAAAAACGTGACGTTCTCGTCCGTAGGCAACGACTGGAGCTAAGCTCAACAAAGCAATGTCAGCTTCCACTCCACACGCCCACCCCACACCCCTTCCTTCTTAGAAAAACTTGACGTTCTCGTCCGTAGGAACCGACTGGAGCAAAGCTCGACAAAGCAATGTCAGCTTCCACTACACACGCCCACCCCACCACCCCATCTTTTAAAAAACTTGATATTCTCGTCCGTAGGAACCAACTGGAGCGAGGCTTGCAACATTCCTTCACAGTCTAGAGATTTAAACTTTTTTCTTTATAGAAAAGCAACGTTTTTCCCTAACAGTAGAAAGAAGCTCGACAAAGCAATGTCAGTTTTCACACACCCCTTCATAGAATTAAACTTTTCTTCTTTTTTTTTATTTATAGAAAAGCAACGTTTTCCCCTAACTCTAGAAAGAAGCTCAACAAAGCAATGTTAGTTTCCACCCCACACCCCTTCTTAGAAAAACTGGACGTTCTCGTCCGTAGGCACCGACTGGAGCGAGGCCTGAGACGCGCCGCCCCCGCCGTCCTTGCACATGAGGTTGAAGGACGGCACGGAGGTGATGCCCGTGATGGGGGGCAGCAGCTCCTTGTCGCGCATGTCCGTGGCCGTGATGATGCGCATGGTGTTGGTGGACCCCGATCCGGGCTTCCAGCCAGTCAGCACCACCACGGGGTCCCCCGTCTTGATGAACCCCCGCTCCGTGGCCATGTAGACGGCCTTCCAGATTCGCCGGTCCACGTCCGCCGTCCACTCGTTCATCTTGTTGTCTGCCCAGAAAACCACGATGCACAAGTGGAACAACCTTCCCTTATTAGAAGACCTCCCGTTTATAAGACTCCCTCCCATATAAGACCTACTTCTCTGAGTCACAGACCTGTTTACACAAGAGACTCCCTCCCATATAAGACCTACTTCTCAGAGTCACAGACCTGTTTACCCCCTACACAAGAGACTCCCTCCCATATAAGAAGACCTACTTCTCCGAGTCAGACCTGTTTACCCCCTACACAAGAGACTCCCTCCCATATAAGACCTACTTCTCTGAGTCACAGACCTGTTTACCCCCTACACAAGAGACTCCCTCCCAAATAAGACCTACTTCTCCGAGTCACAGACCTGTTTACCCCCTACACAAGAGACTCCCTCCCATATAAGACCTACTTCTCCTGAGTCACAGACCTGTTTACCCCCTACACAAGAGACTCCCTCCCATATAAGACCTACTTCTCTGAGTCACAGACCTGTTTACCCCCTACACAAGAGACTCCCTCCCATATAAGACCTACTTCTCTGAGTCACAGACCTGTTTACCCCCTACACAAGAGACTCCCTCCCATATAAGACCTACTTCTCCGAGTCACAGACCTGCTTACCCCCTACACAAGAGACTCCCTCCCAAATAAGACCTATTCTTGAGTTACAGACCTGTTTACCCCCTACACAAGAGACTCCCTCCCATATAAGACCTACTTCTCCGAGTCACAGACCTGCTTACCCCCTATCACCGTATACTCCCTCCCAAATACGACCTACTTCTCTGAGTCACAGACCTGTTTACCCCCTTATTTGAGAGTCCCTCCCAAATAAGACCTACTTCTCCGAGTCACAGACCCTTACCCCCTACACAAGAGACCTCCCTCCCATATAAGACCTAAGGTCTTCTAAGTCACAGACCTGTGTACCCCCTACACTGTACTCCCTCCCATATAAGACCTACCTTCTCTGAGTCACAGACCTGCTTACCCCCTACATTAAAAGACTCCTTCCCATATAGGACCTACTTCTCCGAGTGGACAGGGATCTTTACCCCCTACACAAAGACTCCCTTGAATAAAAGACCTACTTCTCCGAGTCACAGACCTTGTGTACCCCCACACAAGATGATCCCATATGGACCTACTTCTCAGAGTCACAAACCTGCTTACCCCCTACACAAGAGACTCCCTCCCATATAAGACCTACTTCTCTGAGACACAGACCCTTACCCCCTACACAAGTCTTGAGTACCGTATTTTTCCTACCCGCATGACCTTCAAAAAAATTATCCAAATTTCAGATTTTGTTACTAATTTTCTTACTATTTCATCAGTCACATTATAAGGCGCAGGGGTCTGTCTGAGTCTCGGGTAAAAAAGTATCGCCTTATAGTCCGAAAAATACGGTACTTCTCGGAGAGTGAGACATTGCCCTTATTTGTAAGTATTAAAATGAGGTTCCACTAAAAGACCCCTCCCTTATAAGACCCCTCCCTTATAAGACCCCTCCCTTATAAGACCTCATTTTGGATGATTTTTGAAGGTCTTCTAAGGGAGGTTCCTGGCGTGACTGTAGTAGGTACAGTGGTACCTCCCTTATAAGACCTCCCATTATAAGACTCCTTCCCATATAGGACCTTCGTTCGACTGGAGGGGATCTTTTTGGAAAAGCTTTTCTTGAATAAAAAACGTCTGCCTTCCACTCGTTCATCTTGTCTGCCCAAAACCATGATACAGTGGAACAAACTTCCCTTATTAGAAGACCTCCTTTTATAAGACTCCCTCCCATATAAGAAGACCTACTTCTCTGAGACATTGCCCTTATTTGTATGTACAGTGGAACCTCCCTCCCTATAAGACCTTCCAAAAAATCATCCAAAATGATGTCTTATAAGGGATGGGTCTTACAAGGGAGGTAATTTTAATACTTACAAAGAGGGGCAATGTCTCAGAGAAGGTCTTATGTGGGAGGGAGTCTTATAATAGGTCTTGTAAGGAAGGTTCCACTGTATTAAAATTACCTCCCTTATTAGACCCCTCCCTCATAAGACCTCATTGTGGATGATTTTTGAAGGTCTTCTAAGGGAGGTTCCACTGTAGTAAGTACAGTGGTACCTCCCTTAGAAGACCTCCCATTATAAGACTCCATCCAATATAAGACCTTCGGCTGGAGGGGATCTTTTTGGAAAAGTGTTTCTTTAAATAAAATTAAAAAAATTTAAAAAAAACCGTCCGCCGTCCAGTCATTCATCTTGTCTGCCGAAAACAACGATACACAGTGGAACCTCCCTTATTAAAAGACCTCCCATTCCCCCGTGGGGATACCGGGGGGTCTTTTGTATAAATAGTCCCCCCACCTTCTGGAAGTTCTGTGCTTGTAACTTCCTCTAATCTGTCACTCTTTGACTCTGCCTTTTCCCTTTGCTTACTGTCGTCTACTATCTTTCTGCCTTTAACCGGGGTCCATTCTCCTACTGCCCTTTTTGTTCATGAAACACTTTCAAAAAGATTTCCTCCTCCAGCCAAAGTCGGACTTGCTGGGCCTATTTATTAATTAGGCGCATAACGGCAGCATGACGCATCTGCACTCATAATTGACAAGAAACTGTCTGAACAATCGAAGAAGAAGAAGAAGAAGAATTAGACCTCCTATTATAAGACTCCCTCCCATATAACACCTACTTCTCCGAGACATTGCCCCTTATTTGTTAAGTATTAAAATTACCTCCCTTATAAGACCTCCCATTAATAGACTCCCTCCCATATAAGACCTACTTCTCCGAGTCACAGACCTGTTTACCCCCTACACAAGTCATGAGTACCGTATTTTTTCAGACTATAAGGCGCACCCCCCAAATTTTACCCAAATTTCAGATTTTGTTACTAATTTTCTTACTATTTCATCAGTCACATTATAAGGCGCAGGGGTCCGAGTCTTGGAAAAAAGTATCGCCTTATAGTTATAGTCCGAAACATACAGTACTTCTCCGAGACAGACCTGTTTACCCCCTACACAAGTCTTGGAGTAGTCTGGAGAGCTGAAATGAGTAGTTTTCGTGTGAAATGAGTAGTCCTCTTCCATAAATTTTCAAACAATGTTCACTGGAAATGAGTAATTAGAGCATTATTTTCAATTTTGAAGAGTAGTAGAGGTCCAAATTGAGTAGAATACTACTCGAAAAGAGTAGAGTAAACAGGTCTGCTGAGACATTGCCCTTATTTGTAAGGATAAGACCCCTCCCTTATAAGACCTCATTTTGGATGATTTTTGAAGACCTTCCAAAAAATCATCCAAAATGAGGTCTTATAATAAGGGATGGGTCTTAAAGGGAGGGATCTTGTAAGGGAGGTAATTTTAATACTTACAAACAAGTCCCTCTTGTACGTTGTCTAAGAAATAAT
Source organism: Phymorhynchus buccinoides (assembly GCA_017654935.2). Classification (NCBI taxonomy): domain Eukaryota; kingdom Metazoa; phylum Mollusca; class Gastropoda; order Neogastropoda; family Raphitomidae; genus Phymorhynchus; species Phymorhynchus buccinoides. The sequence goes on from CM065710.1 coordinate 12,658,848, forward strand.
CTATTCACATCATATCATATCATATCATATCACATCATATATCATATCATATCAGTTGAAGGCTGATGGGCTTTTATTAAGCCTTTTGCCTGCTACAGTGGAACCTCCCTTATAGACCTTCAAAAATCATCCAAAATGAGGTCTTAAAGGGAGGTAATTTTAATACTTACAAAGAAGGGCAATGCCTCAGAGAAGTTAGGTCTTATGTGGGAGGGAGTCACATAATGAGGTCTTATCAGGGAGGTAATTTGAATACTTACAAAGAAGGGCAACGCCTCAGAGAAGTAGGTCTTATGTGTGAAGGAGTCACATAATGGGAGGTCTTCTAAGGGAGGTAATTTGAATACTTACAAAGAAGGGCAACGCCTCAGAGAAGTAGGTATAATGTGGGAGGGAGTCACATAATGGGAGGTCTTATCAGGGAGGTAATTTGAATACTTACAAAGAAGGGCAACGCCTCAGAGAAGTAGGTCTTATGTGGGAGGGAGTCACATAATGAGGTCGTATAAGAGAGGGGTCTTATAAGGGAGGTAATGTTAATACTTACAAAGAAGGGCAACGTCTCAGAGAAGTAGGTCTTATGTGGGAGGGAGTCTTATAATGGGAGGTCTTATAAGGGAGGTATAAGTTTTGCTTAATAACAGGCTACACATACTGAAAGTGCAACAATACATGAATATAGGCGCATACTTCTGTATACAAAGTTACGATAATATTTTTATGAACAAATTTTCGGCCTAGTGCAGAGAAGACACCATTCTTTTATTAGAAATGTCTTCCTGTTGGGGTTGATCCACAAGATAGTGTTTGTTAGCAGATATACATACTGACGAGAATTCCATAATTCGAAAGAGATCTCTCTATGTACCATGCTCATACACTGTCTGTCCCCCATTGGGACAAAAAGTAAACCAGCACAATCTTTTACTTTTATTCTATTCTTTTCACAGCACAGAGCTACCTTCAAAAAGTATACACAGTTAGTGGTGTTTGTGGTTTCTTTGATCAAATATTATGATAATATTTTGTGTGGAAGCAACGATTTTCCCATTGTTTATGGAGATTATATATTTTTTAACCCCTTCAGTGCCACCTACTACTTGCGCATGCGCCGCCGGCTTGCCGCGCGATTTTTGAGCACGGCAATATCGCTGCTTAGCGGCGACGTATATATATACGTCGGTGGCAAGTACTGAAGCGCTATAGAGGACGTATATATACGTCGTGGGGCAGCGAAAAGGTTAAATATCCAGTGTTCCTGCAGTTACTACATTGTTAGGCAGAGAATTCCAATTGTTAATAACCCTGTTAGTAAAAAACACACAAAAATGTGCATATAGATTAGTTTTAACAAATTGTTTATTCAGTGTCTTAGAGCGACCTCTGGTGGCAAAGCTGCCGAGAGTGAATAAGTTATTAGTGGTTTTAGTATCATCAAATTCATGTAAAATTTTAAGGGTTTCTATCATATCACCTAGAGCCCTTCTATATTCTAGGCTAGGTAAGTTTAAAGACCCACCAGATCACGTGTCAAAATCACAGGTTTCACGTGTTTTCCCTCTTATAGCTGGAAAGAAATCTTGTTTTGACCAAGTCTCACTCCCATACAAATGCCCCCAAATTCAAACCGAAACATGTCTCAATTTGAAGTTGGGGACATCTGTATGTGGGTCACAGCTACCCAGAAAAACTCAAGGGACTTATTCGTGGTGCGTCAGTGTATCTTTAATTTGTTGTTTTTATTTTTCCAGTAACATGCGCCTGTTTTCCGTATTTTCGGAACACACTGCCAAAATCAATACATTTCCGTAACAAATACGGATAACCCGTGACGGTAGGCATGTCCGATGCTTTTTTTAATGTTGGCGACCAAATGACAATGCCAGACCTGTTTACCCCCTACATAGTCTTGAGTAGTTTGGATAGCTGAAATGAGTAGTTTTGGTGCAAAATGTGTAGCTTTATTCATTAAACCATCAAACAATGTTCACTGAAAATGAGTAATTAGAGCATTATTTTCAATTTTGAAGAGTAGTAGAGGTCCAAAATGAGTAGAATGCTACTCGAAAAGAGTACAGTAAACAGGTCTGCAATGCCATACTCTAAAATAGGTCGCACTAAAAAGATTTGAAAAGTGGTACCAAAATGTCTTAGGTTTTACGTTGAATAAAAAGAGATCATGCCTGATCATTTATTAGTTTTTTTTATATTGTTTCAGTAATACAGTGTTCAGAATTTAAGTTTTTATCTACCAAGACGTCTAAATCCTTTTTTAACATCAGAAGGTTGAAGATTACATCCATCAATTTTGGTAAGTAAATTCTGGATTAATTTTTACCTGTAAAATTTCTGCCCATTAAATTTAACTTGCCAGTCATTTGTCCACCCAACTAATTCAATCAATACAATCTTGAATCTTGTTTCTGTTTTCATCTCCAACAACACTGTCATAAGCTTTCAATATAGTGCAGACCTGCCACATTCTGAGAATAAAAAAGAGGAGCGAGAATCTAGGGGCTGGCACTGGCCCCCCAGTAAAATCCATTGCCACTTCGAAATGTGCGGCCTTCTCTTTTGTTCTTCAAACATGCAGTCGTTTTTGTCAGTTTGAGATCCATTTTAGAGTAAGAAATATTGACCATTGTCAATTTGAGATCCATTTTAGAGAAAGAAATATTGACCAATCTACAATATTTGTTGGTCATTTAGCCTGAGATAGGCCTATGCTTCGTGTAGCCCCTCACTGTCTCATGCTGACCCTTAGATGTCCATTAGCTGGTGCTTTGAATGCATGCTCTTTGTTGTGAAATTGAGTGGAAAATGTATACAAGACAGATTTTAAAATATAGGAGCTGGGGAGGTTGCAAGTGGAGCTAGGAGCAATGCTCAACATATCTGAGCTGCTCCTCTGAAATCGGAGCAAGTGGCAGGTCTGATAGTGAAGTTTCTATAATCCAGGCATGGTAAAGGGCGCAAAGCATTTCTCTCTGAAAATATGTGATGGTGGAAGCACTCGAGTAAAATTAAGTTATTGGTTATAAACGAATACAAAATGAAATAAATATACGAGTCCTGTTTCTAACACTGTTTTTTAAGGCTTAGATAACAGAAGAAGCTTCATTTTCTGGGGGCTGTATCCCAACACACACGATTTGCAGTGGGGTTTTTTTGTTCTGTGTTTCTATGCCTTCTTCCAGACCACAATTTCCAGTCTTTTTTTTTTTCTTCTCTAATTCCCATGCCTGGATTATATGCCGATTTGTTTTATTTGATAATGTTGGTCATTTAGTATGATTGAATTAATCAGTGTGTTATTTAGTTCTGTACAATAACATTGTCTTGTAATATACATTATGGAAGAAGAGAACCTTCTTTGCAAGGGAGACAAAAAAATATTAAAAAATGTGATGGTGCATAGGGAAAACCTACATAAGTCGCTCAGAATGTTTTGAGCAAAAGCCAAAAATAGTCAACAACCCACAAAATATCAATTTTCTTTTTAGGGCATAATTATGTCTATTTTTATGTATTCTACCAGTATCCACAACATGAAAGACAATTTTTGAATGATTTCTTTGTTTATTTGATTGTTTTCTTAATCAAATCAATAGAAACAAAGAGGGCAAAATTGTATCTTCTGCGCCCAATTTCTGCAAATGATCTATTTCAAATGCCAAACTTCAAATAATTATAAAATCAAAAACTAGACAAGATAACTCAATTCAGTTTTCTGTGCATTAACAAGGAATCTTTGCTCCACCATGGAAACTTTAAATCTTAGTTTATGCCAAAATTCCATTATGCACTGTCACATATTACAGTGGAATCCGCTTAATCGGCCACTTTTGGGACCAGGAAAAATATGGCCGATAAAGCGAATCGGACGATAAAACGAACATAGATACTGTATGACGCAATTATGCAAGTCAAAAGCAATGACGTCAAAATTAAATGTTGCAGTTCAAATTCAAATTATTTCCCTTTTTGTGTGTGTGTGTGTGTGTGTGTGTGTGTGTGTGTGTGTGTGTTTATTAATCCTACAACTTGACAGAAGCACGAGTAAAAGACAATGATTTTGTTTTCTTGAGTGATTTTAACGCCATGCAGGGTCTTTCAATTGACAACAGCTCACCTTCCAACCTCACACTCAACCATGTAAACGTCAAAAGCGTGTTGTCAGTTTGTCTGCCTCTGTTGTTCTCCCTCTCAAAAAGGGGTAAAGAGGAAAAATTAAAGCGAAATTGAAGATTTCAGCTTTGGCTGTAAAAACGAACAAAATAACACATGCTTAACCCTCTTGTGCCTGACGCTCTGTGCTCTCAATCACCTCTGAAATCCTAACCCAAGGGACGTCACTCCGTACAAAAGGCGGGGTAGCGTCGGAAAAATAATAAAATAAAATATACCCTACCAGATTTTGTGTGTTTTTTTGTTTTGAATGTGTTGCCGAGATGTCTGTCTGATTTGCAAAAGGAATTTCAAGATGCTATGGGGATGCATGGCTCCACAAAAAAAATCAAAATGCCAAAGTGTATTCGCAAACTGCATTCACTAGTCATTCACTGCCTACTTTTGCAGACTGTTGAAGCCTAAGACGACTGAAATGGAAATGTAGATCAAAACCATTCACTTACCCTTTCAGTAAGTTTCACTTCACGATCTTATAATTCCTATCTTTCACAAAAAAGGGAATTTTCATCGCTGTCATCACTCAGTGGATGCAATAACGACTCATCATCCATGATGTAAAAGTCGGGAAAATGCCGATTTCAGTAACACGACTTCAAAAATTCGCATCGATCGAACAAACACAAGCTCGCTGCCGAAATAGGTCAGAATACACTCCTTACTCATCACTTCGCGATCTCATAAGTCCCATCTTTCACAAAAATAGGACTATTCATTGCTTTCCTCAGTCAATGGACGCCATAACTGTTCGTCATCCATATTGGAAAAATCGCGAAAATGCCGAAGTCGGTCACTAATTTTCAAAAATTCATATCTTTCAAACCAATCGGCCTAGAAGCCATTGCAAGCAACAGGACGGAAGTGTAATCTATAGCGAAAGCGAGGCTGAAGCGCTCACGTGACTGCCATGTGATAGAAACAAAATGGAAGCGCCCAAACCGGCCACGTGGAATCCGTACGTTCCCGAACGTTCTAGACGTTTCCGATCCGATTTTTTTTTGAACGTTCACGACCGTTCACCGCACAAGAGAGTTAAGAAGAAAAAATTCCGTTCCAGAGGAAATTGGCCGATTAAGCGGCTTTGGCCGATTATCCGATGGCCAATTAAACGGATTCCACTGTATAGGGTTTCAGGAGATGTCTTCGTCTCTTGGTGTAATCGAGGGATTAAAATCCTTTTATAGGCCTCTGCAACTAGGCTTATTAATGCCCTTGACAGTGACAGTGATGCCCTTGCTGGTCAGTATTGACAAGGGCATTCACTCTTGCGAAAGGCAGCCATTTAGTGGCATCAAATAGAGTTATTGGTGAGATTTATCCCCCTGTCTGGTCAGTACTGATCCATCTTCCCCCACCCACCAAGGGCATTCACTCTTGCAAAAGGTGTCCATTGCAGACCCCAATAGTGATCAGGAAGTAATTGCTCTCGAAGATGAATGCGTAAAACTGTTCAAACTTGGGGAAAAGGGGCTTCTCCTCAAGCTTAAAACCACCTCTGATATTTTTTGTTCTGAATTCAGAGATTTCTCTGAAAATCACCATGCCTGCTATCATGACAAACATCGCTTTATATCATCACTCCGGATTTTATTCCTCACTGTCATAAAGATTAAGATTAAAATTATAGCCCCATCGACAACAAAGGACATGTCAGGGCTGTCACCACGTTAAATCTTACCACGTATTAAAAAGGGTCTCACTGTCATAAAGTTAACCGATTACACAACTGAATCAACAGATTCTATATTTTCATTTTCATTTCATATTTTTGTTTTTATTTTTAAAGAGCATAAAAATAGAAGACTTGAAGACTTCACTTCTGCAATCCGAGACAACTATATCATGAGAAATGCACAGATATCTCTATAAGTCTTGGATTTCAATCCTCACTTAACTTACTGTTGGTTTTTTTTATGTTTTTTTAACACACACACACACACACACACACACACACACACAAACACACACAAGTGCAAAGATCTAGCAAAACACGTGCTCACACAATTTTCAAATCACAGAATTAAAAAAATTAAAAAACACCTGTAAAAAAGGACGAAATAAAAACTCAATATTTTTTGGCGTAAATACCCCAACGATCATCACGTATACCTGAATATCCGCAAATGTGTTAAAAACCAATACACTCATGCACATTTTTACAGTTCGATCATTTCACGCATGCATGCACATTTATACGTAAGGCCACAGCCTAAACATATACATGCTACAGCACACACAACATTCTCACAGGGAAAAACACCTTTTTATTTTAAAAGCAAGCAACGTATTGTTAAAACTGTAATATGCAATCAAACACAGTGTGAAAACGGACTTCCATATTTTACAAACTATAAGGTCATACTTTTTTTTATTCCCCCTAGACTGAGACCCCTGTGACTTATAATTATTATTTATAATAAAGATTATCCTTTAAAAATGTGAAAGATAACATGTTAGAGAACACAAAAATACCCCAAACTCAAAATTGACAAAAATTAGATTTCTGACTTTCCAAGCCTGTTGTGAGAAACTAGCCCAGCGACTTAATGTCCCTTTCGTGGTGCTGGGTCATCTATTATAAGGGGCAGGGGTCTTACTTTGGGGAGAGATCAATTCTGATCGCTTCTTGGCCTTTTGGCTAAGACAGTGATTCAGGAACATAAATTTTTGTTTATACCTTGGTTGGTTTGTTCAGCCCGTCGTACATGGCGAAAGCCGATACGCGACGTTAAACTGAACTTCCACTTTGGGGAGAAAAAGTATCGCCTTATAGTCCGATAAATGCGGTATTCTCACCCTTGCACTGATTGTCGTTATCAGCTACACATTATGGCTTATTACTCCACAACACACAGATTAATGGGAGACACTGTTGAGTGTTTGAAAGCGAGGAAAATGTTAATCTGTAAGATGTACACTATAGGAATGTATGCACAATTTAACAGAAAGCATGCACAAAACGCTCACATCCTCTCCCTTTCTCTGCCTCCCTCATTCCCCTCCCCACGTCTAATATTACGATTAGTGGATAGACATTAAATGAATCTCACATACACACACAAACACACACCAGGCATGGTAGTGGGGGCAAAGTGGTTTTCAAGGAAAATGGCCTGGGGTCCAGGGGGCCGAAGGAAATTCAATAAATGAGTGAAATTTTTCACTTTTTCATGCCATTTCACACACACACACACACAGTCTAATATCACGATTAGTGGATAGACATTAAATAAATCACACACACACACTCTAATATCACGATTAGTGGACAGACATTAAATAAATCACACACACACACACACGCACACATACACACACAGTCTAATATCACGATTAGTGGATAGACATTAAATTAATCACACACACACACGCACGCACGCACACGCACACACACACACACTGACACTTTAAATCCTTCATTGTTCTTGGGTACATTATGTTACAAAACAAATGTTACAAAACTAGCCAAAGGACAAAGGGAAAAGAAAAAAAAAGAAAAAATCTACAACCCAAACCCAAACCCTCGTTAAAGACTTTCAAGAAATGGTTACGATGGTGGCGAAAACAAAAGTAAACCTCAAGCTTGAGTACGGACGGGTACACGTAAAGCGCACACAAAACACACACGCGTGAAATATTAAAGACAGCACCCTCAAAAGAAAAAGAAAAACACACACACAAAAAAGCGCCCACACCCTCACTCACACAAAGCACACACACAAAATCATCATTAATGAAGCCCTGTAGTGTTATTATCATGATACTGACACTTTATCCTCGTTGATACTTGAATAACATGAGGCATGGGGGTCAAAATGAGTCCAGAAAAGAACAAGGTGAAGCAAAAATAGAATGTGAAGTAAAAGGAAAGAAGCATATCATCGGTGAAACTCAAAAACCTCGTACCTCAATTTTGGTAGTTTCGAGAAAAATGAAAACAAAAAAGTTTTAAAAATTAACCGCGTTGACCACGATTGAATAACTATGATGAATATGTTGTTCAAGACATTGCAACTTTAGTCCTGCATTTCGTTAAAATTACTTTATAAAATAAATAAATTTAGACTTGAAAAGAACGAAGATACGAGTTTTTTGTCCTTAACAAGATCTGAATTTGGGATTTACGAGTTTTTCGTCTATTTTCATAACCTCATTTACCCCAGATAGAAAGTCGTTAGAGATACGAGCTTTTGGTGGAATGTGGCGGGGAAAATTAGAAAGCTGACTATGTATCCAACTCAAAAAATCGAGATACGAGGTTTTTGAACTTCACCGACGATATTATAGCCAAAGGATGAAAAACTCCCCAAAGTCTGAATACCTGAGCCGTCTATAAGGGTGCACCGATGAAAAAGAAGAAAACAGAACACAATGGTTCGTCAGTCAACACACACACGGCAAATGCCAGCCTTGAACAAATGGACACATGGGGGAAGAATGACAGGAGGGGGGGGGGGGGGGAGGAGGGGGGGGGGGGGGGCAGGGTGTGTGTAAATGCCAGCCTTGAACAAATGGACACATGGGGGAAGAATGACGGGAGGGGGGCAGGGGAGGAGGGGGGGGGGGGCAGGGTGTGTGTAAATGCCAGCCTTGAACAAATGGACACATGGGGGAAGAATGACGGGGGGGGGCAGGGGAGGAGGGGGGGGGGGGGGCAGGGTGTGTGTAAATGCCAGCCTTGAACAAATGGACACATGGGGGAAGAATGACGGGGGGGGGGGGGCAGGGGAGGAGGGGGGGGGGGGGGGGGTGTGTGTAAATGCCAGCCTTGAACAAATGGACACATGGGGGAAGAATGACGGGAGGGGGGCAGGGGAGGAGGGGGGGGGCAGGGTGTGTGTAAATGCCAGCCTTGAACAAATGGACACATGGGGGAAGAATGACAGGAGGGGGGTGGGGGGTGCAGGGTGTGTGTGTGTGTGTGTGTGTGTGTGTGTGGCTGAGATGGGATATGGAGTGAGGTACTTGGTATTTATTTGGTATTTGGTATATATTCTAATAACAGACACTTAACTCATTCCATGCTGGCCAGTTGCTTCCCTTTGCAAGCGTTCTGTACTGGCTGATTTGTATAGGTTGCAAAAAAATTATTTTCTAAATAATGGTAACAGATACAAACGTGACATTTTGGCAATATGTACACAATATACAATACTAACACCTGCAACAGTTTCAAAGCATCCACTTTATTTAGTTTTGATTTGTGATATTTTAAAATAAATGCATGCTTTGTTAAGCCAGGCACACTCATAATAGCGAAAATATAATTTTAAGGTCCCAAAATAGCCTACAGCCAGCCAGTGAGTGTCGAGAGGCATGAATGAAACGTAGTAGTAGCCCTCTGAGCCACTTTGAAGCATGCATGACTGTTAACCTATGAACTATGAATTTTTAAAGTTCACATGCGATATCCCGTTACCTTAGTAACGAGGCGTTGTGCGCATGCCCTGCGACGAGAGTGCAGGTTAGTATAGAAAGAGTTAACAGGGCTCCCGCAAAACAAGGACACAGTGTAATGAGGCGTCACACTGCTCCTTGCCGAGTCGAAAGGGCGATAATTTTAGGGCCGCACTGCCGATGCCCCCTGGTGACAAGTCAGGAGCAGATAATCTTCTGTGGCTACATACCACTAGTTCCTGACAGGCAAGGGCGATAATCTTAAGTAGGTGGCGTTTGCATTTGAGGTCGCAAGACAGGGGCAGATCATTTTCGGTATAAAGCCTCATTATGTGATTTTTTTATATTTTTTTTACAGTATCTTTATTAGAGTTTTGCATTGGATTGTCTGCACAAAATCTGCTTTGAAGAAAAGGGACAAAAATAGCTCAAACTGCTGCAGATAGTTTGAGCACCCTACATACGAGTGTTGCGTTTTTATCCATAATACACTTATTTGTAACCCATAGCAACTTTCACCCCATTACCAAGCGAGGAAGGAAACTTTAACATAAAATGAGTAGATTCAGCAGGGCTCCCAATCGTCCCGCAAAACAAGGGGTCCCAGGGACTCCTTCACTTACAGCATAGAGGGTCCTAGAGGCGGGATAGAGAGTCCCAGTGGCATTGTGAATGCTAAAAAGAATTGTTTTAGTGCATCCCTGGGACCTCTTGCACATTCTTTTAGAGGGTTCTTTAGAATTTTAGTACTTCATAGACCCCCAAATGGGGGTCCCTGGGAGCCCTGGACTTATCTCTGTGAAATTTTGGCTGCTCTCCCCCAGAGAGTGCGTCGCCGCAAGTGCAGCGCCTACCCAATTTTTTTTTTTTTTTTTTTTTTTTGGGGGGGGGGGGGTCGGTCACAATTGGAAAACCTAGCTATCAATTTGACCATACCAGGCAGCGGGATTTCTCCCTGCTCTTACCGACTTTCAACTGCCGTGGGATTTTTACGTGCGTAAAGCGTGCACGGGTCAGACTAGCTTTAAGTCCCCACATGATCGAAGGACTGGACGTTCAGTTCGATTTTCCTGTCAAACTAGAATGAAAGGGCGGTGAGGAGGCCGGGAAGGGATTCGAACCCGGGGTCACTCACTCACTCACGCTGCAAGTCACGCGTTACATTCGGCAGGTGAACGTCGCAAAACCACTCTGCCACCTTTCTCCCTGGGGCGGGAGGGATGGGGGCAGGGGTGGGGGTAGGGTGTGTGGCTGAGGTGGGATATGGCGGGAGGGGGGTGTGAGGGATGGGGGGGGGGGGATTGGAGGGGTGTGGCTGAGATGGGATAGAAATAGTGTGGTGGAAGAGCAGCAAGCTAAAACTCACAACAGCTTTAAAAGACAAAATCAAACATTCTCTAAACAAGGATAGAGTAAGAAAAGTATGTTAACAAACTTAGTAAACTCCCAGTAAGGATAGATAGAGACTTAACAATAGTGCGTAATAACTAGCGCACATTTTTAGGAATGCTGTATTAACTGAAATGAAAAACGCGAATAATTAAGCACACACACACACAGACACAAACACACCATTGACATTTTGAAATAAAAGTAAATGACAAATTAAATCAATATCAATTTTTTTAAAATTCCTTTTAGGCCGTTAGCCCTTTAGGAACAGGGTCAATGCACAAGACGAAAACATCAAAATTATAACACAACACTAAATTAATTAACATTTTTAATAATTCAGATCCAATAATGTAATAATTGCCCCAGACTATTTGAGAGTTTTGGTACAGTACTTTAAAAAAAAAAAAAAAAAAAAAAAAAAAAATTGTTTTTAAATGAGATGTCATCAAACTGCTTAGCTTGCTTGGTTCTAAAGACACACACCCACGCCACGTGTCAAAACCACGGTTTTCGCGCGTTTTCCGTCTAATAGCTGGCAAGAAATCTTAAGAAATCTTCCTAGCATAAGAGGGAATGTGACACGCGACGTGGGAGGGGGTCTTAAAGCATGAACATGACAAACGTTTCAACACTGCATTGCATGCCGCGTATTTCATGCGGAATATCATGCGACGACAAGTTTGGCAAGTACAGCGGAACCTCCTTAGTAAGACCTTCTCTTTTAACCCTTTCAGCGCCAAAGTCGCATTTTAGCACCACGGTGATTTAACCCCTATGTCACTAAAAGGCATCAAATTGGGCTCTATTATCCAAAGATCTTATTGTCTTAGTTTTGGGAAGTAAGGATAGACCTTATATTATATATATGTCACAGAAGAATCCACAATACTGCAGATGGATTTTGTTCTCTACCCAGGTAATTTTGATAAATAATTTTGGCTGAAATATGGCTGGCGGTGAAAGGGTTAAGACTCCATCTAAGATGTGACCAAAAACATTTTCACCGATTTTTCCCCCTTTATATCCGGGGTTTTTCAAGATCTTAAAGACCCACTGACCCACCACGATTAAGTCCCTTGGTTTTTTTCTGGGTAGCTGTGACCCACATACAAATGCCCCCAACTTCAAATTGAGGCTGCTCTTTAAAATATTTCGTTTTCAATTTGGGGGCATTTGTACGGGAGTCAAACCTGGTCAAAACAAGATTTCTTACCAGCTATAAGAGGGAAAACATGTGAAACATGTGATTTTGGCACGTGATCTGGTGGGTCTTTAACCCTTTCATCGCCACTGTCGCCTCTTGGCACCACAATGATTTAACACCCATGTCACTGAAAGGCAACAAATGAGGGTCTGGTATCCAGTGATCTTATGTTCTTCATTTTGGGAGGTAAGGATAGGCCATATTTCATGCACGTCACAGAGGAATCCCCAATATTGCAGACAAAATATTTTCTCTACCCGGGTAAGTTTAACCTTTTCACCGCCAACCATATTTCAACCAAAACTTTCCATTAAATTCACCTGGATAGAGAACAAAATCCAGCTGCAGTACTGTGGATTCTTCTGTGACATATCTAAAATAAGGTCTGTCCTTACTTCCCAAAACTTAAATAGGGTCTTTGGATAATAGAGCCCAATTTGATGCCTTTTAGTGACATAGGTGTTAAATCACTGTGGTGCTAAAATGCGACTTTGGCGGTGAAAGGGTTAATGGTAAATTTTGGCTGAGGAATGGCTGGCGTTAAAAGGGTTAATGGGTAGGTTCCACTGTAACTGCACCTAGTGCGCGACAAAGGCCTTGGGCACTTCCACAAAAACACTGTACTCCAGCACAGCAACGCAGGCATGCGCAATAGAGGATTTTCGGAAAAAATTAGGGGAGAGCACTTCGTGAAAATCACCTCGACTTACTCAGTCAAAACCATAGCAACCATGACGGCACGGCGGCGAAGCTTGAAATCGCAGGATGCGAGCCAGCGACTCGCTAACATTTTTTTTTTTTTTTTTTAGAAAAAATGAGGGGCGGCCGGTACCCCATAAACTGATAGAACTTGCAAAATGTGACGTAAAAATATAAACGACATCAATTTTAGAATGTTCGGTTTTCTAGGAGCTGTATGTCTACTCAAAACACACGAGGCGAGAGCTGGGGATCTACTTGATGGAAGAGTAACTTCCCCTGTTTGACCGATTCGAATCGGGCAAGATCGCTCCCACGCACCACGAAATTACTCCCCTTTGATTATTTCCGAACAATCCCTATTACAGGCACCTGATAGACCGGGCGCGCTCAACGTCTGCCTTTGTTCTTGATGCAATTCTAGTCTGCCCCAGTCTGTAGCCTCTGTACCCCCAGCTGTAAATAATGCCAGGCTTTAGAGTAGCAGTGTGTGGAACATGCAACGAAAAAAGGACCTTTAAAGGACTTATAAGGACCTCAAAAATTGTAAAAGGAACTTCGCAAACCTGATTGTATGACATGTTCGTGATAGAAAGAATGCCCGAATGGCGATTGTTGACCAGGAGCACAATTCCAATATGCATGGAATGAATCACTACGTCTTGGTGCGGAAAGACTCACAGCTTGTAATGAATTGTCTGCTCCGATCTGTGACACCGACCACTTTGCTTACCACCATATTTTTTGTGATAATTTTTTTTTTAGAGGTTAGTCAGTTTCTTTATCACTTTTTTCTTGATAAAACAGGACTTAATACCTTTCAAAAATTAAAAGGACCTCTTGATGAATTAAAAGGATCTACTTGCTGAAATAAAGCACTTAAAAGGCCTGTTAACCCAAAACCAATTCACAAGGACTTAAAAGGCACCTGGGAACCCTGAGTAGAAACAGGTCTGTGCGTTGGTTGGACCCGTGCATACCCCCACCCCACCTTGAAATCGTAAAGAAATCATGTCATGCTTTTGCATCGTGTATTGCAATGACGTTCATTTCTTCTCCCTTCTATTTTTTCAACCCAAAAAGATCAACTTTCAAACAGTTAGAAGGTAAATATCTGAACAGGGCTCCCAGGGACCCTCATTTGGGGGTCTATGAAGAACTGAAATTCTAAAGGACCCTCGAAAAGAATGTGCAGGGGGGTCCAGGGATGCACTAGAAAAATTATTTTTAGCATTCCGCAATGCCACTGGGACCCTCTATCCCGCCTCTAGGACCCTCTATGCTGTAAGTGAAGGAGTCCCTGGGACCCCTTGTTTTGCGGGATGATTGGGAGCCCTGCTGAATCTACTCATTTTATGTTTCCTTCCTCGCTTGGTATGGGGTGAAAGTTGCTATGGGTTACAAATAAGTGTATTATGGATAAAAACGCAACACCCGTATGTAGGGTGCGCAAATGATCTGCAGCAGTTTGAGCTTCGGTTTTTTCCCTTTTCTTCAAAGCAGAAAAAATTTTTTGGGCAGAAAATCAAATGATTTGATTATACTAATAGCCAAACAATATATCTATTATTGTAAAATTGACAATTGTCTGCCCCAGCTCTCTGTATTTAAGAACTTGCTAAAAAAGAAGATATATGTTAGAAGAATACATAGCCAAAGTGAACTTTAACCTTACACAATTCCAGACTACCTGGGCTAATTATAGAGCCCTTATTGATTGAAAAGTGAAGATTGACATGTAGCACCTAATCTGCTTATGAAATGTTCATGCTTGTAAGAGAATTACTCAGTGTACCAATGATGATTATTCTGAGAAGTATGTGTCTTTATGTATTGTTATTGGTGCTGTCTATTTGGTGATTTGCAGTCATGTAGCTCGACACTAAGTGTACCAATGATGATTATTCTGAGAAGTATGTGTCTTTATGTATTGTTATTGGTGCTGTTTGTTTGGTGATTTGCAGTCATGTAGCTCGACACTCAGTGTACCAATGATGATTATTCTGAGAAGTATGTGTCTTTATGTATTGTTATTGGTGCTGTCTATTTGGTGATTTGCAGTCATGTAGCTCGACACTCAGTGTACCAATGATGATTATTCTGAGAAGTATGTGTCTTTATTTATTGTTATTGGTGCTGTCTGTTTGGTGATTTGCAGTCATGTAGCTCGACACTAAGTGTACCAATGATGATTATTCTGAGAAGTATGTGTCTTTATTTATTGTTATTGGTGCTGTTTGTTTGGTGATTTGCAGTCATGTAGCTCGACACTCAGTGTACCAATGATGATTATTCTGAGAAGTATGTGTCTTTATGTATTGTTATTGGTGCTGTTTGTTTGGTGATTTGCAGTCATGTAGCTCGACACTCAGTGTACCAATGATGATTATTCTGAGAAGTATGTGTCTTTATTTATTGTTATTGGTGCTGTCTATTTGGTGATTTGCAGTCATGTAGCTCGACACTCAGTGTACCTATGATGATTATTCTGAGAAGTATGTGTCTTTATTTATTGTTATTGGTGCTGTCTGTTTGGTGATTTGCAGTCATGTAGCTCGACACTCAGTGTACCAATGATGATTATTCTGAGAAGTATGTGTCTTTATTTATTGTTATTGGTGCTGTTTGTTTGGTGATTTGCAGTCATGTAGCTCGACACTCAGTGTACCAATGATGATTATTCTGAGAAGTATGTGTCTTTATGTATTGTTATTGGTGCTGTCTGTTTGGTGATTTGCAGTCATGTAGCTCGACACTAAGTGTGCTGACAAACATTGCATCAAAATGTTTATTGTAATGTTTTTTACTTTTAAAAAAATTATGAATTGCTGCATCCGGATGGACTAAGGGATGGAGTGTGTGTGTGTGTGTGTGTGTGTGTGTGTGTGTGTGTGTGTGTGTGTGTGTGTGTGTGTGTGTGTGTGTGTGTGTGTGTGTGTGTGTGTGTGTGTGTGTGTGTGTGTGTGTGTGTGTGTGTGTGTGTGTGTGTGTGTGTGTGTGTGTGTGTGTGTGTGTGTGTGTGTGTGTGTGTGTGTGTGTGTGTGTGTGTGTGTGTGTGTGTGTGTGTGTGTGTGTGTGTGTGTGTGTGTGTGTGTGTGTGTGTGTGTGTGTGTGTGTGTGTGTGTGTGTGTGTGTGTGTGTGTGTGTGTGTGTGTGTGTGTCTGTGTCTGTGTCTGTGTGTGTGTGTGTGTGTGTGTGTGTGTGTGTGTGTGTGTGTGTGTGTGTGTGTGTGTGTGTGTGTGTCTGTGTGTGTGTGTGTGTGTGTGTGTGTGTCTGTGTCTGTGTGTGTGTGTGTGTGTGTGTGTGTGTGTGTGTGTGTGGTGCGCGTGCATGTGTGAGTGTACTCAGGTATTTCATGTATTGGTCATGTGAATAGTACTATTTGTTTTGTTTGTATTGTAAAAAGGTACTTTGAAAATAAAAACAAGTTTAAAAAGAAAATCAAATGCAAAAAGTACTTTGAAAATAAAAACAAGTTTAAAAAGAAAATCAAGTGCAAAAAGTACTTTGAAAATAAAAACAAGTTTAAAAAGAAAATCAAGTGCAAAAAGTACTTTGAAAATAAAAACAAGTTTAAAAAGAAAATCAAGTGCAAAAAGTACTTTGAAAATAAAAGCAAGTTTAAAAAGAAAATCAAGTGCAAAAAGTACTTTGAAAATAAAATCAACTTTAAAAAGAAAATCAAGTGCAAAAAGTACTTTGAAAATAAAAACAAGTTTAAAAAGAAAATCAAGTGCAAAAAGTACTTTGAAAATAAAAGCAAGTTTAAAAAGAAAATCAAGTGCAAAAAGTACTTTGAAAATAAAAGCAAGTTTAAAAAGAAAATCAAGTGCAAAAAGTACTTTGAAAATAAAATCAACTTTAAAAAGAAAATCAAGTGCAAAAAGTACTTTGAAAATAAAATCAACTTTAAAAAGAAAATCAAGTGCAAAAAGTACTTTGAAAATAAAAACAAGTTTAAAAAGAAAATCAAGTGCAAAACTCTAATAAACATACTGTAAAAACACACGCAACTAACCACTTAACTGCCAAAGAATGTTTTTGTTTTGTTAGATGAATTAAAAAAAAATGAAGCTGTTTCTGGTCAAATAAAAAATACTGAAATCAGTGTAAACCTGAAAGAGTAGTACCCATGTGACACCCTATATGGCAGCTAAGGGGTTAAACAACAACATTCTACACATCACTACAAAACAGTTAAAGGGTAGGACCATGCTCATGCTGGTGAAAAAAGCATTTCAAATCGCGTATCAGCATAAAACAGCGTTATATGCTTATTATTGCATTTTAAAGAAAAAACGAGTTTCCGACCTACACAGGCTTTTTTTTTTTTTTTTTAAATTTCCTTTTCCTCTGGGGACCGCGATCAAACTGATTTTTTTAATTTGGTCAGTACTCAAGCATCTACCAAGGGCATTCACTCTTGCAAAAGGTGGTTGTTGCAGAGGCCTATATGGCAGTGAAGCTGAGATTTGCGGCTTCTTTTCGAGGGAAATTGAAACGCGGCTCAAATTCACTTTGACGTGTCATCGCCTCCGACGGCAAAAAAAAAATATTTAAAAAATTGCGTCACGATGCGTCTAACTCTCTAAAACAACTAAGAATCTAGTTTGAATTGATTTGAGCACGATCGACATTCCTTGTGGGTTCCCAGAACATTTACATGGGTGCTCCTGGGGAGAAAAAAAAAATTCATGCAAGGCAGGGTCCAGCGGCCGCCCAGGCCCCGGCGGAGTGCAGGGACAGCGCCCCTCCTGGGGGTTCCGGGGGGCAATGCCCCCTGGAAGCTGAAGAGAAACAACAGTCTCCAATGTACTTGACAGGCTCTCGTTGCACTTTCACTTCTGGTTAAACTTCATGACCTCTATAACCAGCAAAATGCATCTTCTCAAATTCTCATAATCCGGCCACGCCGGCTCCAGGCAACAAAAAAAAATCCTGAACTTCAGGACATCCTGAAAGCAGGATCATCCATGCATTTGTGCTTTTAGTCCTTTTGTCTATTGAGGCCATTTTTCAGAGCTTCAGATTGATTTCTGATTTCATGGGTCACATGACCCCTGACTACAGAAAATGAGGGGTCATTATTTAAAATGATGGGCCAATAATGTGTTACTAAAACTTTAAACCTGAATGTCGGTACAATGCCGAAATACAATCATATGCCTACACGCATGCACGTGTCCACACGCACACGCACATATTATGTGTATTATTGATATACACAATAAGGGTATGAACAGAACAGAACTTTTGATGTATTGCCATAACAAGTCAAGGTAGTATTTGGCATACATTAATAAGAGAGACACAGACACAAAGAAATTTAGATGCTTAAGCCTAGCCCACAAGTTTACAGTCATGTAGTCTAGTTGTAGATCTGAAAAAGAAAAGGCAGCGCAAGTTTTTGTGCTTACAAAACAAACTTACTTAGACTGAATGACGTAATTCTACGACGTATTGAAAACATGTATGAAGAAAAAAGAAAAAAAATCAGACTGAAATGACTCCCCCTCTCACTCTCTCTCACACTCTCTCTCCCTCTCCCTCTCTCTCCTCGTGCTAAATAATTCAGATAGGCGCATTACAAGGTGTAAACACGCATCATTTAGAACAAAAATATGCGTGAATGGCGTGGGCGCGCAAACAATCTGAAGCTCTGAAGTCGACATGGTCTTGATGGGGATTTTTTTTTTTTTTTAATTTTAAGGCACAGTTTCAAACGTGTGCGCAGTTCATGTGCCCAACAGCAGCGCATTAGCATCGGCATCATGAGATTGTACTTCCTTTGTCTAAACTTCAACTAAGCCAATGTTTGGATGGTAGGGTACAGTGGAACCTCCCTTATAAGACCTCCCATTATAAGACTCCCTCCCAACATAAGACCTGCTTCTCTGAGACACTGCCCTTCTTTGTAAGTATTAAAATTACCTCCCTATAAGACCCCTCTCTTATAAGACCCCTCCCTTATAAGACCTCATTTTGGATGATTTTTGAAGGTCTTATAAGGGAGGTCCCACTGTATATGCATAATCAGCTTGAAAGTAAAATGAAATTTGAAAATTACATACAAACACATCACAGACTGAAAACAAATTATGTCAGCGAAAAACATGACTTATTGTAAAATCCTGCATATATTTTATATTATATCCTTTTTTTTTCTTTGACCTTAACAAAAAAAAATTTGTACACATTGTATATTTTGTGCTACAATCCATTTACAACAAGATCCATAGCTTTCTTTGTTGTTACAATCTTTAAAAGAAAAAGAGAAGAACCACCATGAACAATTAGAGTTCATCAAGATGTCACCCGTATGGGAGTGGGCGTTGACATTCAAGAAAGCATGGTAGGATACTTTAACATCGAAGGCTTTGTCGTCATTTCCTGTTCAAAGTCGTGTTCTAGCAGACGGATTTTCTCAATTTCTGAGGCATCGTTTATATTTTCAAAGCCTAAATAATGATCCTGAAAATGTGCGTGCTCACTTTATTAATAAAAAAATTTCATGTTCATCTAAACAATGCAATCAAAATTTGGGCGTGTCTAAACACGTTTCCATTTCCATCCCCTTTAAACATGTTTCCATTTCCATTTCTGTACCCTTTAAACATGTTTCCATTTCCATTTCCGTACCCTTTAAACACGTTTCCATTTCCATTTCCGTACCCTTTAAACACGTTTCCATTTTCATTTACATACCCTTTAAACACGTTTCCATTTCCATTTACATACCCTTTAAACACGTTTCCATTTCCATTTACATACCCTTTAAACACGTTTCCATTTCCATACCCTTTAAACATGTTTCCATTTCCATTTCCGTACCCTTTAAACACGTTTCCATTTCCATACCCTTTAAACACGTTTCCATTTCCATACCCTTTAAACACGTTTCCATTTCCATACCCTTTAAACACGTTTCCATTTCCATACCCTTTAAACACGTTTCCATTTCCATACCCTTTAAACACGTTTCCATTTCCATACCCTTTAAACACGTTTCCATTTCCATACCCTTTAAACACGTTTCCATTTCCATACCCTTTAAACACGTTTCCATTTCCATACCCTTTAAACACGTTTCCATTTCCATACCCTTTAAACACATTTCCATTTCCATACCCTTTAAACACGTTTCCATTTCCATACCCTTTAAACACATTTCCATTTCCATACCCTTTAAACACGTTTCCATTTCCATACCCTTTAAACACGTTTCCATTTCCATACCCTTTAAACACGTTTCCATTTCCATACCCTTTAAACACGTTTCCATTTCCGTACCCTTTAAACACGTTTCCATTTCCATACCCTTTAAACACGTTTCCATTTCCATACCCTTTAAACACATTTCCATTTCCCATTTCCATACCCTTTAAACACGTTTCCATTTCCATACCCTTTAAACACGTTTCCATTTCCATACCCTTTAAACACGTTTCCATTTCCGTACCCTTTAAAAACGTTTCCATTTCCGTACCCTTTAAACACGTTTCCATTTCCATACCCTTTAAACACGATTCCATTTCCCTTTCCATACCCTTTAAACACGTTTCCATTTCCATACCCTTTAAACACGTTTCCATTTCTATACCCTTTAAACACGACCCAATTTTTTTTTTTAACCCTCTTGTGCCTGACGCTCTGTGCTCTCAATCACCTCTGAAATCCTAACCCAAGGGACGTCACTCCGTACAAAAGGCGGGGTAGCGTCAGAAAAATAATAAAATAAAATATACCCTACCAGATTTTGTGTGTTTTTTTGTTTTGAATGCGTTGCCGAGATGTCTGTCTGAGTTACAAAAGGAATTTCAAGATGTTATGGGGATGCATGGCTCCACAAAAAAAATCAAAATGCCAAAGTGTATTCGCAAACTGCATTCACTAGTCATTCACTGCCTACTTTTGCAGACTGTTGAAGCCTAAGACGACTGAAATGGAAATGTAGATCAAAATCATTCACTTACCCTTTCACTTCACGATCTTATAATTCCTATCTTTCACAAAAAAGGGAAATTTCATCACTGTCATCACTCAGTGGATGCAATAACGACTCATCATCCATGATGTAAAAGTTGGGAAAATGCCGATGTCAGTAACATGACTTCAAAAATTCGCATCGATCGAACACAAGCTCGCTGCCGAAATAGGTCAGAATACACTCCTTAAGTCCCATCTTTCACAAAAATAGGACTATTCATCGCTTTCCTCAGTCAATGGACGCCATAACTGTTCGTCATCCATATTGGAAAATTTGCGAAAATGCAGAAGTCGGTCACTAATTTTCAAAAATTCATATCTTTCAAACCAATCGGCCTAGAAGCCATTGCAAGCAACAGGACGGAAGTGTAATCTACAGCGAAAGCGAGGCTGAAGCGCTCACGTGACTGCCATGTGATAGAAACAAAATGGAAGCGCCCAAACCGGCCACGTGGAATCCGTACGTTCCCGAACGTTCTAGACGTTTCCGATCCGAATTTTTTTTTAACGTTCACGACCGTTCACCGCACAAGAGAGTTAAGCAATCAGCCCTATGCACTATTTTCTAACATTTGTTAAGAGAAGAAATTTACAATCGGAGAAATTTCATGGGTGCTCCTGAGAAATTTCAAAAATCCTCCAAGGCAAGGGTCCAGGGGCCGCCCAGGCCCCGGTGGAGTGCAGGGACAACGCCCCTACTGGGGGTTCCAGGGGGCATTGCCCCTACTGGGGGTTCCGGGGGGCAATGCCCCCTGGAATCTGAAGGGAAACAAGTTTCCAATATGATTGACAGGCTCTCGTTGCACTTTCACTTCTGGTTAAACTTCATGACCTCTATAAAACAGCAAAATGCATCTTTTCAAATTCTCACAATCCAGCAGCTCCGGCTCAAGGCAATAAACTAATCCTGAACTTCAGGACATCCTGGACAAAAAAATTCTGAACTTCAGGACATCCTGGACAAAAAAATCCTGAACTTCAGGACATCCTGGACACAAAAATCCTGATCCTGGACAAAAAAAACTGAACCTCAGGACATCCTGGACAAACAAAGCCTGAACTTCAGGACATTCTTGACAAAACATCCTGAACTTCAGGACATCCTGGACAAAAAACATTTACTTCAGGACATACAAAAAAACTGAACTTCAGGACACCCTGGACCAAAACAAACCACCTGGAAAAAAACACCTGAACTTCAGGACATCCTGGACAAAAAAACTGAACTTCAGGACATCCTGGACAAAAAAACAACTTCAGGACATCCTGGAAAACCAACAACCTGAACTTCAGGACATCCTGGACCCAAAAAAAAGGAACTTCAGGACATCCTGAACAACAAAAAACTGAACTTCAGGACATCCTGGAAAACTAACAACCTGAACTTCAGAACATCCTGAACAACAAAAAACTGAACCTCAGGACATCCTGGACCAAAAAAACCTGAACTTCAGGACATCATGGACAAAAAAACACCTGAACTTCAGGACATCCTGAAAGCATGAAATGTTATCAATACTTTCTTCCCAGAATCACAATCATCTCTTCTTATATTAGAAAAAGACCCCCAAAAAACATGTAACCATTCATTGGTGAAGTAAGGGGCGAAAAGCAAGCTTTGAAGCCGGCAATGTTATAGCAGCAACACGACGTGCAGCCAGACGACAGACAGAGACACAGAGAGAGAGAGAGAGAGAGACAGAGACACACACACAGAGAGAGAGAGAGAGAAAGAGAGACAGAACAAAGTACTGTAAAATGCGGACTTTAACCAGGCATGAAAACTACTGTTCCCAGAAAAAATATTTATTGACTCATTCAAGTCGTTCCGGCTATATATGTCCGGAATTAATAGGTAGCTGTCACTTCGATGCATTTGCTTCAAGGGAAGTAAATCTGTGTTCACACAATACCTTGGTCACTTCTAAAATCGTTTCGCTCCCTTAGACCACAATTTTGCCTCTGACTTTGCTTTTGTAGTGGTTCGTTGAGGGGAAACCAATCAGTGTAGAGTTTTTCTATATAAAGTCTATGTACATAAAAGACTGATCTACCACTTCCCTATGTCTAAACCTGAAGTAAAAACCCGTAATCTTCCTTCATTTCACCTTTGGTTTATGTTTGTTTTGTTTGTGTGCATGGCTGGAGTGATTCATGAGTTTTTTTAATGACTCAAAATCGCTGTGATGCGAATGAGTTAAGCCGAGATCCTTCTACCCGGATTTTCAGCTTACGTCAGAAGCTTCGATGAGCGGGGGGGGGGGGGGGGGGGGGGGGTGTACTCATTTCACATCCTACTTCGCCTTCCAACTCTCAAACACGCCATTCGCGGGTCATTCGGCGGCCATTTTTTGCCCACGAGCACAAGCGTCACTCGTCCAAATACGGACCACACCGTTTGAGAATAGCATCACGCTCGCCGAAAACGGCATAGATAAAACAAAAATGGGTGCAGATTCCTTGAATTACAAAAACATTTCGGCCGAGCCGTTTTCATGCCTGATAAGATGAACCCGTATATAAGCCGCAACCCTTTAAATTTACATACATTTAAGTATTTGTCCACATTTACACCGCGGCAGTTTATAAGCCGAAAAGAAATTTGCACACACAAAAATAGTCGATTCGTTTTGTTTTGTAATCAGTACAATTAGCCTACTACTACTACACAACAGAAAATCATTTCATGGGCATAAAGCATTACCAAAAAAGAAAGAAAATAAAACCAACAAAACTGGTGAGTATCTGAAGCTCTAAAACACTTTAAACATGTTTGAGTAAATACACTTTCCGACTCTGGTGTGTTCATGTTAAGCGTAGAAAAGTGAACAGGCATGAAAGTGGATGGAGATCAAAAAAGAGGAAAAAATTTCGTTCGAGAAATACTTCCCAGACCTGTTTACCCTTATAATAAAAAACCCGGAATTTGCCACAAAAAAACCCGGAATTTGAGAACAAAAACCGGAATTCACATGATCTGTACACGACTCGCGATAAAGCGGTTTCTTCTTCTTCTCCTTTCCGCGAACATCGGCGTCGATTTTCAATATTGTGATTTCTTGGCTCAATTTCGCCAGAAAAGTTTTATTAGTAAATTCAGTCACTAATTCTTAGTCAATTTTAGTATAAAACAAGCTGGAAAAAGCAAAATACCTGGAAATGTCCACGATCGGAGAGAGAAAAATCACTCAGCCGCGGATCGGCGGATGCCAAGTTGCAACTCGGCGCCATCACGATCAATTTTCACTTCATTTTCCGTTGAAAACTTCAAAATTCTCACATCATCGTATTTTCCAGTGATAATATAATCTAAATTGACTCATTTCAAGCCCTAATTACAATCTCTACCATTAAAAAACTGCCTGGAAAGCTCTTCGAATCGACAGTAAAAGTCTGGCCGCCATTTGCTCAGTCCCGAAATAGATCGACCAAAATAAAAACATTATTTCACCCCTTTAACCAATGAAAATGCAGCATTTAATGCATGTGACGTCAAGCACAACCCCTTTTCTGATGACGTAGTGTGTTAGGTACACGTTTCGGTCAACCCTTGCATCTTTTACTACGAACGGAAACAAATAATAGACGGTTTTTCGAAATCCGGAATTTTCAGCGTTCACCCGGAATTTACTATTTTACCCGGAATTTTAGCAAATTTCCGGAATAATTCCGGCTAAACCGGAATGGTAAACAGGTCTGTGAACCCGACCAGCTGTGAACACAACTCAAGGGGTGACACCAACAGCCCCCAGACTTCTGACCCAGTGTGGGTTGACGAAGGCTAGCAGTAAGCTGGCCGAATAATTCCCATGTATGTTTTCTTTCCTTTCCTTTTTCTTTTAGTTTTGATCGACTTTGAGAAGGAACTACGCTTAACATTAACACACTTTAACCCTTTCACCGCCAGCCATATTTCAACCAAAAATGTCCATTAAATTTACCTGGGTAGAGAACAAAATCCATCTACAGTATTGGGGATTCTTCTGTGACATATATAAAATAAGGTCTATCCTTACTTCCCAAAACTAAGACAATAGGGTCTTTGGATAATAGACCCCAATTTGATGCCTTTTAGGTGTTAAATCACTGTGGTGTTAAAATGCGACTTTGGCGGTGAAAGGGTTAAACATGGGATTTGAATCTATTAACTCAAAGGAGTCCTGTCGGAGACGTCATTCCGACATTGTTCCCATCTTTTAGAGTCACGTCGGAGGGTTCTCATAATCCGGCAATGCCAGTTCTAGGCAACGCCAGCTCTAGGCAATTTAAAGATCCTGCAAGAAGCAGCATCCATGGAGGTAAGGGCGCCTTCTCAAACCCCCTCTGACATTCGCTTTCTACATTCACATAATTTGTTCTCTCCGATTTCAAGAGAATTTGCTGCTAAAAATAAATAAAATATACAGAGAACGATGCCTGGTCGGCTATACCGCATATAGGCCAAACGGCCAAAGTCGAGGAGGAAAAAATAAGTGGCTTAAAGACCCCCCACATCATGTGCCACATTCCCTCTTATGCTAGGAAGATTTCTTAAGATATCTTACCAGCTGTAAGAGGGAAAACACGTGAAAACCGTGATTTTGACACATGACGTGGGGGGTCTTTAAAGTCTGCATTTTACAGTACAAAAAAGAGTGATGAAAGGCAAGCCTCCAAGCTGACAATGTTACGGAAAGCAACGGACAGACCAGCCAAAGCCAGAAACGGAGAAGGAAGGAAGGAAGGAAAGAAGGAGATGAATGGAAGATGGACTGACCGACGTAGTGGACGGGGAAGATTCCTCGGTACAGGTGGCACAGTCTCGCGGTCTGCGCGTCTCTCGTTATGGCCAGGATGGGGCAGCGGGGGCGATAGGCCGCCACCAGGTGGGCAGACCTACAAAGTATTTAGCATATCGTCGGTGAAATTCAGAAACCTCTAACTCTTCTTCTTCTTCTCCTGTCAATTATGAGTGTAGATGCGTCATGCTGCCGTTACGCGCCTAACTAAGAAATAGTTAGGCAACCAGCAAGTCCGACTTCGGCTGGAGGAAATGTTTTTGAAACTGTTTTGTGAAAAAAATGCAGCCAACATATTGACGTCATTAAAAAAAAGCCAATTGCAAACAGTCACTACTATAACGAATAATTTAACATTATATTCATTGAAAATGAACATAAATGAAGAGAAACGACACACACAAACACACTCGTGTTCGCGACAGTTCAATGCTCTCTCTGTCTCTCTGACATGGGACATTGGCCTCTTCATTAAAATCGTTCAGTGTTCTCTCTATCCCTGTCTCTCTCTCTCACTCTGTCTCTCTCTCACCTTCCACTGGTAGTGATGACGATGATAGCCCCAGCCATACAGGTGACAAAAGCCTCTATCGCTGCGATGGCTATGGTGCGTCTCTCTCTCTCGCTCTCTCTGTCTCTCTCTCTCTCTGTCTCATCTCTCTCTCTCTCAGATTGGAAGAATAGGCGTTGCCTAAAATCTATATCCTTGGAAAATAAAGTTTAAATTTTCAAGTCTTAAGTTTTCAAAAAAGGTTTTTCTCTGTGTCTCTCTCTCTCTGTCTGTCTCTCCATCTCACTATCTCTGTCTCTCTCTCACCTTCCACTGGTAGTGATGACGATGATAGCCCCAGCCATGCAGGTGAAAGAGGCCTCCACCGCGGCGATGGCTATGGTGTGTGTGGGGTCCGTAAACACCGGCGTCTCCCTCCTCAACTCTTCAAACTGTTGGTTGTGGAAGATGGCCGATTCCGCCTCACGGCAAATCTATATTGAACAAAAAAATATATATCTATCTATCATTCAAAACAATAGAGAGAAAAAACAAGTGGGAAGGCTGCGGTGTAAATTTATTTGGAAAATATTTTGGGCTATTGCCCTTTGGCCATGCCTGTCTCCTTCTGCCAGAAAGAGTCACATTTAAAATACATGTAGAGTGATTAAAATTCACAGATATTATAAAACAAGAAATTAAAAGCAAAACGATGAACATTGTATTGCACGTGCAAGAAAAATAGGCCACAAGGCTTTCTTATATATATAAGGCTTATATATATGTCACGTGAAACATTGGAATCCGGGAAAATTCCGAATTGTCCCGAGTTTGGGAACATTCGGAATCTTCCCGTGAAAATTTGGAATTCTGATTTTTCCCGGATAACATACCGCTAGACCCACAAAAATTCTCTCTCCCTCTGCTTGTGTATGTAAAACCCACATAAACGCATGCGCGCACACGCACATACACATACATGTACACTCACACAAGCCCATCCAGAATATAACTACATGCGCGTGCACACACACACACACACAAACAAACAATGGTGTGTGTGTGGTGGGGGGCTAGCGGTATGTAGTAGTAACAAAAGCACGCTTCCCCCCGCCCCAAAAAACCCCCACAGACAGCGCCAATTCCAAAACCAAGGGAAACAACCGAACACCTACGTGATGCATGGTGCGCACAGACTCCAGAGGGTAGCTTCCCTTGGCTGTCTCCCCCGACAACATGACGCAGTCGGCTCCGTCCATAACAGCGTTGGCGACGTCGCTCGACTCGGCACGGGTGGCGCGGGGCTTCTTTGTCATGCTCTCCAACATCTGGAAACGACAACGCTAACACCTTCAACACACCCACCTGTTTACCCTTATAATGAACAACCTGGAATTTGCCACACAAAACCCCAGAATTTGAGGAAAAAAAACCAATTCACATCGCAATGTCGCTTATGCCGCCATGCGAAAGTTTGAAGTCCACGTTGCAGTACGAATGCTCGTCTCCCAAACGCGAACTTGTTATTCCTGGCACTTTCAAATACTTTTGAGAAAATTTTTTGCTTCACTTTTGGCCGTTTCACCCTATCACTGCTGTCGTTTGTCGAAGATTTATGGCGCTTGCCGCCTGCGGTTGACTTGCCTGATGACATGTTTGGCGCAAAACTACAATCTCTGCCAACAAGAAATACTATCATTGGTTGAGGGGGGTCCACGGACCAATGAAAAATCGCGTCTCAGAACTCCAAGGTTTCGGTCAACCCTTGCGTCTTTTCATACAAACGGAAACAAATAATCCCGGGATTTTTAGCGTTCACCCGGAATTTATTATTTTACCCAGAATTTGTGCACATTCCCGGGATAATTCCGGCAAAACCGGGAGGGTAAACAGGTCTGAACACACCCACCAATTTCGGCCTTGTAGTGTCAAGACTGCAGGGTTCCCAGGTTTGGAACATGAAACGAAAAAAGAACCTTTAAAGGTGGACCCTGACGGATTATTTTTTTTGCAAGAAACGCGTCGAGATCACCAGGAAAACACTCTTTACAGAGATTGCAACACTCACTTTGCTCTGTTTTCCTGGAAATCAAACCGTCAAATCAGCGATTCCTCCTTGGCGGAGGTGCTGAAGTTATCATCACCACCATCATCATCACCTGGGTTGCACAGATGTCTGGCTTGCCCGCCCTGTTGCACTTTCCGATCATCATCTTCTGGGCCAGGAACTTCTTCTATCATCACCACTATCATCATCATCACCACCATCATCATCACCACCGTCATCATCATCATCACCACCATCATCACCTGGTTGGCACAGATGACTGGCTTGTCCGCCCTGTTGCACTTTCCGATCATCATCTTCTGGGCCAGGAACACCTTCTATCACCACCACTATCATCATCATCATCATCACCACCGTCATCATCATCACCATCACCACCACCATCATCACCTGGGTGGCACAGATGACTGGCTTGTCCGCCCTGTTGCACTTTCCGATCATCATCTTCTGGGCCAGGAACACCTTCTATCATCACCACTATCATCATCATCACCACCGTCATCATCATCACCATCACCACCATCATCACCTGGGTGGCACAGATGACTGGCTTGTCCGCCCTGTTGCACTTTCCGATCATCATCTTCTGGGCCAAGAACACCCATCATCATCACTATCATCATCATCACCACCATCTCATCATCACCATCACCACCTGGGTGGCAGATGACTGGCTTGTCCGCCCTGTTGCACTTTCCGATCATCATCTTCTGGGACAGGAACACCTATCATCACCATCATCATCACCATCACCACCATCATCATCACCACCGTCATCATCACCATCACCACCTGGGTGGCACAGATGACTGGCTTGTCCGCCCTGTTGCACTTTCCGATCATCATCTTCTGGGCCAGGAACACCTATCATCACCATCATCATCACCACCACCACCACCATCATCATCACCATCATCACCTGGGTTGCACAGATGACTGGCTTCCCCGCCCTGTTGCACTTCCCGATCATCATCTTCTGGGCCAGGAACACCTTCTCGGGGGGGATCTCGATGCCCATGTCCCCGCGCGCCACCATCACACCGTCCACCACCTCCAGGATCTCGTCGAAACTGAAAACGGAAAGAAAATCTTCAGTTAAAAACCAAAACGTGACTACAGTTGCATGGCTCCCAATCGTCCCGCAAAACAAGGGGTCCCAGGGACTCCACTTACAGCATAGAGGGTCCTAGAGGCAGGATAGAGGGTCCCAGTGGCATAGCGAATGCCAAAAAGAATTAGAGGGTCCTGTAGAATTTTAGTGCTTCATAGACCCCCAAACAGGGGTCCCTGGAAGCCCTGGGTGCTCCTGTGAAATTTCAAAAATCCTGCAAGGCAGGGGCCCAGTTAACAACTTGACTTAAGCAATCCTAAAAACATAAAGTTCCTGGTAAAGGCATGCAAATATTTATCTGTATTCATTTATTTTATATTCTAGACATGCGAAAAACCGACAAAATGTTTATAAATAGGAAATTCGTTGCTTTTCAAATTCTCATAATCCGGCGACGCCGGCTCCAGGCAATTAAAAAATCCTGCATTTCCGGACATCCTGAAAGCAGGAGCATCCATGCAGTGGAACTTCCCTTATAAGACCTCCCATTATAAGACTCCCTCCCACATAAGACCTACTTCTCCGAGACATTGCCCTTCTTTGTAAGCATTAAAATTACCTCCCTTATAAGACCCCTCCCTTATAAGACCTCATTTGGGATGATCTTTGAAGGTCTTATAAGGGAGGTTCCTCTGTAACACAATTCTGCTTCTGCGTTCAAAGAGAAGTCACTGGAAAAACGTAGTTTGGATTAGGGTTCGTACAGATCTGCATACAAAAAATTCCAGGACTTTTCCAGGACCAGTTTACTAAATTTCAAGGACTCAATCTGGCATACCAGTCAATGCCGGTTTCGTTCCCGCCTGAGCTCCGCCTGTGTTGCTTGTACTTCTGGCCTTGACAAGCTCCGCCTGTGTTGCTTGTACTTCTGGCCTTGACAAGCTCCGCATGTGTTGCTTGTACTTCTGGCCTTGACAAGCTCCGCCTGTGTTGCTTGTACTTCTGGCCTTGACAATGGCTTTTTACAGCACTCTCGCCCATGCTGGCGATGTCAAAGTTCTTTTTGCATACTGTGCAATTAGCTTTCAGTTTTGAACCATGTGTTGACGGAGCTAACCAGCTCTGATATTCTTTTTTTGCAGCCAAACATCGTTGAAAATGCAGTCTCCTTTACCGGAGAACGGAAGTACGGTAAAGGGAAGTAACTTCAGCGGCAGACAACTCGCGCAAATGTCGTCTGCTATGATCGCGATATCGGTATGACCATGAAAGTTTTTCGTTTTTTTCATTTGAATTTAGTTTTAACCTTCAATATTTTTTGTGGAGGACAGATTTTGACTTTGATGGATTGAGATTAAGGACGTGGTCAGACGATACTGAAAATTCCAGGACTTTTCCAGGAGTTTTGGGGCCTTTGCTGTTTTTCAAGCACTTTTCAAACCCTGGAAAAGGCCATGTTAATTTTCCAGGACTTTTCAAGGTTTCAAGGACCCTGTACGAACCCTGTTGGATGGAAAAAACATGGATTCAGACCAGTTTTAGACTCGGAAATCGCTGTTCCCGAGATAACTCAGAATCAGGCCCAGACTGGCTTTCTCCAATTCCGAGCATACTCGGAATTCATCTGGAATGAGTAAAAAAAAATTAAAAAAAAATTTAAATTAAAAAAAGTCACTTTTTGATGCCCTGGTGGTTTTCGATCTTGGCGATGATCTTGATGTTCTTCCCCTTCTCCCCCAGGACCTTGCGGATCTCATGAACCCCGGCCGCGCTGCGGATGAAGGACGCGAAAACCATGTCCACCTGCACAAAAACGACACAACCATCTACGGTTTTATACTGTTGACGATAAGCACTCGCGCACACATGCGCACACACATGCGCACACACACACATTTTCCGCCTCATTTTAATTAATTGATTTGTTGTTTTTGCTATGGTTTTTCTTAAAGTCTAATATCACCATTGTTGTTTGCCTTGGCATGAGGCTGTGTCAGACCAGCTGACATAAGCTAGAACGCCAAGGCTACATCAAAAATGTTGTTATGCTCTGAATGGTTGTGCGGGATTGTCTTAAGCCATGACAAGCTCCCAGCATAACATCATCAGTCTAAAATCCCCCGAAGACGGAGTGTGGCTGCCCACATGGCGGGGTAATCAAAAACGGTCACACGCGTAATGTTCTCATCCCTAGCTGGTGCGTTTGTACTTAATTGTTCAAGTGCTCTGGCTGTTGGGATGATCCCTGGAGTCGTTAAGCCAGGGAACAACCACCATTGTTGTGAACAGACTTTAAATTCAATCAATCAAATCAAATCAACACAACCATTATCTTTTAAAACATTTTTAACCCTCCACCACCTCTTCTCTTTTTTTTTTTTTTTTTTTTTTTTTTTTTTAAAGGCAGTCATTTTTTTCGTCTTCTTTTTCATTTGCTTTTCCACTCTGATGAAAGCTCTACGAGCGGAAAGCTTGCTTCTTCCCTTTTTTCTACCTTGAATCACCAAACCCAAACCCTGGTGAGTTTCCCCCATTCTACCATTTTTGTCCCTCTTCACACACGACAGTCTTCTTTGCTGTGCGTGGCCACAATCATGCACGTTGATTATTTTGC
Organism: Phymorhynchus buccinoides; assembly: GCA_017654935.2. Classification (NCBI taxonomy): domain Eukaryota; kingdom Metazoa; phylum Mollusca; class Gastropoda; order Neogastropoda; family Raphitomidae; genus Phymorhynchus; species Phymorhynchus buccinoides. The sequence goes on from CM065710.1 coordinate 12,690,718, forward strand.
CACGGAACCGGGGAGGCTCAACCACTCTTGCCGGAAGAAAGGGCCTCAAGTAGGCCAGAGAAGAAATTATTGAGGGAGGGAGAGAGAGAGAGAGAGAGAGAGAGAGAGAGAGAGAGAGAGAGAGAGAGAGAGAGAGAGAGAGAGAGAGAGAGAGATAGAGAGAGAAGCTGGTTGTCAGATGGTTAGTCCGTTGACTCCAGAATGGGACCAACGGAGATGGCGGTGGCAGCGGGCGGGTGTCCAAGCAGATGCTCCCAGACCCTGGCTGCTTCCACTGCTGCTGTTGGTAGTTCATTCGGTCAAACCCAAACCCTGGTGAGTTTTCCCCATTCTACCATCTTTGTCCCTCTTCACACGACAATCGCACTGACCTCCATCTCCACTCCAAACTTCAGGTCCGACATGTCCTTCTCGGACACCGCGGGCAGGTCCACTGGGATGCCGGGCAGATTGCACCCCTTCTTGCTGCCCAGGTCGCCCCCGTTCTCAATGTCACAGATCAGGAAATCGTCACCTGTAATCATAATAATAATCATTACCATCATCGACATCGTCATAATGCCGGCAAGTTGCACCCCGACCCCTTCTTGCTGCCCAGGTCGCCCCCGTTCTCAATGTCACAGATCAGGAAATCGTCACCTGTAATCATAATAATAATCATTACCATCATCATCATCATCATAATGCCGGGCAAGTTGCACCCCGACCCCTTCTTGCTGCCAAGGTCGCCCCCGTTCTCAATGTCACAGATCAGGAAATCGTCACCTGTAATCATAATAATAATCATACCATCATCATCATCATCATAATGCCGGGCAAGTTGCACCCCGACCCCTTCTTGCTGCCAAGGTCGCCCCCGTTCTCAATGTCACAGATCAGGAAATCGTCACCAGGGATTATAATAATAATAATAATCATCATCATCATCATAATGCCGGGCAAGTTGCACCCCGACCCCTTCTTGCTGCCAAGGTCGCCCCCGTTCTCAATGTCACAGATCAGGAAATCGTCACCAGGGATTATAATAATAATAATAATCATCATCATCATCATAATGCCGGGCAAGTTGCACCCCGACCCCTTCTTGCTGCCAAGGTCGCCCCCGTTCTCAATGTCACAGATCAGGAAATCGTCACCAGGGATTATAATAATAATAATAATCATCATCATCATCATAATGCCGGGCAAGTTGCACCCCGACCCCTTCTTGCTGCCAAGGTCGCCCCCGTTCTCAATGTCACAGATCAGGAAATCGTCACCTGTAATCATAATAATAATCATTACCATCATCGACATCGTCATAATGCCGGGCAAGTTGCACCCCGACCCCTTCTTGCTGCCAAGGTCGCCCCCGTTCTCAATGTCACAGATCAGGAAATCGTCACCTGTAATCATAATCATATAGTAAAATAATCATAATAACAACAGACCTGTTTACCACCTACACAAGTCTTGAGCAGTCTGGATGGCTGAAATGAGAAATGAGTAGCTTGGGCGCAAAATGTGTAGTTTTATTCATTAAACCATCAAACTATGTTCACTGAAAATGAGTAATTAGAGCATTTTTTTCAATTTTGAGAAGAGTAGTAGAGGTCCAAATTGAGTAGAATATTACTCGAAAAGAGTAGAGTAAACAGGTGTGTAGTAATAATAGTGATGATGATGATGATGATGATGATGATACTGGAGGGTAAATTGCACCCCTTCCTGCTGCCAAGATCGCCCCCCGTTCTCAATCTAACAGAACAGGAAATCATCGCCTGTGATAAAATAAAAACCAATAAGTGTTGTAATGCTTTGGCCTTTACCCTATCACAACTAATGTCCAGTTTCTTATCAGCTTACATCAATCTATTCTACTTCTTCTGCGTTCCCAGGCCATATGGCCATAATGGGTAAGGTACCTATGTGTCCGGTTTTCAGTTTTCACTGGTCTCCCCGCTGCATACAGCCGACACATTCCGATTTCCCTAACTCTTTATCCCTATAAAAAAAAAAAAAAAAAATTCTTTATCCCTCAGCTCGCCTCACCTTTCTCCTTAACGATGACCGAGATCAGTCCGTCATCGATGAAGACCCGCTTGCCCACCTCCATGACCTTGGTGATGTTCTTGTAGTCCACCCACAGGAGGTCGGCCGAGCACTTCTCCATGTAGGCGTCATCGGTGGTGATCTTAATGGTGCCGCCAGTCACCAGGCTCACTTCTGCAGAGGCGCCCTGTATATTACAAATATTGCCTCTAGTAACAAACAATAATAATAACGATAGCGTTAGTACTAAAGACAACAGTAGTATCTTTATCATTTCTCCATGTAGGCGTCATCGGTGGTGACCTTGATGGTGCTGCCTGTTATTAGGTTCACTTCTGCAGAGGCGCCCTGTACACTACAAAAATTATGACAGCTCTATTGTTATCATATTATACTCTACTGACCCCGTCCAGCAGTCCACGTTCTGATCTCCGGACCCTTGGTGTCCAGAGCTATAGCGATGGGGCGAGGCTTGGAGAACGTGTCACACACACACACACACACACACACACACACACACACACACACACACACTACTGACTCCCTCCAGCAGTCCACGTTCTGATCTCCGGACCCTTGGTGTCCAGAGCTATAGCGATGGGGCGAGGCTCGGAGAACGTTGCACACACACACTCTCTCTTCTTCTTCTTCTTTGATCGCTCAGACAGTTTCCTGTCAATTATGAGCGCAGATGCGTCATGCAGATGCTAAGAAATAGTTAGGCCCAGCAAGTCCGACTTCGGCTGGAGGAGGAAATCTTTTTGAGTGTTTTGTGAAAAAAGGCAGGAGAATGGACCGACCGGTAAGACAGAAAGATAGTAGATGACAGTAAGCAAAGGGAAAAGGCAGAGTCAAAGAGAGTGACAGATTAGAGGAACTTGGAAGCTACAAGCACAGAACTTCCAGAAGGTGGGGGAACTATTTATACAAAAGACCCCCGGGTATCCCCACGGGGGGACTCACACTCAAACTCACCCCCTCCAGCAGTCCCGTTCTGATCTCCAGCCCCTTAGTATCCAGAGCAATAGCGATGGGGCAAGGCTCGGAGAACGTGACGTCACACACACACACACACTCTCTACTGACCCCCTCCAGCAGTCCCGTTCTGATCTCCAGCCCCTTAGTATCCAGAGCAATAGCGATGGGGCAAGGCTCGGAGAACGTGACGTCACACACACACACACACTCTCTACTGACCCCCTCCAGCAGTCCCGTTCTGATCTCCAGCCCCTTAGTATCCAGAGCAATAGCGATGGGGCAAGGCTCGGAGAACGTGACGTCACACACACACACACACACACAGGTATTCCAACAGAGGCCCCGCGGCGGGGGAAAGTGCTCCGCGATCGCGATTTTCAGCATTTTTAACTCCTCAAAAACACTACAAAACAGACACCAGTCAATTTGCAGAAGATTTTCCTTTCATTCTGGTTAGTTTTAATCGTTTTATGATTAAGGTAAAGCATTTTTAGCATCTGAAAGTGATAGACACACACGGTCGGGAAGCATGTCATCACACACACACACACACACACACACACACACACGCTCTACTGACCCCCTCCAGCAGTCCGGTTCTGATCTCAGGCCCCTTGGTATCCAAAGCTACAGCGATGGGACGAGGCTCGGAAAACGTCGCCACTGCTTTACGCACGTTCTCTATGGTTCCTCGGTGATACTGCAAACATTTTTTACATAATAATATTGAAATACTGTATTTTTCAGACTATAAGGCGCACCCCCCAAATTTTACCCAAATTTCCGAGTTTATTATATTTTCTTACTATTTTATTAGTCACATTATAAGGCACAGGGGTCTGAGTCTGGAAAAAAAGTATCGCCTTATAGTCTGAAAAATACGGTATGCAACATTATGAAATTAATAAGAGGGGTCCAACTAAGAGGCAGGTAGAATCTGAGCATGTAATGTATAAAAACCAAATCAAAAACAAGTCTTTTAAGTTATGGTATGAAAGCAGTTTTCAACCAAAGAATGACTTCTGCCCCGTTTCATTTAACTCTTCTAGCGCCATGTACTGTATTTTTTTAAACTATAATTTGATACTTTTTTCTCCCAAACTCAGACCCCTGCGCCTTATAATATGTGGCCCAGCGCCACGAAAGGGACATTAAGTCGCTGAGTTAGTTTCTCACAACAGGTTTGCAAAGTCAAAAATCTTATTTTTGGTAGAATTTTGAGTTATGGGTATCACATTGTCGTGTTCTCTAACATATCTTTCGTATTTATAAAGGGTAATCTTTAATATGGTCTCTAAATGGTCGTAAAAGTGTTTTAAACGAGTAGGTCAATGCATTCTCTCAAGCCAGGCTACACTTTAGACTGTTTTCTCAAAATGGTCGACGCTCACCCTACTAACTTTAAATGTTCATAACTCTGAAACGGGAAAATATACAAGAACGGTTCTTGTATCATTAGAAAGAGAATTGTCAGAAGTTTGCAAATGTATATTTTCTCTGAATGGTCAGTTTGACAATGTCCCTTTCATGGTTTGGGGTCACATATGACTAATAAAATTGTAAGAAACTATAATAACAAAATCTGAATATTGTGTAAAACTTTGGGGGGTTACAGTCTGAAAAAATACAGTATTTTTTTATTTTTATTTTTTTGGTCCGTTGCATCTCAACCGACAAGAGGGAAGGGGTTTTTTTGGGGGGGGGGTTTGGGAGTGCGCATGCTTTATAGTCACAGAGGCGTTTCTGTGAAATTCAGGTTGCTCCCACCTGGAGAGCGCATCGCAGCCAGAGACGCGCCACCCAATTTTATTTTTTTTCATGCAATTTTTGTGTGACTGATGAAGAAGGAAAGGGTGGGGTTAGATTTTGACCATATGACAACTTTTTGGTTGCCACTGGGTTAAACGTGTGCTAAGTGCATGGGCACACGGGACCTCGGTTTAATCGTCTCATCCGAAAGACTCCACGTTCAGACCGTAAGGCCTAGTGCAAAGTGAGAGGAAAGATCCCCTGTACCCAGGTTCGAACTCGGGTTTACTTGACACAAGGCAAACGCGTTACCTCTCTGCCACTCTACACCTGGCTAGCATAGAATTGTTGAAGACGGAAGCCATGCGATAGCGCACAAGTCACAGCACTTTATTGCCCTCAAAAGAATACACAGCTTGAGGTAAAAGTAAAACATAAAATTAAAAAACTCATCACAGGTCTAATATCTCAACACTCACGCAGTCGACATGCACCCATTCACTCGATTTAAAAATCAAAACTTGAAAGAAAAAAAAAAAGTAAAAGGGCTTTAAACATAGCAACTTGTGAACAACACCCGATCCACACCCACCCCACACTTCGAATGTACACACACACATGCATGCATGCACGTTTGTACACACACACACACACACACACACACACACACACACACACACACACACACACACACACACACAAACAACAACAACATACAGTATTTATACGGCGCTGAATCTTGATAGAAATCAAATCAAAGCGCACACGCACACACACACACAACTTGTCTAATATCACTTGCGGGTGAACAGACGTTAAACTAAAGAACGAACACACACACACACAGCATGATCACATATAATACTCGCATCACTCAGTAAACAATTTTTTTTTTTTAATCTCACTTCGTGAGTTCCGTGAGAAAAGTTCATGCGAGCGATGTTCATCCCCTCCATGATCATCTTCTGCAGCTGAGAAACGCTGCGCGTCACCGGACCTGAAATTGGCGGGGGAAATAAATCACAAAATAATGAACAACGTTCGCCTTGGCTTAACTCATTCGCATCGCAACGATCTTGAATTGTTAACCCCTTGACTGCCAGAGACAATTAAAGAAAAAATCATTGGGCAAATCATGACATGAAAAAGACAACTGATAGAGCCAATCTGAGAAAATGGTCTGGGGATATTAATCTCTTGATTATGTTAGAGCAAAAGTCAGCATATCAGGGTTATTCCTCTTCATATGATGACATCATCAGTGATGTCATCAGGTCAGTACGTAATACGTTGGTGGCAGTTTAGGGGTTAAAAAACTGACAAATTCCACTCCAGCCATCAGCGCACAAACAAAACAGACATAAACAAATGGAGAAATGAAAGATTACGGGTTTTTACTTCAGGTTTAGACATAGGGAAGCGGTACATCAGTTTTTTTATACAGACTTTATACAGAAAAACTCTACACTGATTGGTTACACCACTACAAAACCAAAGTCAGAGGCAAAATTGTGGTCTAAAGCCGGCGACAGACTATGTGACTGCCTCATGTGACTCGATCAGGTCGTGACGTTTGACCTCATTTGCATACCATGCTGCTCGATCAGTCTGACTCAGTCGGGCCCAGTCAGGTGACAGGGCCGAATAGGGCGGGTTCTAAATTTCACTGATCGAGTCTGATCGAGTCAGATGGCTTGTGACCTCTTCTGTGCGGGAAACAAAATTTGGTCAACGTCACGACCTGATCGAGTCATATGAGGCAGTCGCATAGTCTGTCGCCCGCTTAAGAGAGCGAAGCGAGTTTAGATGTGACCAAGGTATGGTGTGCACACAGATTTACTTCCCTTGAAGCAAATGCATCAAAGTGACAGCTACCTATTAATTCTGGACATATATGGCCGGAACGATTTGAATGAGTTAACTTAACCCTTCTAGTGCCATGTTGTTGGTGTTGCTGTACTCTGGCTTAAGGACTCCAGGGATCATCCCAACAGCTGAAACGCTTGAACACTATGGTACAAAAGCACCAGCAAGGGATGAGAACATCACATGTGTGACCATTTTTGATTGCCCCGCCACATGGGCAGCCACACTCCGACTTTGGGGGATTTTGGACTGATGATGTTTAATTGTTATGCCATGGCTAAAAAAATTCTCGCATAACTATGCAGAACATAACATTTTGATGTAGCCTTGGTGTTCTAGCTTATGTCAAAAAAGTGCCTCGGCTGTTGGGATGATCCCTGGAGTCTTTTAGCCAGGGTAAGTCAACAGCAACAACAACGAGAATAATGCAATAAATAACATAGAAAACAATGGAAACTGCATAGAAACTCTACAGAGAGCTGGACAACACAGGGTCTTCAGAGAACTATAAGAAATCTCCCCCGCTCTTCTCTGGAGACTCTCTGCTGTCCGGCTCTCCGTAGAGTTTCTGTGAGCTATTCATTGTCTAAAAATATGAATAAGGTCATAAATAACACAGAAAACAAGGGATAACACAGCAAGGATCATAGAAAAGTCACAACAACAAATGAATAATATAATGAATAATGCACAACAATTACACAAAAAATAACATATTTTGTGCATACATGCGAAGCTTAGCGAGCAGGACTTCTAGTAATGAATAACATTACTTGTACATTTAAAGAAAAGTCACACCAAGTTAAATGGATATATGCCACACCACGCCCAGAGTGTTTGTCTCGCATTCATCAGATCATTAAAAAAATATAAGCATCATGTGTGTGTGTGTGTGTGTGTGTGTGTGTGTGTGTGTGTGTGTGTGTGTGTGTGTGTGTGTGTGTGTGTGTGGTGTGTGTGTGTGGTGTGTGTGTGTGTGTGTGTGTGTACGTGTGCGTGTGTGTGTGCGTGTGTGTGTGTGTTGATGTTTTTCTTTTTAAATATCCCAAGAGTTGACCGACATAGATTGTTTGCTTTAACCGACAAACTATCAACAGACTTCCATGTGTTCAGAACTTTTGACAAAATATCAAATGTTATTTATAACATAAAAGTTGAAGATTGGTACTTTACTTAAAAGTGTATGTGTGGGTTTTTTTTAATAAATAAGTCTATCCAATCTCTCTTTCATGGGAGAAAGGTGGGAGAGTGGCTAAGACGTTCACTTGCCAAATGTAATCCGCAACTGCAGCGTGAGTGAGCCGGGTTCGAATCCCGGCCTCACCCTTTCTTTCTAGTTTGACATGAAAATCGAACTGAACGTCCAGTCCTTCGGATGGGGACTTAAAGCGTCTGAGCCGTAGCGCTTTACGCACGTAAAAATTCCCATGGCAGTTGAAAGTCGGTAAGAGCAGGGAGAAATCCCGCTGCCTGGTATGGCCAAATTGATGATAGCTAGGTTTTCCAAGTGTGCCCCCCCCCAACCCCCCTCCTGACCCTGTGCTCACCCCCCCCTCCTCACTCTGTGCTCAACCCCCCCCCCCCCCCCAATATTTTTATGTAAATTGGGTAGGCGTTGCACTTGCGGCGACGCTCTCTCCGGGGGAGAGCAGCCCGAATTTCACAGAGATAAGTCTCAGTGACTAGAATATACCAAATACCAAATGGGTTAAAAAGCAATCTACATGGATATCATTATCTTTTGTTACACCAATTTCTAAAGTACTGTAAACCTTTTCTTTTCAATTTACATTCAAAGAGTAGGGGAAGGGGGGGGGGGGGGGGGTATACAAAAGCAAAAGTGCGGTCAAAATCTCCAAGCAAAGAAAACAAAAACAAACAACAATACAGGAACACAGCTGGAAATCATGAAAGGCACAACTGAAAGTTCAAACAATAAATTAAACAAAATAAGCCGTATTTTTCGGATTATAAGGCGATACTTTTCTCCCCCAAGACTCGGACCCCTGCGCCTTATAATGTGACTGATGAAATAGTAAGAAAATAGAGTTAAAAAAATTCTGAAATTTGGGTCAAATTGGGGGGGGGGGGGGGGGGGGTACGCCTTATACAAATGTGCGCCTTATAGTCCGAAAACTACGGTAACCTTGAACTGAAAACGTAAAACCATCAACATCAATTGCCTTTAAGTACATGTATACCATCTGTTATTGATCAGTCAACTGCAAATTAGATACCACAAACAAGTGTCATTGGAAATTTCGACAAAAAGCCAATGGCTTGTACCCACGTGTCGTCATATCCGGCCACAAGGAGCGCCATATTATGGGAGACCGCCATCTTAGTCAGTAACTTTGTTTGAAAAATGCCAGATCGATGCTGCGTATTTGGCTGTTCCAATTCGAAACTTATCTAAACTGTATTTATAACATCTGGATGTTTTCTTTACACATTTAGATAACATTTTCACTTTGTTTACACACAAATAAGGACTAAGATGGCGACACTTCCGTTGGAAGGGTCGAGATGCGCACGCAGGTGGGGGGGGAGCCATAAATAAGTAAGAATGAAACAGTGGTACAGTGGAACCTCCCTTATAAGACCTTCAAAAGTCATCCAAAACAAAGTCTTAAATGGGAGGGGTCTTATAAGGGAGGTAATTTTAATACTTCCAAAGAAGGGCAATGTCTCAAAGTAGGTCTTATGTGGGAGGGAGTCTTATAATGGGAGGTCTTATAAGGGAGGTTCCACTGTACGCACCCGCACTTTGACGCACACACACACACACCATACTACACACATAGACACACACACACACACCATACTACACACATAGACACACACACACACCATACTACACACATAGACACACACACACACCATACTACACACATACACACACACACACACCATACTACACACATAGACACACACACACACACACCATACTACACACACAGACACACACACACACACACACACACAGACACACACACACACACCATACTACACACACAGACACACACACCATACTACACACATAGACTCACACACACACCATACTACACACATAGACACACACACACACCATACTACACACATAGACACACACACCATACTACACACATAGACACACACACACACCATACTACACACATAGACACACACACACCATACTACACACATAGACACACACACACACCCCATACTACACACACAGACACACACACACACACACACACACACCATACTACACACATAGACACACACACACACATACAACACACATACACACACACACACCATACTACACACATAGACACACACACACCATACTACACACATAGACACACACACACACATACTACACACACACATACACACACACACACCATACTACACACATACACACACATACTACACACACACACACACCATACTACACACACACACACACACACCATACTACACACATAGACACACACACACCATACTACACACATAGACACACACACACCATACTACACACATAGACACACACACCATACTACACACATAGACACACACACACCATACTACACACATACACACACACACACACCATACTACACACATACACACACACACACACACCATACTACACACACAGACACACACACACACCATACTACACACACAGACACACACACACACACCATACTACACACATAGACACACACACACCATACTACACACACAGACACACACACCATACTACACACATAGACACACACACACCATACTACACACATAGACACACACACACACACCATACTACACACATAGACACACACACACACCATACTACACACATAGACACACACACACACACACACCATACTACACACACAGACACACACACCATACTACACACATAGACACACACACACCATACTACACACACAGACACACACACAGTTGAGAGAGACATACACACACAGTTGAGAGAGACATACACACACAGTTGAGAGAGACATACTCACTCACTGAGAGAGAGAGAGAGAGAGAGAGAGAGAGAGAGAGAGACAGAGAGAGAGAGACTAGAGAACGAATGCGAATGCATGCGAATGGTTTAATGAGTCAGGCCTTGGCCCATATCATGAGTTGACATTTTACATCAAGATACATTTCAATAAACGGATAAGGGGGGGGGGGGGGTACACAATATAGAACGACAAGAAAACAGATCAAACATACAAATTAATCATACAAGGAACAGAGGAACAAATATCATCAGTTACACAATCTTATAGTTTTTCTCTTTTTCATTTGTCTCTAATCTGAAGGGCTTTAAAGATAAACCAACCCAACTGCCGAATCACATTTTCATTTCCAGTTGCCATCAAACGGCCAAACTCCCTCTGTTCATTAAAATGCTCTATGTTCTTTAGATGCTCGTGCCTTATATGATCATACTGTTTACAACGAAACAAAAAGTGTAGTTCCGTTTCAAAGTCACCAGGACAAAAGGGGCAGTAATTATTAACATGCACATCAAATCTTACATATCTATTTTTATGGATTTTCAGGTTGCTTATACCCATGCGAAATCTGATTAGTGCATCTCTAAAACATTTCTGCTTAAAACAATCAAGATACATTTCTGGACTTAACTCGGATTTAAAGTCTCTGTACAATGAATAACGTTCACTGGAGTTTATCTTTGACTCCCAGTCTTGCATGTTCATGTCAATTAGTCTCTGTTTGAACACTTTACAAAACACGTTCACATTACCCACTCCCTGAGTGAGCCACACAAAACCAAAACCAGTCCTGTTCAAAAGAAATCTAAGTTCACTCACCCAATTATTTTTACCAACTGCATCTAAATTTAATAACATTTTATACGCCTGTTTAGGTAGCCGTTTCTCGTCCATGCCTAATATCCTGAACCAAAATTTTATAGTTTTTACAAAACCAGAGTGGATGTCTGCCAAGTTCACCATATATCATTTGATTAGGCGTTCTAAGGGCTACAGAGAGAAACTTTTTGCACGCAAACAAATGGATTTTTTCTGTTGGGTCTTCTTTTACCAACAGACTCCATATCTCAGCAGTGTATGACAAAATGGGTTGGATCATTGTATCGAAAATTTTGAAGAAAGTTTTCCTTGTCATTTGGTTAAGAGCATAATGGGTTTTTATAACTTCAAAAAGAGACCTTTTGCCTTTCATTGCAAATTGTTTTACAGAGAGAGAGAGAGAGAGAGAGAGAGAGAGAGAGAGAGAGAGAGAGAGAGAGAGAGAGAGAGAGAGAGAGACACCACAACAACATAAAATAATTTATACGGCGCTGAATCTTGATGGAAATCAAATCAAAGCGCACACACACACTTTAGCATTCATAACGCATTCAAACAAACACACACACACACTCCTACACACACACCCCTCCACCCCACCTCCTCCAACACACTCACATACTCACTTTTCTTGTCTAGTATCACTTTTAAGTGAAAAGATGTTAAATTAAAGAACAACAACTCCTACACACACACACGCCCCCCCTCCATCCCCACACCCCCTACACCACCACCACCCCTTCCCCCATCCCATAATATCCTCACCAATAGTGCAGATGATTCCCGTCATGCGCACTTGGTGGGGCTCAGAGTCCACGTCCAGTGCACAGATGTGCTCCAGATGGGTGCGCGCGTACGCCGCCTGAAGCTGCTGGGACTGCAGGTAGTACTCGCCTTCATGCTCAATAGACTTCACGTCCAGCTGTTAAAGACGCAATAAATAACGATATTGATAAGACATAACGCCTGAAGTTGCTGGGACTGCAGGTAGTACTCGCCTTCATGCTCCATAGACTTCACGTCCAGCTGTTAAAGACGCAATAAATAACGATATTAATAAGACATAACGCCTGAAGTTGCTGGGATTGTAAGTAGTACTCTTGTTCCATAGACTTCACATCCAGCTGTTTAAAGACGCAATAAATAACGATATTAATAATATATAACGCCTGAAGTTGCTGGGATTGTAAGTAGTACTCTTGTTCCATAGACTTCACATCCAGCCGTTTAAAGACAAAATAAATAACGATATTAGTAATACATAACGCCTGAAGTTGCTGGGACTGCAGGTATTACTCGCCTTCATGCTCCATAGACTTCACGTCCAGCTGTTAAAGATGCAATAAATAACGATATTAATAAGACCTGAAGTTGCTGCCATTGTAAGTACCATATTTTCCGGACTACTGTATTAATTATAAGACCTCATTTTGGATGATTTTTGAAGGTCTTATAAGGGAGGTTCCACTGTATAAGACGCACCTGTATAATTAAGCCGCATCCCTTAAATTGACAAAACATTAGGTATTTATTCACATATAAGCCGCACCAGTTAATAGGCCGCAGAGAAAATTGTATCTGCACAAACCAACACAAACATGGAAATTATCCTATCAGAACATAGGTATTTAATGCTTTCAGATACTTTAACCCTTTCACCGCCAACGTCGCATTTTAGCACCACAATGATTTAACATCCATGTCACTTAAAGGCATCAAATCAGGGTCTGTTATCCAAAGACCCTATTGTCTCAGTTTTGGGAAGTAAGGATAGACCTTATTTTATATATGTCACAGAAGAATCCCCAATACTGCAGACGGATTTTGTTCTCTACCCAAGTAAATTTAATGAAAATATTTGGCTGAAATATGGCTGGCGGTGAAAGGGTTAAACATGAGATTTGAATCTATTGATTACCAAAACCAGTTTTGAATCTCAAACTGGGAACGCAGAAGAAGAATCTCAAAGAAGCTCGAAATAGACTGAAGAATGTGTCCAGAAACAGATTTCATCATACTGATGTGGACAAATCCACAGATAAGCCGCATCAGTCTATAAGCTACCTGGGCCAAAGTTGAGGGGGAAAGTAGCAGCTTGTAGTCCGCATTTTACGGTAGTCAACATCTGCAGGACAATCTCGAAATCAATAGGACACAATCTGTCATAAAGTTAGAATAATGCAGTCTTCTTCTTCTCGACTGTCACAGGACTTTTTACCCACAAAGCTCTGCTAAGTTTCACTTTCAGCCCTCACAGAAACAGCGTTCTCGTTAAGCAATGCAAGCGTAAAATAATTAAAACGAATGCAAAGAAATGCACACGCTCTCTCGAAGAAACGCATAACCCGCAGACATATGCACACACACACATACGCACACACACACACACACACACACACATGCACACACACACACACAGACACACACATACGCACACACACACACACACACAGACCTGTTTCCCTTGTAATGAACAACCTGGAATTTGCCACAGAAAACCCCCGAAATTTGTGAGAGAGAAAAAAACAGAATTCACATCGCAATGTCGCTTATGCCGCCATGCGAAATTTTGAAGTCCACGTTGCAGTACTTGCAGTGTGCATGCTCGTCTCCCAAACGCGAACTTGTTATTCCTGGCACTTTCAAATACTTTTGAGAAAACTTCTGCTTCACTTTTGGCCATTTCACCCTATCACTGCTGTCGTTTGTCGAAGATTTCTGGCGCTTGCCGCCTGCGGTTGACTTGCCTGACGACATGTTTGGCGCAAAACTACAACCCTTGCATCTTTTCATGCAAACGGAAACAAATAATAGATGTTTTTTTGAAATCCCGGTATTTTGAGCGTTCACCCGGAATTTAATAATTTACCCAGAATTTTTTGCAAATTCCCAGGATAATTCTGGCAAAACCGGGAGGGTAAACAGGTCTGCACACACACACACACATACACACGCACATGCACGCACGCACGCAAACACACACTATACACACGCACCTGCTCGGAAGAGCGGCCGTGGGTGCATGCACACTCAGACTCATGCACACGCACACAAATCACACATACACACACACACACACACACACACACACACACACACACACACACACAAAAAAAAACCCAGGTCAACTCACGGCGGACATTTTCCCAGACAGGTTGGCAAAGGAACTGGGTTTGACAGGCAAGTGTCCGGAGGATCCGGGCTTGGCCAACATCTGAGCCATCTGCAACACCACCACCACCACATCTTATTAATACACATCTGTATTGTTAAAAATTCGGGACTTTCCTGGTGTTGCACTGCCTCCGGCATTGTCTCCAGGATCGTTCCCACCATCTTTTTATCTACTAATGTCCCATATGTGTCTGTTCCAGACCGGAGGACGTTAAGCAGAATTTCATGTTCACCACAACAGTGCAAAACGTGACAAGTCAAACTGAAAGCAAACACAAAAAGTGTGTGTGTGTGTGTGTGTGTGTGCGCGTGTGTGCGTGTGGATGTGCCTTAGTGATCAGTGTGTGTGTGTGTGTGTGTGTGTGTGTGTGTGTGTGTGTGTGTGTGTGTGTGTGTGTGTGTGTGTGTGTGTGTCTGTGTGTGTATGTGTGTGTGTGTGTGTGTGTGCGTGCGCGCGTACATGCGTGTGTGTGTATGTACGTGTGTGCGTGCATGCATGTGTGAGTGCATACGTGCGTGTGTGTGTACGTGTGTGTGTGCATGTGCATGCGTGTGAATGTTCAGATATGAGTTTGTGTGTGCAATGTTCTCCCTCTATTTTAAGTTAACGACTTAACTGTTCAGCTACCTTAGTTTGTGCATAATGTGTTTCTCACTCACTCGATTTTTTCCTTTTTTTTACGATCAATGTTCACCTGTACCTGTAAAAGTTTTGTGTAATGTCATTTCCTTTCACTCATTCCTGAAGAAAAAAACTGTTGGGCTTTGAAAGCTTGATAAAATGGTGTGCGTGCGTTTACTTTGAGAAACAAACAAAAAAGTATCATTTCTGAAATGACCTGGTCTCTCCCCAGTCGGGACACCGGGGAGGTCTTTCATGCACAGTTCCCCCACCTTCTGGAAGCTCTGTGCTTGTAAGTAACTTCCTCCAATCCGTCACTCTCTTTGACTCTTGTCTGTTCCCTTTGCTTTCTGTCATCTACTAATCTTTCTGACTTCAAAAGTTTAATGGCCCAATTTCTGCCTTTTTCCCCCCAAAAAAAAATCTTCCAAATAATGTTCTTTGAGCTCCTCCGAAATTGGAATGTGTCAGCTGTACGGAGCGGGGAGACCAGTGAAAACTTACAACCGGACATATATGTGCCTTACCCATTATGGCCATATGACCTGGGAACGCAGAAGAAGAAGAATGGTCGCTAGTCTAAATCATCCCCACCCCACCCCACCCCCCTCATAAACCTGTGAATAATTGTTGTTGTTGTGTTTTTTTGATTGATTTAATTTAAAGTCTGTTCACAACTGAATAATTGTATGCCAGTACAATATGTGTGGCTACTGTATTGTTCGGACTATGAGTACAGTGGAACCTCCCTTATAAGACCTTCAAAAATCATCCAAAATGAGGTCTTATAAGGGAGGGAGGTAATTTTAATACTTACAAAGGGAAATGTCTCGGACAAGTAGGTCTTATATGGGAGGGAATCTATAATGGGAGGTCTTATAAGGGAGGTTCCACTGCATAAGGTGATACTATTTTCTCCAGACTGAGACCCCTGCGCCAATATAAAGATGTGACTAATATAGTAATAAAACAGTAAGACAACATTTGGTAAAGGTCAAGATGTGTCAGATGTCCCCCCCCCCCCCTACATTTCTCTGTTAATTCCATTTTTCCGTTTTTGCCTTTCTTACCAAACATGAAGCTGTATTTTATGAACATTTTCAGCTAATTATCTTTGTTCAATAATTAATTGCAGTCATGATAAAGGCCATTATCTACTAGGACCCCCCCCCTATGTAGTGCAGTACACCGCGGCATTTGTCACAGTCATGGTTCATTACGTTTTTCCGTCTTATAGGGGGGCGACGACGAAAATGGTGTTTTACATCCTCTTGGTCTGAATCACACATATGGGACATTTGTAAATACAAATATGGTGGGAACAATACTGGAGGCAGTACGAAACCAGTAAAGTCCCGATTTTTTATTAATACAGATAGGTGTAGCGGTAACCACACCTCGGTTAAACCTCATCGGCTATGGCACCGCTACAAGTAATAAGGAAGGGGGGGGGTCTAAGGGTTAAGGTTAGGGTTATTATTCCAAAAAGATGATTAGCTAAAAAGGTTCATAAAATACAGCTTTATGTTTGGTAAGGCAAAAATGGAAAAATGGAATTAACCAAGAAATGCATCTTTACCTTTACCCAATATTTAAAAAATCTGAATTTTGTGTAAAATTTGGGGGGTGCACCATATTATAGTCATCATGCGTGGCTATGTGTACAATAACGAAATTGAACAAAGGGTGAATACTCTCTTTCTAATTAACTCCCCTCCACCAAAGTTGATTACGATACCAATCATCTAGCAGTGCGTGGGTCAGAACCACCAAAGTGAGACAAACAAAGTATCATTCTCAAAAAAAGAATGTGCCAAGTTCGCCTTTATGACCCTCCACCCCCACAGTACACATCAACAATGCGTACAATATATGTGGCTATTTCAGGATGCAAAGCGGGTTAAAATGTGTGAACTGTATTAATTTCCAAAACAGCGATGACTTAATTAATCAACTTATCACTGATTAGAATTCTAATCAACTTTTGTCATCTGTAACCAGCCCTTGCACGCAAACGTCGAAACAAAAATACACCCAACTCACCCTAAAATAAAAATAAATCATTTTAATATTAATTGTTACTTTTTTTAATCAGAAAATGTATATTAAATTGTCCTGTTGTTCTTGGGTTTTTTAATTGTGCTAGAGGAGCAGGACTCAAATGTTGATCAAATGTCTATTTGTGCACGACAGCTTCCATAATTAATGTCCTTATAACAACGTCGCAAAGCACTCAGAGCGAGCTATAGATAATAGTGAGAGACAGTCACACTGAGAGAGACAGAGTGACAGACAGATACAGTAAAGAACAGAAAGATGAAGAGACAAAGAGACAAAGACAGACAGAGTGAGGGAGACTGAAACAGAGAATTTATAGACACTGGCAGCAGAGATGGCAGAAAGACAGACAACCTGAGAGACAAAGAGAAAGACAGAGAGTAAGAGAATTTGAATTGAATTCAAATTTTTAATGAGGATAAAACTGAAACAAACACCAGGGCTCCCAGGAACCCCCATTTGGGGGTCTATGAAGTACTAACATTCTAAAAGATCCTCTAAAAGAATGTGCAGGGGGTCCCAGGGATGCACTCGCAAAATAAAAATTTTAGCATTCGCAATGCCACTGGGACCCTCTATACTGTAAGTGAAGGAGTCCCTGGGACCCCTTGTTTTGTGGGACGATTGGGAGCCCTGACACACACATAATAATACAAATAACCAGAGACCAACTCACGGAGAGAAAGTCAGTATAAAAGTGAAAGAGATGCAGAATCCTATGGTCCATTCTAAAAACACAGACCCGCTGTAGTACAGTGGAACCTCCCTTATAAGACCTCCCATTATAAGACTCCCTCCCACATAAGACCCCTCCCTTATAACACCTCATTTTGGATGATTTAGCTTTTATTGGCCGGGTCGAGAGGACGTAAAACACTATATTTCTCTCTTCTCTTTAGCTTTTATTGAATTACAAAGTAAAGCAAAACATAGCGGGAAAATGTCAGATTACCCATATGATTTTTTTTTTTTTTTAAAGTTTCTAGATTAAACCATATTATCTCACACCAGCTTTTGAATACGCGCACACATACACACACACCTCTATACTTACGCATTCGAGAGCAGTTACACCAATATCATGCAGATGCACACATAAATTAGGTTTATGAAATACATACACAATGAATACTGGCACATAGCAAGCATGATTTAGATGGTACACTAGCACACGCACACACATGAGAGAAAAAAGCGGTGAAATTTGAAACGGATAAGCACAGCAAATAATTTATTTTACGGTAGCTCAAGCTTACCGAAACTGTGAGTGTGAGTGTGAGTGTGAGTGTGAGTGTGAGTGTGGTGTGGTGTGGTGTGGTGTGGTGTGGTGTGGTGTGGTGTGGTGTGGTGTGGTGTGGTGTGGTGTGGTGTGGTGTGGTGTGGTGTGGTGTGGTGTGGTGTGGTGTGGTGTGTGTGGTGTGGTGTGGTGTGGTGTGGTGTGGTGTGGTGTGGTGTGGTGTGTGTGTGTGTGTGTGTGTGTGTGTGTGTGTGTGTGTGTGTGTGTGTGTGTGTGTGTGTGTGTGCATGCATGCGTGTGCGTGTTTGTGTGCGTGCATGCGTGTGTGTGTGTGTGAGTGAGCCATGAGGACTTCACACAGCTGGCATTAGGGATGCCTTCCAAAAACCAGCTAACCCCAGAGCTGTTTATTCCAATTTGTTTTACTGTCAGTAATCCTAAGCTGTGAAATCAGTAATCTGAGGCATCTGTCAGTAATCCTAAGCTGTGAAATCAGTAATCTGAGGCATCTGTCAGTAATCATAAGCTGTGAAATCAGTAATCTGAGGCATCTGTCAGTAATCATAAGCTGTGAAATCAGTAATCTGAGGCATGTCAGTAATCCTAAGCTGTGAAATCAGTCATCTGAGGCATCTGTCAGTAATCCTAAGCTGTGAAATCAGTCACCTGAGGCATCTGTCAGTAATCCTAAGCTGTGAAATCAGTAATCTGAGGCATGTCAGTAATCCTAAGCTGTGAAATCAGTCATCTGAGGCATCTGTCAGTAATCCTCGGAAAGCAATGAATGGCTGTTTATAGTAATCAGATTTTTCTTTCTTAATTCTGCGACTGTACAACTGATTGAAGAATATATTAGGTAAGTTAAGGTAGGTATAGATAAGGACTGGCGTTAAATTAGGCTTCACGGCCTATAAAACGTCCCCTCGTTGTTATACATATCGTCGCTGTCCCACGCTAACCGTGTATCTACAAAATTTGACAAAAATAGATTTTTCCCTGAAACCCCTTCCAGTGACCTCACACAAGTCTTCTATAAATATCTGGTGTCTGCGACCAAGGAAAATGCTCAAGTTTGTCACAGCTGATACCGCGGAAATAATCGTGTATATGACTGGTTGTCGCTGGTTTTGACGCGATAAGCGTGTAACTGTCAATGCTAAGCGTGTAACTGCGGGCAGCTGCGACACAGCCGTCGTATCTCCCATCGTGACAACATGATGCACTAACCGTGTAACTGAATTATCACAAAACTTTTGGGTGTTAATGCAACTTTTATTGTGTCACATGTTTAGTCATCGGCAAAGAAGAAGAGTTAAGCGTATATCAAAGGGGATTGACTTTGTAGCAGGCGACAACATGTTTTTTGATGCTCCTGTAAAATCACTGATTGCGTAGGTACACGGTTAGCGTCGGACAGCGACGATATATATCATATTTTCTATCGGGTCTGTTTGCATGTATCTATCGAAATAACACTAATAGTACATATTTTTGCTTTAAACACCGACAAAAAAAGATAATTAATAGAAAAACAATTATATCCGACAATGATAATGACATTACTCCATGGTAATGAAGGGAAAGCATTTTTCTCTGTACAACGGTGCGCCTTGTACAACGGTGCGCCTTGCACAACGGTGCGCCTTGCACAACGGTGCGCCTTGTACAACGGTGCGCCTTGTACAACGGTGCGCCTTGTACAACGGTGCGCCTTGTACAACGGTGCGCCTTGTACAACGGTGCGCCTTGTACAACGGTGCGCCTTGCACAACGGTGCGCCTTGTACAACGGTGCGCCTTGTACAACGGTGCGCCTTGCACAACGGTGCGCCTTGTACAACGGTGCGCCTTGTACAACGGTGCGCCTTGCACAACGGTGCACCTTGTACAACGGTGCGCCTTGCACAACGGTGCGCCTTGCACAACGGTGCGCCTTGTACAACGGTGCGCCTTGCACAACGGTGCACCTTGTACAACGGTGCGCCTTGCACAACGGTGCGCCTTGTACAACGGTGCGCCTTGTACAACGGTGCGCCTTATAGTCCGAAAAATACAGTAATCGAAAGAGTTCAGGAGTCACCAATACAACGGATACTCGCTTGAAAACCGTAAACCCACACACAGGTGCAGCACTAATCTCTTCTTCATCTTCTGCATTCCCAGGCCATATGGCCATAATGGGCAAGGTACGTGTGTGTCGGGTTTTCAGTTTTCACTGGTCTCCCTGCTAGCGTACAGCCGACACATTCCAATTTTGGAGGAGCTCAAAGGAGAATAATTATTCAGATTTTTTTTTTCTTAAAAGGCAGGAGAATGGGCCAATAAGTCAGAAAGATAGACGATAGAAAGCGAAAGGAAAAGGCAGAGTCAAAGAGAGTGGCAAATTAGAGGAAGTTACAAGCACAGAACTTCCAGAAAGTGGGGGAACTATTTTTACGAAAGACCCCCCCGGTATCCCCACGGGGAGAGGTGCAGCACAAAGGGTAGTGCTAGTCTCCTAAGTTTAAGAGTCAGGGCTGGGTGGAAAAAGCAAAAACATTTAACTTGCTTATCTCGTGTTCCCTGGTTAAATAAACTTTCGTTTTGTAGAGGCTAGAGGTGGGGGAGAAAACCGGTTTGAACCGATAAACCGGTGCTAAACTTTCGCGGTTCGAAAAAGCCGGTTCGATTTGCTGTGAACCGGTTTTTTTAACTGCAAACTGAAAGTAAGTTTTTCTTAGAATAACGCATTCTTTTCAAAGAACAACACTGATTCTCAGCGCAGATTGGGTGCTTGTAAACCAAGAGTAGCTGTTTCTAGTTTGTGGTGGTGTATGGCTTTGACTTGGACTGAGAGTTGAGTTGAGTGTGTGTGTGTGTGTGTGTGTGTGTGTGTGTGTGTGTGTGTGTGTGTGTGTGTGTGTGTGTGTGTGTGTGTGTGTGTGTGTGTGTGTCATAAGTTCCTTTATTGTGTGTGTGTGTGTGTATGTTTGCGCGCGCGTGCGTGTGTGTGAATATTCTGGCAAATAAATATGTGTTTGCATAGGTGAAACTAGTGATGCGAGTACTGGTTAAAAAAAACGGTTAAGTAAAACCGGTTCGAAGAGGGAAAACCGGTTTAAAACCGGTTCGGGTTTTTGAACCGGTTCTCAACTCTAGTAGAGGCACAGTCCTTACAAAAGACTTCCAGCTGTAAAACGAACATCAGACCTGTTTAGCCCTTACACAAGTCTCGAGTAGTCTGGATAGCTGAAATGAGTAGTTTGGGTGTGAAATGAGTAGTCCTCTTCGTTAAACCAACAATGTTCACTGAAAATGAGTAATTAGAGCATTATTTTCAATTTTGAAGAGTAGTAGCGGTCCAAATTGAGTAGAATACTACTCGAAAAGAGTAGAGTGAACAGGTCTGGTAGTGGTTTGTTGTGGGGTAACCAATCGGTGTAGAGTTTTTCTATATAAAGTCTATATATAAGAAAGTCTGATCTACCACTTACCTATGTCTAAACCTGAAGTCAAAACCCGTAATCTTTCATTATTTCTCCTTTCGCTTGTGTACGTTTTGTTTGTGTGTATGGCTGGAGTGATTTGCGAGGTTTTTTTTTAATAATTCAAAATCGTTGCGATGCGAACGAGTTAAGTCACACTTGCACACTCAGCACACAAACACACACACCAACTCACTGGCGGCAACTTAAACCCTTCAACTCGACGGTGCCTAGAATCCCAGCGTCTGACTGGCAGTGCCATCCACCCCTCAGCCTATGAGAAAGAAACGGAGACATCCCAGCCAGGTACTAGGAGCATGGGTGCAACTCCACAAAATGAAAAAAAACTCTGAAAGGCAGGGGTCCAGGGACCCATGGTCCCAGCAGGGTACAGGGGCAGAGCCCCGTCAGGCGATTCAGGGAGGGGGGGGGGGGCAAGTTAAGAGAGAGAGAGATAACGAGATAGACAGACAGTAAAAATAAAAAACAAGGACAGTTTAAAAAAGACTTGAGTCAGAAAAGCCTTGTAAAATTATTACATTGCCTTTGTAAACTTACAAGATAGAACCAAGTTCAAAACACCCCAAATTGCTTGTGGTCAAATAAAAAAAATTTGTTTAAAAAATTGACGAATGAAAGAAAACAAGTTCAGTTTCTGGTCAAATTGAAAATACTGAAATCAGTGTAAAAATTAAAGAGTACCACCCATGTAGGAGTGATGCAGACCAAAGACACTGTCATGGGAATAAGACAGACAAGCGGACATTTTCCCCTATATGAGAAGTGAGGACAGAAACCCTGATTATGCCCCCCTTGAACCATGAACATCAGCCACTGGTTGTTGTTACCGTTTCATAGATTTTCTAGCCATATTTGCAGTTTCCTTACCTTTCTTTGTCTTCAGGAAAACATAAAAAAAAGGTTTGCCCAAGCACTCAAATTTGAATTCGGTATCTAAAAAAACAGGTTGATTCAAATTCCAGTCTTTGGATAGAGCGGCCATTGTTAATGGGATCACGAACGATAACCCTATCAGCCCGGCTCG
>CM065710.1:12718781-12793781 GCA_017654935.2 Phymorhynchus buccinoides
TCTTCTTTTTGTGCGTTCCCGGGCCATAATGGGCAAAGTATGTTATGTGTCCGGTTTTCAGTTTCCACTGGTCTCCCCGCCGCGCACAGCCGACACATTCCGATTTCGGAAGATCTCAAAGGAGAAAAAGAATTTTGAAGATTTTTTGGAGAAAAAAAAGGGCAGGAGAATGGGGCTAATAAGTCAGAAAGACATGATAAAAAGCAAAGGGAAAAGGCAGAGTCAAAGAGAGTGGCAGACTAGAGGAAGTTACAAGCACAGAACTTCCAGAAGGTGGGGGAACTATTTTTACGAAAGACCCCCCCCCCAGCATCCCCACGAAGAGACTCATGGAGAAGGCGGGGGTGGTCCAGCTCCCCGTATGGAGGCATTGACTTATGAAGGTATTTTAGTTTTCTTTTTCCACAATGTATACAAATGCTTAAAGTGTTTGAAAAATACACAAAGATCTTGTTTAACAAATCTCAAAAACAGGAAATTCCTTTTGGTTAAATTCAAAAACAGGAAATCCTTGTATACCAGGAAAAGTTGCACCCATGCATCTCTCACAGTTGGACACGGACACACATATTTCCGACGCGTAGTCCACAGCACCTTATTTCAAATTATTGTCCATCACCGAAGGTGAATGGACTTTGCGATGGGCTGGCTTGTCTGGGTTTTTTTTTTTCTTTTTTTTTTTTCTCCTGTCTGTCCCAAGGATATCTCCCGAACCGCTTGACCGAATCGCGTCAAATTTTGTGTGAAGAGATAATAGGAAGAGATCCGCGCAAACCATTTTGCCGTCGTGACCATGACCTTGTTTTACATTGTGGCTATCTTAAAGACCAGGGCCTGTATTCACGTTGAGATAGCATGAGACTTAGCATCATGCTAACTTAGAAACTCTTCCAAAAGTCCTATTAAATCCTACAGGACATAGGAAGACCTAAGTTAGCATCATGCTAAGTCTCATGCTATCTCAACGTGAATACAGGCCCAGGTCCAGATCATGTGTCAAAATCACGGGTTTCACATGTTTTCCCTCGCTCTTATAGCTGGAAAGAAATCTTGCTTTGACCAGGTTCGAGTCCCATACAAATGCCCCCAAATTCAAAGCGAAACATCTCCCTGTGGGGATACCGGGGGGTCTTTTGCATAAACAATTCCCCCACCTTCTGTGCTTGTAGCTTCCTCTAATCTGTCACTCTCTTTGACTCTGCCTTTTCCCTTTGCTTACTGTCATCTACTATCTGCCTTACCGGTCCATTCTCCTGCCTTTTTTCACGAAACGCTTTCAAAAACATTTCTTCCAGCCGAAGTCGGACTTGCTGGGCCCAACTATTTCTTAGTTAGGCGCATACCGGCAGCATGACGCATCTGCGCTCATAATTGACAGGAAACTGAGCGCTCGAAGAAGAAGAAAGCGAAACATTTTAAAGAGCAGCCTCAAATTGAAGTTGGGGACATTTGTATGTGGGTCACAGCTGCCTAGAAAAAAACAAGGGACTTAATCTGGTGCGTCACTGTGTCTTTAAGCCAATACCACCGACGCATAGCCCCAATTCATGTTGTTGTACAGCACTTGTAAGGTTTTTCCCGCAACTCATTCGCATTGCAATGATTTTGAATTATTCAAAAAACTCACAAATCACTCCAAGCCATACACACAAACAAAACAGACATAAACAAAAAGAGAAATGAAAGAAGATTACGGGTTTGTACTTCAGGTTTAGAAAGAGGGAAGTGGTAGATCAGACTTTTTTCATATACAGACTTTTATATAGAAAAACTCTACAGCAATTAGTTACCCCACTTCAAATCACTACAAGAGACAAAAGTGTGGTCTAAGGGAGTGAAGCGAGTTTAGAAGTGACCAAAGTGTGGTGTGCACTTACTTCTTTTGAAGCAAATGCATCAAATTGACAGTTATCTATTAATTCCAGCCATATATGGCCGGAACTACTTGAATAAGATAAACCCTTAACCACAACCTGTGGGAAAAGTATTAGTCAGTGTGAATGTGAAAGAAACAACTTGAAACAAGCACTTGGTCTCAACAACAATAAGTTATATATCAAAAGAAAAGTAAAGGTATTTTGGTATTTGGTATATTTAACCCTTTCACTGCCAAATTCGCATTTTAGCACCACCGTGATTTAACACCTATGTCACTAAAGCCGGCGACAGACTATGTGACTGCCTCATGTGACTCGATCAGGTCGTGACGTTTCACCTCATTTGCATACCATCCTTCTCGATCAGTCTGACTCAGTCGGGCCCAGTCAGGTGACAGGGCCGAATTAAGGGCGGGTTCTAAATTTCACTGATCGAGTCTGATCGAGTCAGATGGCTTGTGACCTCTTCTGTGCGGGAAACAAAATTTGATCTACGTCACGACCTGATCGAGTCATATGAGGCAGTCGCATAGTCTGTCGCCGGATTAAAAGGCATCGAATTGGGGTCTATTATGATATCCAAAGACCCTATTGTCTTAGTTTTGGGAAGTAATGATAGACCTTATTTTATATATGTCACAGAAGAATCCCCAATACTGCACAGCAGATGGTTTTTGTTCTCTACCCAGGTAAATATAATGGACCTTTTTGTCTGAAATATGGCTGGCGGTGAAAGGGTCAAGTCATAGAGATTTAAGTCTGTTAAATTCGGGCTGCTCTCATCAGGAGAGCATGTCGCCGTGAGTGCAGCACCATCTTTTTTTTCTTCTTTTTTTGGGGGTGTGTGTCAGAGGGGGAGCAGACTCGGGGAAACTAGTTATCAATAAGAATTGTTCATAAACAATTAAGGGGAGTAATTTCATGGTTGTGTGGGAGTGATCTCGCCTAATTCAATCGGTCAAACAGGGGAAGTTACTCTATCATCAGGTAGATCCCCAGCTCTTGGAAGAGTGGAGAAAAACAAACGCCATAGCCATCAACCTCAAATTATCATTATTCAAAACAGTGTTGACTTTGGCCGTGTACACATTAGACACGCAAGTTCTGTACGGAAACCCCTAAGTAAGCGAAAGAAAGAAGGGACGGGCTCCCAGGGAACCCCATTTGGGGGGTCTATGAAGCACTAAAATTCTACAGGACCCTCTAAAAGAATGTGCAGGGGGTCCCAGGGATGCACTAGAAAAATTATTTTTAGCATTCGCAATGCCACTGGGACCACTACCCCGCCTCTAGGACCCTCTATAATGTAAGTGAAGGAGTCTCTGGGACCCCTTGTTTTGTGGGACGATCAGGAGCCCTGGAACGGTAAACATTTATGGATTACAGCAAAATTCGGACAAGTGCGCAGCAAATCTTTTCCCTTCTTTCTTTTACTTATTTACAAATTGCGCACAGGTTTTCGCAGTCTCCGCATATATATGAACAGGGCCCAGGGCTCCCAATCATCCCGCAAAACAAGGGGTCCCAGGGACTCCTCCACTTACAGCATAGAGGGTCCTAGAGGCGGAATAGAGGGTCCCAGTGGCATTGTGATGGTTAAAAAGATTTTTTCTAGTGCATCCCTGGGACCCCCTGCACATTCTTTTAGAGGGTCCTTTAGAACTTTAGTACTTCATAGACCCCCAAATGAGGGTCCCTGGGAGCCCTGTCAGGGCCTTTGACTTACCATGTTGGGCACAGCCAAATGCCGGGAAGACAAAGGGTGGTCCTGGGGGTTGAGTGACATACTTCTTCTTCTTCTTCTTCCACTCCCAAACTATGAGAATCCGCACCACTAAACCACCACTAACCAGCAAATCAAACCACCTGTAGGCAGTTTGAGGTCTAACTCACAAAAGTACAGTGCTGGAAGGACCTGCTAACTCCAAAATCGGGTAACTCAGAAACACTGGTGGATAAAGTTCTCACAATAACAATTTCCTGGTCCCGGTTCAATAATCTTTAATTCTAAAAAGTCTTTTCAACTCGAAATATCGGCTATCTGAAAAGAAAACGTCAGTCCCTTCAATTTGGACTTAGGCGTCTGCGTTTTTCACTGTATAGGTGTCTCGTTTTTGGATGACTCAAGTTCGACTTAACAACCTCTGCTCTGATCAAATTTACTGGTTACACTATTAGAATAGCTTACTTAGACTTAACCCTTTCACCGCCAATGTCGCATTTCTGCACCACAATGATTTGACACCCATGTCATTAAAAGCCTTATAATCAGGATCTGTTATCTAATGATCCTGTGTTCTTAATTTTGGGAGATAATTATATACTTTAAACATGTCACAGGGGAATCCCCAAAATTGCAAGCAAAATCTTTTCTCTACCCATATAAGCTTAATGGAAAATTTTGGCAAAAACATGGCTGGCGGCAAAAGGGTTAAGTGCCTAGAGGGGAAAAAACAAAAAAACAAAAAACAACCAAACATTACACAATGGGGCTTTATAAGTTTATTATACAACTTCTTGCCGACACGAAAAGGCAATAATCTGAATAGGCCCGAACTGCTCATGCCACCTAGCGGTGAGTCAGGTGATAATCTTTTGTAGGCGGCGTTCGCATCTCAGGGCACAAGACAGGGGCAGAGAATGTTTCAGTATAAAGCCTCATTCAGGCCAGTCAAAATCAAGTTTTGAAAACAAACAAAAAACAAGTTCACCAAGTTCAAAACGCAATTTAAGCGTATGCCCACGACTGTCCCTTCTCCGAACATGACTGCCAGGTAGCAGAGGGGTCAGAGCAGCTACTATTCCGGCAGGCTGGGCTAAAACTTGTTTTATAATAGTGGAGATGCCAAAAGGGATTCGAAAACAGCTGGTGTTGAGAAAGGTCCCCCAAAAGGCCAATCCCTTTGGCTGCAGCACCAAAGACTAAGAGATAAGAGCCAGTGCAAATGCCCCATAGTTTGAGTCTTTCTCTCCCCCCCCCCCCCCCCCCCCCATGGGGATACTGGGGGGGGGGGGGGGATCTTTTGTATAAATAGTTCCCCCACCTTCTGGAAGTTCTGTGCTTGTAACCTCCTCTAATCTGTCACTCTCTTTGGCTCTGCCTTTTCCTTTTGCTTACTGTCAGATCTGCTTATCTCTCTGCCTTACCAGTCCATTCTCCTGCCTGTTTTTATTTCAAAAAACGCTTTCCAAAAAGATTTTCTCCAGCCGAAGTCGGGACTTGTTGGGCCTAACTTATATTTCTTAGTTAGGCGCATAACGGCAGGATGACGCATCTGCGCTCATAATTGACAGGAAACTGTCTGAGCAATCGAAGAAGAAGAAGAAAAAGAAGATGAAGAAGAAAAAGAAGAAGAAGAAAAAAAAGAAGAAGAAAAAGAAGATTCTCTTCCACAGCAGTGCTAGATGTACAATGGAGAACTGATAACTCAAAAACGGATTAATTCAAAAACACTGGATAACTCACAATAATGTTTGGGTCCCAGTATATTAATCTCTAGGTTCAAAAACTCTTTTTGACTTAAAAATGGCTATCTGAAAATAAAATTTCAGTCCCTTCAATTTTGACTTAAGCGATTTTTTTTTAACTGTATTTTCCCAAACTGTAAAATCCTCTTTTGTACAGCTCTCATGTTACCGTTGGCCCCTTACTATGGAAATGAGATCAATTGGTAAGAATAAAGACACCCCCCTTGCCGTGGATAGTGTGAGCAGGACATGAAGACTAACACAACCGACAGAAACCGGTACTAAGCCTAAGGCCCGTTTTCTTCCTGTGTGTGCGACACAGGAACTGAAACTTAAAAGAAACCGACTGGTACAGAGGATACTATGAAGCAAATTCTTCCTACTTTTGTGTTGTGTGTGTTTGTGTGTTGTGTGTATGTGTGTGTGTGTGAGTGCATGCGTGCATGTGTGTGTGTGTGTGTGTGTGTAGCCAAAGTGTGTGTGTCTCTATGCGTGTGTGTGTGTGTGTGTGTGTGTGTGTGTGTGTGTGTGTGTGTGTGTGTGTGCATGTGCGTGTGTGTCTGCGTGTGTGTCTGCGTGTGTGTGTATGTGTGTGTATATCAAGATTTAGCGCCGTATAAATACTGTATGTTGTTTGTGTGAGTGTGACAGTGTGTGTGTGTGTGTGTGTGTGTGTGTGTGTGACAGTGTGTGTGTGTGTGTGTGTGTGTGTGTGTGTGTGTGTGTGTGTGTGTGTGTGTGTGTGTGTGTGTGTGTGTGACAGTGTGTGTGTGTGTGTGTGTGTGTGTGTGTGTGTGTGTGTGTGTGTGTGTGTGTGTGTGTGTGTGTGTGTGTGTGTGTGTGTGCGTGTGCGTGTGTGTGCGTGTGCGTGTACGCATGAGTGTGAGCGCATGCGTGCGTAAAACAGGCCTGCAACTTAACTTGAAAGAAACCTGAAAGTGCCAGTTATGTCGTTTCTGAGTGATTTAATAACAGATAGCAGACCCCGGGCAGCTGCTATTCCGGGTGACTAGGCAACAATGACGACTACTACTACAGTACATTTCTTACTGATCAACATTCCTCTTTGCCATTGCCGTGATACACAGGGCAATTTTAAAACCTACAAGAAAACCTGACCCCCCAAAACCTAGTTGGTGACACTGAATATAATAAACACGACGACAGCTAAAGCAAGATCCTTCATGACTTCGAACTTGGCTTTAAACCTTGCAACAACACCTGTGCACAGGATAATCCGATTCTTCTTCTTCTTCCTTCTTCTTCTTCCTTTTTCTTCTTCCTTTTTCTTCTTCTTTGGTAGTGGGCAACGCAAAACTAAAAATTAAAAAAATTAAAAACTACAAAGTTCAAGTAAGTAGAGCGAGTACACACACCACCAAAACTATCACAGTAATCGACAAAAATGTGTCAAGAATGAGACTTAGTCTAACACGCCACAATAAACTGTATAACCGGAGCTTGGTTGGTACTGTACATCAAAATCCGAACTGACTACACTTAACACCATCGCACTGTAGATGTCTAAACTCTAGGTTCGTGAATAATTGCAATATACAAAAAATTGCCAACTTGGCTAGTCAGTCACCACACGACAACTCTATAAGCGGAACTTTGCATACATGTATACAAATTCCAACTTGACTAAACACACCATCACACCCCACTGCACATAGATATTTGACTGTCACACGCAACAGTCACACACACACAGTGACACACACACAGCAGAGGGGGGGGTGCGCTGATATTACTGTGATACAAAAAGAGAGACTCAAGTGTGTGAGAAAAACATTGACATGACAGTCACCTTTCGGCCTTTTAAAGCTAGAGCAAGGCGCTGGGTTGCCTATACATGTGTGCTGCTACATAAGGCGCTGGGTTGCCTATACATGTGTGCTGCTACATAAGGCGATGGGTTGCCTATACATGTGTGCTACTACATAAGGCGCTGGGTTGCCTATACATGTGTGCTGCTACACAAGGCGCTGGGTTGCCTATACATGTGTGCTGCTACACAAGGCGATGGGTTGCCTATACATGTGTGCTGCTACATACCGTTCTACGAAAGAACCCAGCCCATCATATCTTAGAAGTCCTAAAGTAGCATTAGTTTTATTATTTGTTGATAATTTTGAAAACAAAAGGGAGGTTGCAAATAAAAAACGCCTCCAAAAAAAAAAAAAAAAAAAAAAAAGAAAAGCGGGGACAGTGGAGGGTCAAAAAAAAAAGAAGAAAAAAAAAAAAGTTTTGTTTATACACAGTGGAACCTCCATATTAAGACCTGAAAAGTCCCTATTTAAAGAAGTCTGAGCACTGCAGTGACCCCCAAAATATGTCACCGATTTTGTTCCCCTTCATATCCCGACTACTGAGTGTCCACTTCCCTATTAACTCATTCGCATCGCAACGATTTTGAATTATTACAAAAAGTGAAATTTAGGATAAATTAAATATACAAAATATAACTTTATTCTGCATCGCCTGTGTGGTGGTTACCATTCAGGTCTGCTTTAGTTTAGTTTATTGAGGTTTACATGTGCCAGTTAGGGTTTTACTGTGTGCGTGCACGAATAAGCGTGCTGTGTGTGTTTCTTGATGCGAGTGAGTTCACTTCACGATTTCGTTAGTCATAAACATTTTTTTTCTTTTTGAATGTACAGTAGCAGGAAAATCAGTCGAGCTTCGACAGCGCAGTGAGAAGCAAGTCTCAATGCAATGTATCTGTGTAGTGTTATACCTGATCTGTTTGTATGTATGCGTGTGTACGTGAACCTTTGTATAAGTGAATTGGTTTGGTTGTATGTGTCACGGTTTGTGTGTGTGTGTTTGTATATGTGTGTGAGCGTTTACGGGGTTGTTCTGCCAACAAGCAGCTGCCTTGTGCTTGTTATCCTGGAAGAAATTGGAGTTTTTAATTCACAAATCACTCCAGCCATACACACAAACAGAACAGACATAAACAATGAAAGAAGATTACGGGTTTTTACTTCAGGTTCAGACATAGGGAAGTGGTAGATCATCATCAGACTTTTTGATATATTATATATAGAAAAACTCTACACCGATTGGTTTCCCCACAACAAACCACTACAGAAGCAAAGTCAGAGGCAAAAATGTGGTCTAAGGGACCAAAACGAGTTTAGAAGTGACCAAGGTATGATGTGCACACAGATTTACTTCCCTTGAAGCAAATGCATAAAATTGACAGCTATCTATTAATTCCTGACATATATGTCCGGAACAACTTGAATGAGTTAAAAAAAACTCGCTATTAGTATTAAGTCAAGACCTTTTCTTTGCTGATTTTTCAAGGTCTTAAAGTTAAAGACCCACAGAGCCGGCTGGATTAAGTCCCTTGGTTTTTTTCTGGGTCGGTGTGGCCCGCATTCAGACTTACCTCGTATGCGATCGAGGCTGCTCTTTAAAGTGATGTCTCGTTTTAAAATTTTCCTCGCATACGATTGAGGCTGCTCTTTAAAGTGATGTCTCGTTTTCGTGCAAGAGGGAATTTGTATGGCAGCAACACTTGGTCAAAATAAGATTTCTTACCAGCTATAAGAGGGAAAACAGGTGAAAACCGTGATTTTGACACGTGACGTACTGGGTCTTTAATATAGGTAAATATTTTTATGGACAAAAGTTTGCTTTCAACAACGTGCAGTAGAGCACTATATTACTTTATCGATGCAACTCCACCATGATAACCACCACCCCATTCTCAAAGGTTCAGATATCTTTAACACAGCATGTTCAACAAGCCCAGGGGTGAGGGGGGGGGATGGGGGTTGAGACAGGGGAAAGAGGTTAAGGAGGGTGGAAAGAGAGAGAGAGAGAGAGAGAGAGAGAGAGAGACTCAGAGAGAGAGAGAGAGAGAGAGAGAGAGAGAGAGAGAGAGAGAGAGAGAGAGAGAGAGAGAGAGAGAGAGAGAGAGAGAGAGAGAGAGAGAGAGAGAAAGAGAGGGGGGGGACTGCTGTCCCTAAAAGGAGCCAATAGGGTACAACATCCAACAGTCACACCCACCACACACACACACACACACACCCTACCGACACACTTATGGGAACGTCTTAGCTTCAGAAAGACACACCATATTTTTTATGCTATAACTAAGGCAATACCTGTTCCTCCAGATTCACACCCCTGCGCCTGATAATATGACAAACAAAAAATAGTAACAGAATATAATAACAAAATCTGAAATGTTTGTAAACTTTGGTGAGTGCGCCTTATTATACAAAGGTGCGCATTATAGTTAAAGACTTGCACAGTTCCAAAAAATGTGGCTAAGCCTTTTTTTTAACCCTTAAATCACCGCCAAAGTCGCATTTTAGCACCACAGTGATTTAACACCTATGTCACTAAAGGCATCAAAAGGCATCAATTTGGGGTCTATTATCCAAAGACCCTATTGTCTTAGTTTTGGGAAGTAAGGATAGACCTTATTTTATGTATGTCACAGAAGAATCCCCAATACTGCAGATTGATTTTGTTCTCTACCCAGGTAAATTTAATGGAAATTCTTTGCTGAAATATGGCTGGCGGTGAAAGGGTTAAACCCCCACTTACTCCCCTTTCTAATTCTAGTTCTATACATAACTGAAACAGCCACAACAGTTACCCATCAAAATTAATTGTTATCGTGCTTCCCCTGTGGGGATACCGGGGGGTCTTTTGTACAAATAGTTCCCCCACCTTCTGGAGGTTCTGTGCTTGTAACTTCCTCTAATTCTGTCACTCTCTTTGACTCTGCCTTTTCCCTTTGCTTTACTGTCATCTGCTATCATTCTATCTTACTGGTTCCATTCTCCTGCCTTTTTTCTAGAAATTCTTACAAAGATTTCTTCAGCCGAAGTCGGACATGCCGGGCCTAACTACTTCTTAGTTAGGCGCATAACGGCAGCATAACGCATCTACGCTCATATGACAGGAAACTGTGTGAGCGAACGAAGAAGAAGTTATACTTATAGTGTGCCGTTTTATAAAATGTGATGCAGCACAGGAAAACCAGGCTAATGTCGTAAATGATCACTTTTGACTTATTCATATTTTCAGAAAGGCCAGAGACAACACATTAACAGGCAAAAAACAATTAATCTATCTCTAATAGTTTATTTTGAACAATTTTTCAATCAATCAAATCTCTCTCTTTCTCTCTCTCTCTCTCTTTCTCTCTCTTGTGGCTGGCCGACTTTAGCAGGGTATTCGCGTACTGCATCACAAATTAACATTTTCCGTATCTTCCTACCAAATTTGTAACGAAGGGAAACGTTTATTCCTGTTCATGTATGAAAGAACAGCAACTGTTTGCTCTATAGAGTATTATCCATTGCCTCTTTTGTGGAATTCAGGAAGACTAGAGTACTAAAGGGGGGTTGCGCACCCCTTAAGGCATTGGAAAAAATGACGCAAGCATTACATGATTTCTCTACAATCTCTACGATTTCAAGGTAGGGGGGGGGGGGGGGGGGGTCTACACACGTACCCAACCAACACGCAGACCTGTTAGTACTCTATGACGCTCATTAAGTAACATTTAACTAGGGCCTTCTTCTTCTTCTTCTGCGTTCCCAGGCCATAATGGGAAAGGTACCGGTACGTATGCGTCAGGTTTTCACTTTTCACTGGTCTCTCCGCTGTGTACAGCCAACACATTCCCATTTCGGAGGAGCTCAAAGGAGAAAAATTATTTGGATTTTTTTTTTTTTTTAAA
The DNA here is from genome assembly GCA_017654935.2 of Phymorhynchus buccinoides. Classification (NCBI taxonomy): domain Eukaryota; kingdom Metazoa; phylum Mollusca; class Gastropoda; order Neogastropoda; family Raphitomidae; genus Phymorhynchus; species Phymorhynchus buccinoides. The sequence goes on from CM065710.1 coordinate 12,729,840, forward strand.
GGCAAGAGAATGGGCCAACAAGTCAGAAAGATAGTAGATGACATAAAGAGAAGGGAAAAGGCAGAGTCAAAGAGAGTGGTAGATCAGAGGAAGTTACAAGCACAGAACTTCCAGAAGGCGTGGGAACTATTTTTACGAAAGACCCCCCCGGTATTCCCACGGGGAAGGGGGTCCCGGTCGTCCAGCTCCCCGTATGGAGGCACAAGGCATGCACCCACTGCCCCAAACTAGGGCCAGTAGGGGGCTTTTGCACTGGCTCTAGTGCTGCAGCCTAAGGAATTGGTTGGCCTTTTGGGGACCTTCCAGTTCCACAACACCAGCAGCGTCCTCAAACCCCTTAAGGCCGAAAGAGTGGGGATGTACCCTGGGCAAGGCATCTCCGCTATAAATAAACACATTTTTAGCCCAGCCTGCTGGAACAGGAGCTGGCCCCCACCAACGTACCCCTCTGCATGATCTTGCAGGCATAACCGGAAATTACACACTGGTGTACATCCATTGCCTGTAGTCCACGTCCTCATATTCTTCCTCCCAATAGGGCCCATCGCTAAAGACCCCCCACGTCACGTGTCATATTCCCTCTTATGTTAGGAAGATTCCTTAAGATTTCTTACCAGCTATAACTAGTATAAGAGGGAAAACACGTAAAAAACGTGATTTGGACACGTGACGTGAAGAAGAATTTTATCACTTTCCCATTGCATCGTCCGTCAAAACAAAGATTTTTAGGCTCAGCGTTCGTTTCTTTTGACGTCATTGGCATTGTCTTACCACAAAATCCTATCAGGACCTATCTTTTTGAGGATTTGGACAGTGCAGTGCAACCTCCCTTATAAGACCTCCCATTATAAGACTCCCTCCCATATAAGACCTACTTCTCTGAGACATTGATTTCTTTAATTAAATAAAAACAAACAAACACCAAAATTTGCAGAGCGAAATATATTTCTAGTGTCTGGCCCTTTTTGTCAATCCATGGATAGCGACGTCAAAACATTGCCCTTCTTTGGAAGTATTAAAAGTACCTCCCTTATAAGAACCCTCCCTTATAAGACCTCATCCATAAGGATAGGTGACTCAGATATTGATTTTGTTCCTTCTGTCAAAAACCTGGGCGTCACTATCGATTCCAACCTTACAATGAAAACACATGTGAACAATGTCTGCAAAATAGCCTATCTACAGATTCGTAAGATAAGTTCTATTCGCCACCTCCTTACCACTCAGGCAACACAAACTCTCGTCTGTTCTCTCGTCTTGTCTAGGCTAGACTATTGTAACTCTCTGTTATTTGGTTGCCCGCAGTCCTCAATCCAGAAACTTCAGAAAGTTCAGAACGCAGCTGCAAGATTGATTTTCAAAGCAAAAAAGACACAGCATATCACCCCGCTACTTCACACTCTTCACTGGCTTCCAATTTCTGCTCGAATTCAGTACAAGGTCGCATGCCTCACCTTCAACTCTATTAATGGAACTGCCCCTCAGTATCTCACTGACATTGTACAAACCTACACTCCCACCCGACATCTCAGATCTTCCTCCGACTCATGCCTGCTCTCCACTCCCCGTATTAAAACTAAATCCTTCGGTGAATCTTCTTTCTCGTACTCTGCTCCCTCGGTCTGGAATAGCTTACCACACAGTGTTCGCCACTGCCTGTGTCCCTTCTCTTCCTCTGTTCAGTCTTTCAAAACTTCTCTGAAAACTCATCTTTTTGAAACCTCATACTCTCACCTCTAATCCACATAGTCCTTGATGATATTACCCTGCAGTATGTGTGTGTGCGTGCGTGCATGTGTGTGTGTGGGGGGGGGGTAAGGGGGGGGGGGGGGGGGAGGGGGGGAGGGAGGGCGAGAGAGATTAATACATGCATTTTGTATGAACAGTCTCACTTATTTTTTAATGTTTATATTCATTGATACTTGTCTTCATGTTGATTATTCTTGGCTTGGTGTTTATCTGTATGTTAGTGTTTAGGCCTTTGTCCAGCGCTTTGAGCACCCTGCAAAGGGAGTTAAGCGCTCTATAAATAACCATTATTATTATTATTATTATTTGGGATGACTTTTTGAAGGTCTTCTAAGGGAGGTTCAACTGTACTCGTATTCTTCCTACTGTCAGCTCAGGCACATCACCCCGGACAAGCTGCTTTTAGTTCATGCCTATTTTTAGAACTTTTAAGTTCTTTTGAAGTCATTGGCATTGACTCTAATACCACAAAATCATATCAGGACCTATCTTTTTGAGGATTTTGACAGTACAGTGCAACCTCCCTTATAAGACTCCCTCCCATATAAGACCTACTTCTCTGAGACATTCCCCTTCTTTGTAAGTATTAAAATTATCTCCCTTATAAGACCCCTCCCTTATAAGACCCCTCCCTAATAAGACCCCTCCCTAATAAGACCCCTCCCTTATAAGACCCCTCCCTTAGAAGACCCCTCCCTTAGAAGACCCCTCCCTTATCCCTTATAATAAGACCCCTCCCTTATAAGACCCCTCCCTTATAAGACCCCTCCCTTATAAGACCCCTCCCTTATAAGACCCCTCCCTTATAAGACCCCTCCCTTATAAGACCCCTCCCCTAAAAGACCCCTCCCTTATAAGACCTCATTTTGGATGACTTTTGAAGGTCTTATAAGGGAGGTCCCACTGTATCCCACAACTTGGGGCTTGCAGCATCTCCTACTCCTAGCTCAATGTTCTGATTGGGAAAATTGCACTGCTTGCTTTTTTCTTCTTTTCGCATGGCTTTCTAGTTTCTTTTCAATCCATCGTCTTTCCATATAATTGAGCAAGGCCGATCCTTGAGACCTTCGATGATAGTCGATAGTGACCCCAATGGCAATCCTTGACCCAATCCTTGACCCATCCCAGAAACCTTCCTGGATTAAGGTGCAGGCTACTACTTGACTGGCTACTTTATCAATGGGAATTTGTCGGGCACATGACACTGCACAGTAGCGGGGCAAAATGAAAATAATGACTGTAGGCACGTCTCTCTTGGTGGACAGATAAATTTCTAACTGGAGATTATTAAGTCGTCATGTGCCTTTTTTTCATTTGATCAAGAGCACCGATTATGATAACTAGCGCAACGCCTAGTACTGGCAATGCACCGTACTTGTAACGCCACGTACTGGTTTCGCCGCGTTTCTGATCCGATTCGCTTCCGGTTTGGCACACCGATAGTCACCGTCCCCGGTCATCTACCTACCAAATGTGAAGGCAATCGGTCCAGAAATACCGGAGATACGGGCGCCGAGAGTCCGGCGGATACGCGTTTCGCGCATTTGCCGAACCGCGCAAATGACACGGCCGCCTCGGTTGCCGTTGCCATCGCCCCGTTAGGGCTCACAGCAAATTTGAAGCGATTCGGTCAAAAAACGGCGGAGTTATAAGGCCCGTTTTGTGTTTCAGACACACGGCCGGACACTTGGCTTTTTACTATACGATGTTCACATAATTATATTAAAAGGTGAAGAAGATACAGTGGAACCTCCCAATTAGGGATTAGGTATTTTATAGTCACAGAGGCGTCTATGAAATTCAGGTTGCTCCCACCTGGAGAGCGCGTCGCAGCCAGAGGCACGCCACCCAATTTTTAAACAAAAAATTGCATGCGATTTTTGTGTGACTGGTGAGGAAGGAAGGGTGGGTAAATTTGTGACCAAATGACAACTTTTTGTTGCCACTGGGTTTAACGTGTGCTAAGTGCATGGGCACACGGGACCTCGGTTTTTATCGTCTGATCCGAAAGACTCCACGTTCAGACCGTAAGGCCTAGTGCAAAGTGAGAGGTAAAATACCCTGTACCCTGGTTCGAACTCGGGTTTACTTGACACGAGGCGAACGCGCTACCATTGTGCCACTTTACAGTCTACAATTAAGACCTTCCCTATTAAAAATCCCTCTAAGATATGACAGACCCCTCAACAAAAAATCTTCCCCAATTCATATCCGGACTCCTCCAAAGTCGGAGTGTGGCTGCCCACGTGGCGGGGTAATCAAAAACGGTCACACACGTAATGTTCTCATCCCTTAAGCTGGTGCATTTTTGCTATAGTGTTCAAGTGCTTCGGCTGTTGGGATGATCCCTGGAGTCTTTCAGCCCGGGTAAGACGACAACAACTACATATCTGAGTGTCCACCTCCCTATAAGACCCCTCCCTAAAAGACCTTTTCGGAGGCTGATTTTCCAAGGCCTTTAAATACTCATAGTAGGGAGGTTCCACTGTATGTTAAGAGGACAGGTACTCACAGAGGTCGCCAAAGGCAGTGAATGCGAAGAGACAGACACAGAGTACTGCGTGAACTCTACTCGTGCGCGTTGCTAGTGATATATATATATATATATGCATAGGCATTGTCTATCTCCCCCATTGGGAGAAAAAGTAAATCAGCACATTATTTTTTTTTTATAATTCTTTTCAGAACACAGAATAAATTGTAAAGTTAAAATTAAAGTTAGTCAGTTTCTTTCTTAGGCTCACAAACTTAAATATTGGACACAAAACAAGTTTTTTTCAAGCAAACTATATATATAAGAGGAAAGTTTAATGGTGTGGTTGTTTTTTCTTCTTCAATTCTTGTACGTTTATATATATATATATATATATATATGCAATGTTGTTGGTTCATTCCCGTTTCTCACAAATCATGCACATGCAGTCCAGGGCTCCCTGGGGGACTCCCATTTGGGGGTCTATGAAGCACTAGAATTCTAAAGCACACTCTAAAAGAATGTGCAGGGGGTACAAGGGATGCACTAGAAAAACTTTTTTTAGCATTCACGTCATTGGCCCCCACATATTCATAGCTAACAATGTCCGATACGAGCCATTATACGTAAAATATGAAATTTCGTTCACAATGTCATTGGGACCCTCTATCCCGCCTCTAGGACCCTCTATACCATAAGTGAAGGAGTCCCTGGGACCCCTTGTTTTGCTGGACGATTGGGAGCCCTGCGCACACACACAGACATACACACATATGCATGCACATGCGCACACACACACAGATATTGATCACAAAAAGAAACGGCCATTATTGCAAATTGCATGCACATAATAATATTAATAATATCCTGTCCGAATGACAACTCCTGATGCATTTAATTGAGCAACAGCTGTATACATAATTTATTTCAACATCACTGTTGCATACAGAACTTGCCATTCAGTTACAATGTAACAATGTAACTTACATTAGTTCTTGCTCCATTCCGAGACATCAATCACACAAAGAGACGAGGAAAACTACAGTGTTTTAATTTTGATTTATGATCGATATCCTTGTTCTTGTTCTTTCTAACTAGTCTAAGCTTTAGTTTGTGTTTCCTGGTTGGCCTAGTTGAATCGTGTGTGTTTTATTATCACACACACAATGACACACACACACACACACACACACACACACACACACACACACACACACACACACACACACACACACACACACAAACACACACACACACACACACACACACACACACACACACACACACACACACACACACACACACACACACACACACACACACACACACATCACACACACACACACACACACACACACACACACACACACACACACACACACACACACACACACACACAAACATTTGTGCAAAGCCTAATGTTTACATAGCAAAGTGCAATAAGCTCAAATTCTTATTTTAAACTAAAATGCTCTCTAGCAGTATAGTAGCAGTAGTGTATTCTCGTTTTAGGCTACACTGTTTTTCTTTTGCAATCTTAAACACAAAACTTGCACCCGGTTAGCTCTCTCATTTCATTTTAATCATTTTGCTCTTGGTCAACCTTAATGCGATATTTTGAGGTCAACCTACACCTAATTCACACACAGCAGTCTGAAAATACTGGCATTCATTCTTCATCATGACAGCTCTTTCAGTTTCAAATTACACCAAAAAAATCTGCTAAAGTTCAGTTTTCACTGGGGTCTTAAAAAACTTAACCCTTTCACTGCCAGCCAGTTTTCATCCAAAAATCTCCATTACATTTATCTGGGTAGAGAACAAAATCCATCTGCAGTATTGGGGATTGTTCTGTGACATATATAAAATAAGGTCTATCCTTACTTCCCAAAACCAAGAGTAGTAAGACCATAGGGTCTTTGGATAATAGACCCCAATTTGATGTCGCTTAGTGCTAAAATGTGACTTTGGCGGAGAAAGGGTTAATGACTTTATTTTATCCCCTTTTCATAGGGTTGGGCATAAAAAGGAAGATGGGCGTCAGTGTAAGTTAGTAAATTAAAGAAGGCTAGAATTAGAAAGACGAAATTGCTCTGCTCGGTTCAGTGACTTTAAATCACAACACTCTCAACAGTCATGGTTCACTAGGTCACAACAGGTTACTACTAATGCAACGTTCACCCATTAACTTTTAGACGGCGAGGGTGAGAAGGAGGGGGGGGTGTATAAAAAGGTCAGTTCTGAATTAAACTATCTTTTCTTAATTCCTTACTTTTACAGGGCACACAATATAACCAAATCATCATATAGTAAAAAGCCAAGTGTCCGTGTGTGTGTGTGTGTGTGTGAAACACGAAACGGGCCTTATAACTCCGCCGTTTTTCGACCGAATCACTTCAAATTTGCTGTGAGCCCTAACGGGGCGATGGCAACGGCAACCAAGGTGGCCGTGTCATTTGCGCGGTTTTGCAAATGCGCGAAACGCGCATCCGCCGGCCTCTCGGCGCCACTATCTCCGGTATTTCTGGACCGATTGCCTTCAAATTTGGCAGGTACATGACCGGGGACGGTGACTATCGATGTGCCAAACCGGAAGCGAATCGAATCGTTACTAGGCGTTACCGTTACTAGGCGTTACCAGTACTCGGCGTTGCACTAGTGATAAATAAATTCATTGAATATAAACAAGAGGCAAAGCCTTCAAGGCTCACTAGGTGGGTGGGTGTAGGTACAAGATTGCCAACAAATGACAGATTGAGGTCGTAAACATGAGGGGGTGCTTAAAGCACAAGATTGCCAACAAGTATTAAATAATGACTTTGAGATTGAGTCGTAAACATGAGGGGGTGTTTAAAGTACAAGTTTGCCAACAAATAATGACTGAGATTGAGGGTTGTAAACATGATGGGGGTGTTTAAAGTTCAAGATTGCCAACAAATAATGACTGAGATTGAGGGTTGTAAACATGAGGGGAGGTTAAGTACAAGATTGCCAAAAAATAATGACCGAGTTTGAGATGGAGGGTCATAAACAAACATGAGCGGGGTGTTTAAAGTACAAATGAAACTATCATTAAAGGATAAAAATTTAAAATTTTAAAAAAGCACCTTTGCCATGAGGAACCATTGGCATGAGAGACAGACGCTCTACCAATGAGCTATCGAGGCTTTCAGTGTTGAGTTTCTTAACTCATGTTGCCTATACTCTCTAACCCACTAATCTAAAATGTTATCTGTTTGTGTTCTGTTTACAGTGTTGCTTTAACTTAGTATTTAAGTATTCAACATCTGATGTTTATGCAAGCTTTCAAACAATAATGATTTGAAATTCAAATCGCTATTGTTTGAAAGCTTGCATAAACATCATATGTGTACATGCAAAGTTTGAACAATGTACGCCTTCTATTTCCCGAGAAAATGCCAACGTTAAAGTTTGGAGATTGGACCACGGACGCAACACACACACATATACACACACACACACACACATACAACCAAACAATTATCATACTATAGTCTAGACTCACTTTGCGTTAAGTTCGTTAACACGAGTGAGCCAAAAACCTAATTGTACCCCAGCCTGTCATTCTAAAATTGGCCGAGACGGATTAATTATGCATGATTAATTATACTAATTGCTAGTAGGCGGGATCTCTGAAACAAATGGATTTGCTATTGGGTACTTTATAGTCACAGAGGCGTCTGTGAAATTCGAGTTGCTCCCACCTGGAGAGCGCGTCGCAGCCAGAGGCACGCCACATTATTTTATTTTAATTAGGTACATGCTTTAAAACTAGTTTATAATTGATTGGTAAAACGGGAATAACCATTTGTCGTGCATGAGTGACCTTACATTTCAATCAAGTGTTTGAATTTAGAGAGTTCAAATGCCCTATTGAAGGAGCGAGGGGAGGGGGGGGGGGATTGATTTTTCTTTTCTCAATACTGTCTGTTGTCCAGCTTGCCCTTGAGTTTCTTTGCACTTAAAATATTCAAGGATTGCATAACTTGATATCACCATACTAGTAACATGCTTTTAACACTAGTCCCAAGTGCGCAAGCCGGCTGGGTCACTAAACCCGAACACCCCTATGTCCATGCAGCAGCTTAGGCCCTGTATCAGATGGAACCGAACCCCCCATTTTTTTCCTGAGGGTGCCAGAATGATCAATTTAATGAGCGTGGGCCCCAAAGAGAAGAAGAAGAAGAAGTGTATGGGTTTTTTGTTGTTTTGTTTTCAAAAGCTGTACCTCAAAGTTATACAGTGACTAGTCTAAAACTATATAAGCTTTTGCATCTGGCTTTAACCCTTTCACCGCCAAAGTCGCATTTTAGCACCACATTGATTCAACACCTATGTCACTAAAAGGCATCAAATTGGGGTCTATTATCCAAAGACCCTATTGTCTTAGTTTTGAGAAGTAAGGATAGACCTTATATTATATATGTCACAGAAGAATCCACAATACTGCAGATGGATTTTGTTCCCTACCCAGGTAAATTTAATGGAACATTAAATTGGCTGAAGTATGGCTGGCGGTGAAAGGGTTAAAGCCGCCTCACACTAACCAACCAGGTCGGATGAAAATGGCTGTGACCTTCCCACAGTCTTCCTTTCTTTTGACAGCGCGAGTAGAAATCACAAATGCAAAATTTGGTCGGATGAAACCCTTTCAGTTCCAACTAGGTCGGAAGGAATTATATGATATTGGCGACTGCACCATTTACTTCCCAGTCACTCGGGCAGTTGTGGGAATACAGCCAATATAGAGAAAGGTGGCAGAGTGGTTAAGACGTTCGCCTGCCAAATGTAATGCGTGACTGCAACGTGAGCGGCACGGGTTCGAATCCCGGCCTCGCCCTTTCTTTCTAGTTCGACAGGAAAATCGAGCTGAATGTTGAGTCCTTCGGATGGGGTTAAAGCTAGTCTGACCCGTGCGCTTTACGCACGTAAAAATCCCATGGCAGAACAAGTTGGTAAGACTAAGAGCAAGGGAAAATCCCGCTGCCTGGTATGGCCAAATTGATAGCTAGGTTTTCCAAGATGTGCCTACACCCCCTTCTCACCCTGTGACCCACCCCACCCCACCAAAAAAAGAAATAAATTATAAAAATTAATTGGGTAGGCGCTGCACTTACGATATTCTCTCCGGGGGAGAGCAGCCCCAATTTCACAGATAAGTCTCTGCGACTAGAATATACAAATACCAAATGCTTGCTAATACTTAAATGACAGTGAAGTTGGCACACGGCCACAAGTAGATAAACATTCACAACTGAATTTTCTTCCTACTAAAAAGGTTGGACAGTATGAGGCGACTTTCAGTACAGCAGCCTTGGGGACCATGCCAACTGTCCTAAAGTTCTCTTGACCGAGAAAGTCAGGATGTCCCCTGGGCAACTCATCTCCACAATAACAAAAACTTTAATCCAGCTGTTAATACCTGAGCTCTGCATTCGCAATTTTTATTTTATAAATATTCTACTGACAGAAAAAGGTATATAAGTTTATAACTCATTAACTGTCTTCCCAGTTTTGTTCTTCTTTCTTCTTCTTCAGATTCTTCGCTGTGCATGGCCACAATCAACATCGTCACTAAATGCATTCAAGAACTCATTAGATCGATATTTTCAAAATATTGTGTGTTCAGTAAATTTTAACAAATTAGACAAATAAAGCAAGACTGCCTAAGTAGTCGATCGGCAATGCCGATACAACATAAATAACAAAAAGAACCAATCTAGAGGGCAAAAGGCTGAAAAGCCTATAGTGCCATGATATGATTATTTTGCCACAGAACCGGGAGGTTCTACCACTTATGCCGGAAGAAAAGGCTCAAAGCCTGAGAAGAAACTTAGTTAGGCCTTAGACAGAAGAGGGACAGATAAAAAGATAAAGGATTAACTCATTAAGTGATTGCACTGGGTTAAGACCATTAAACCACCTTGTGAATGTGATATTCAATTTCATAATTTTGAAGATTATAACAAGAAAAAGGGTTCTGTGTGAAAACAGTCTTGATAGGGAATAGGCCTAGGAAGGAGGGTACAACTACAAAGGGCAGGATGCAGTGAGAGGGGTGGGGGGGGGGGGGGGGGGGGGGAAACGGATGGTGTAGAAACTAGAAATGAGGGGAGTTGCTAGTAGTAGTACTGTCTATATGTGTGGAGTACTTTTATAAGCCTCGGCTTGTTGTACTCTTGTCTATATATTTTGTTGCTGCAAAAGTGTGTCAATAAAACATTTGTTTAAACCAAATAAGGGGAGGGGGGTAAACATTTTACTAGCCTAACATTAACAATAACATTTATTTTCAAAGCTGGCTTGACTAGAATAGAAAGTTTCCAATGTGGCTGACGATTTTTGAGGGAAATGGCAATATTAACATTTCTTCCCCTCAACCCAAAACGGTACAAGTGCAGTTGTAGTGCACGCGCACTATAACTTCATTTGCGACAAGTGCAGTTGTAGTGCACGCGCATTATAACTTCACTTGCGCTTCAAGTGTCAAGTGTACTACCCGGGACAGAAAATATTGGTGACTTGTTTGACGGAAAAAGTGATATTTTCATTCTTCAAATCACATATAGACAGCACTGTCTAAGATGGTTCAGATACTGAGATACAGATAGTGTTGTGAGGGGAAGAAATGTTGATATTGCCGGAAATAATATGAACATCGCCATAAGATTAGGATAGGCTAGGTATTAGGGACAGGTCAGGTCAGGTCAGGTCAGGTCAGCAGAATCTTCAGCGTGATGAAGTTGGCTGCGTAAGGCGAAGAAGAAGTCAAGTAAAACGACTAGGCCTCGCGGCCTCTCAAGAAACAGGCTTTCATCAGCCTAGGCCTCGCGGCCTATAGAGAGATAAAGAATGTTTGTCTATGTGTTTGCCATTATCTAACAGTCTGTCATCTTCACTAGGCCTAGAACACTATCAGTCCAGTCAGTGTCTGTCGACTGCTTTCACTGCAGTCGTGAGCTGCAAAACTGCAAACATTGAGCAGACGATATGGAAATCCTACACTACAGACATTGAACCGTACTCGTTATCAGTCGAAGTCAAGGCCTAGCCATAACTACAACAGGCTAGTACTTTAAAATTCGTGCCGCTTACCTTGTACTTTTGATGATTTAGGACACCGGTTGGTTATCTTTTTTCCCGCAGTTCAGTAGAGGACACCTTGTGGCCTTGACAGCTTCAAGGGAACATCAGACAGTCGCTCTTCAACGCAAGGAGATACGTCGAGTTCAAAGCCTCGCTTTGACACACGAGGAGCTTTCCAAATATGGGACAAGATTCACGCGCATTCTTTTTTGTCATTTTGAGCGTGCTATGCGTGCGAGTATACTGTACGCACGCGCACTCACGCCCTCTAGGCTATATGCATGCGTTTTGTTACAAGTTTTCAAGTGTCATTAAATCAGTCCGCCTACACGGAGAGAGAGAGAGAGAGACCTGGCTCCTTTCCATTTGAGAAAGAAAAAAAAGGAGTAGGCCTACAAGTTGTTTTTTCATACAAATTACCAGGGATGTATAGTACATCCCTGAAATTACTTAGACTAGTAGCATATTGCGCTAAGAAACTTGACCTTTACCAAACTACAGAAAAAAAACAAAGTCAAGATGTGCCCCCTCTTACATTTCTCAGCTCTCCCAACATTTTCACACCTGCCTTTCTTACCAAGCATTAAGCTGTATCTTATCAACTTTTTTAGCTAATTATCTTTGTTGAATAATTAATCGCAGTCATGATAAAAGGACCCTCCCCCCCAATGTAGTGCAGTACACACAACAGCCGCGGAGCATTAATTTGTCACAGTCCTGGTTCATTGCGGTTTTTTCCGTCTTGCCTTTATCTTCTACTATTATTGAATGCATGTGTTTCATTATGTAAATGGATGAAAACTAGTGTTAAATATAGCAAACGATAGAGGATGAAGTACTCAATCTGCAGTAAGAAAGGAAAGACTGAAAAAAAGTAAAGAACCGAGAAATGGAGGAGGGGGGGGGGCGCATCTTTGCCTCACCCAAAACAACGAAGCTTCGCTCAGGAACTAACAACATATTTACCAAATCCAGAGACATTTCCCCAGCCGACGTAAAAAAATTTAAATCCATTTCATATTTTATCGGCAAAATATCATGATCATGGCTTTTTAACCCTTTCACCGCCAAAGTCGCATTTTAGCACCACATTGATTTAACACCCATGTCACTAAAAGGCATCAAATTGGGGTCTATTATCCAAAGACCCTATTGTCTTAGTTTGGGGAGGGAATGTTAGACCTTATTTTATATGTCACCGAAGAATTCCAAATACTGCAGATGGATTTTGTTCTCTACCCAGGTACACTTAATGGAAATCTTTAGCTGAAATATGGCTGGCGGTGAAAGGGTTAAGGATCCAAAATTATTTATATTTGCTTTGTGTAAGAGGAAGAGATATGTGACAGTGTATTTTGTGTACATGCATGTGTGTGTTGTGTGGGGTTGGTTTTTTTTGGGTGTGTATATTGTGTGCATGTGTGGGGCACTGGGTGGATGCCCCGTGCCTCCATACGGGGAGCTGGATGACCTCGCCCCTTTCACGAGTCTCTCTTCACGTGGGACTACCGGGGGCCGCAGTCTTCGTAAAAATAGTTCCCCCACCTTTTGGAAGTTCTGTGCTTGTAACTTCCTGAATGTCATCTACTATCTTTCTTGCTTGAAAAATCCCCTAATCTGCCACTCTCTGTGACTCTGCCTTTTCCCTTTGCTTTCAACCAAATAAGGGTACTATCTTTCTGACATATAGGCTCATTCTCCTACCTTTTGTTCCCCAAAAATACTCCAAATAATTGTTCTCCTTTGAGCTCCTCAGAAATCAGAATGTGTTGGCTGTGCACAGCAGGGAGACCAGTGAAAACTGAAAACCGGACGAATACGTATCTTATCCATTATGGCCATAAGGCCTGGGAACGCAGAAGTGTGTGTGTGTGTCTGTTTTGTATGTGTTGCGTAGTGCATGTGTGTTTTATATTGTGCGTGTGTGTGTGTGAGTGTGTGTGTGTCTGTGTGTGTTTTGTGTGTGTGTTCTTATGCAGAGGCGGATTTGGAGGGGTTACATGTTATGGACACCACAACCCCCAAGAAACAAAAGTGTACCGTTTTTTTCGTATTTAATTAATACAACTGCAAAAAAACACAATTTAATTAAGAGAGGGAGCCAGAAAGAGAGGGGGACACGAGAGAGAGAGAGAGAGAGAGAGAGAGAGAGAGAGAGAGAGAGAGAGAGAGAGAGAGAGAGAGAGAGAGAGAGAGAGAGAGAGAGAGAGAGAGAGAGAGAGAGAGAGAGAGAGAGAGAGAGAGAGAGAGAGAGAGAGAGAGAGAGAGAGAGAGAGAGAGAGAGAGAGAGAGAGAGAGAGAGAGAGAGAGAGAGAGAGAGAGAGAGAGAGAGAGAGAGAGAGAGAGAGAGAGAGAGAGAGAGAGAGAGAGAGAGAGAGAGAGAGAGAGAGAGAGAGAGAGAGAGAGAGAGAGAGAGAGGAGAGGAGAGAGAGAGAGAGAGAGAGAGAGAGAGAGAGAGAGAGAGAGAGAGAGAGAGAGAGAGAGAGAGAGAGAGAGAGAGAGAGAGAGAGAGAGAGAGAGAGAGAGAGAGAGAGAGAGAGAGAGAGAGAGATAAAGACAGAGACACACACACAAAATAACATACAATGAATGATTCATTATGCATCTTTCATAAACAATTTTATTTACAGGGCCAAGCACTTTACAAACAAAGAGCTGTACGTATTCGATGTGTTACAAATGGAATAGCCAGCACTAGGCCCCAATAAGTAAACAAAATATATAAAAATACAATCAAACCTCTATAATATACAGAGATGAGATTCTCAGAGAACCAAAAAGGAGGGGAAAAAGAGGCAGGAGGGGGGGGGGGGGGGCCGACATAGTCCCCTGGGTGGGGTCCAGGGGCAAAGTCCCTGATAGGGGTCAGGGAAACAAAGCCCCCTGAGGCTGAAGAAATGTTTGCGTTTGAACCTGTAAAGATCAGCCTCTGAGACAGCAAAATTATTGAAAGTGTAATCTCCTTGATCCTACAAAAAAGGGTGTAATAATGAAGACTATTCACTCAGGGCTAGTGATTTTCTGAGACAGAGACTGAGAGACAGAAACAGACAGACTGACACTTTTTGGAAGTCTTAAAATAGAGGTTTGACTGTACATGTAATCTTTTATACAGTGGAACCTCCCTTAGGGTATAAGACCTTAAAAAATCATCCAAAATGAGGTCTTATAAGGGAGGGGTCTTAAATGGAGGTAATTTTAATACTTACACAGAAGGGCAATGTCTCAGAGAAGTAGGTCTTATGTGGGAGGGAGTCTTATAATGGGAGGTCTTATAAGGGAGGTAATTTTAATACTTACACAGAAGGGCAATGTCTCAGAGAAGTAGGTCTTATGTGGGAGGGAGTCTTATAATGGGAGGTCTTATAAGGGAGGTTCCACTGTACTGACAAAAACCAAATGAAAATGAAAAACATCAATGATCAAGCCAAAAAATCCTCCAAATGTAGATGCCCACATGGCGGGGTAATCAAAAACGGTCACACACGTAATTGTTCTCATCCCTAGCTGGTGCATTTGTACCATAGTATCCAAGTGCTTCCTGTTAGGATGATCCCTTGAGTCTTTAAGCCAGGGAACAACAACAACAAGCCAAAAAATGAAAGAAAACAAAAATCTTTGAAATCTGGGTGAAGGAAAGTTAAAATTGGGTTTAACGTCCACTCAGCTACAAAGATCACATGAGAGATGAACCATCAACCAACTACCACAACCATCATTCAGTGTTTGGAGCAGATCCTGGAGGTAACTGCTTCTTCTTCTACATTCCCAGAAATTGAGAAAAACAAATTTCAGCCAAATCTATAAAAATAAGAAATCGGTAAAGGTCCATATCTCAGGTAATTGTATTTTTCCGTTTTTGCCTTTCTTACCTTACATAAAGCTGTATTTTAGGAACATTTTTAGCTAATAACCTATTTGGAATACTAACCCTATCCCTAACCCTACCCCCCACCCTATAAGACGGAAAAACGCAACGAACCACAACTGTGACAAATCGCTGTGTAATGCAGTACATACAAAATACAATTAACCGAGAAATGCAGGGGGGGTGGCACATCTTTACCTTTAAAAAGCCACCCTTAGCTGCCCGAACGGACAGCCCGAATCTGTGTTCGCCGAACAGAAATGTTCGGCCGAACGGAGTTTTCCCTTAATTGCCCCCGAACACGCACCCCGAACAGCGCTTCCTTGTTCGGCGAACAGCCGTTCGGGCCGAATCTCGTTCACAAGTCGTGTCCTGCGAACAAGTTTCTTGTTCGGCCGAACACGAGAACTCTTCATACTTTATTTTTAGATCAGTGATACATGTATATCCAAAACACGCCATTGTTTTTTCTTCCGATTACCTTTTTCTTTCTTGCCGTCAGATGTTAGTCTAGATCATAATGCAAAGATGTAGTTTTGTCACCCTCGTCATGTTTACGAACCTCAAAATCTGCTTCTTTCAGTTTTGTGAACAAGAGAGTTGGATTACTCGATCAGCACGAACACGGAACACTGAACAGACCAAAGGCCTGTTTATCGATCTGTCATCATCACGTCATTTATTATATTGAAGATTAAATTTATCATAAATGCTATTGCTTCCAATTCAAAGTAGCATTAGCCTTGTTGGAAATTTGATGAAGCTGAACAATAGTATACGTGGTCAACTTGGTGAAAGTAAAGCAAAGAGAAAGAGTAGAGGCCTAAGCCCAGTCAGTCAGAAGTGAAAGTAGGCCTACAAAACAATCGACACATTTCATGTTTGGACTCAAGTTGTGTAGCTTTCTTGTCATCGTGGCTGACGAATCCAGCATATACATGTAGATCTATACTTTAATCTGATCTAAACGATGCAGAAACAAAATTATATTCTATGTCTTTGTTGCAGTAGGTTGTAGAAGTATGTGCATGGGCCTAGACTGACTAATGATTCTACCACATAAATTTTGATTAGGCCTAGTGTGCATTTAAGTGTGTACTGTGTTTCACTGTGTCTCTGTGTGTGTCTGTATCAGTATGTACTGATTTATGATCAATTAATTGGTCGTGGGCCCTAAAGAGAAAAAGAAGAAAGAAGATTTCCTTTATTAGTTTATATTTTCTTTTTTTAACCAGCCGCGTGGCGAAAGCTGGTTAATGTTTTAAGCATTGTCTGTTCCTTCCTGGCTGTGTGTGTGTGTGTGACTATCTGTCTATATGACAGCCTATGGTACTTGGATAACATTTGAACGGACCTATGACAATCAAACCAACTACAAAGACTAATACAAAGCAGTGCCATACAACGCGCAGCGTCAAACAACAGGCAGCATCAAACATTGCGCCACGCCATACAACGCGCAGCGTCAAACAACAGGCAGCATCAAACATTGCGCCACGCCATACAACGCGCAGCGTCAAACAACAGGCAGCGTCAAACATTGCGCCACGCCATACAACGCGCAGCGTCAAACAACAGGCAGCGTCAAACATTGCGCCACGCCATACAACGCGCAGCGTCAAACAACAGGCAGCGTCAAACATTGCGCCACGCCATACAACGCGCAGCGTCAAACAACAGGCAGCGTCAAACATTGCGCCACGCCATACAACGCGCAGCGTCAAACAACAGGCAGCGTCAAACATTGCGCCACGCCATACAACGCGCAGCATCAAACAACAGGCAGCGTCAAACATTGCGCCACGCCATACAACGCGCAGCGTCAAACAACAGGCAGCGTCAAACATTGCGCCACACCATACAACGCGCAGCGTCAAACAACAGGCAGCCTCAAACATTGCGCCACGCCATACAACGCGCAGCATCAAACAACAGGCAGCCTCAAACATTGCGCCACGCCATACAATGCACAGTGTCAAACAACAGACATCGTCAAACATTGCGCCACGCCATACAACGCGCAGCGTCAAACAACAGGCAGCGTCAAACATTGCGCCACGCCATACAACGCGCAGCGTCAAACAACAGGCAGCGTCAAACATTGCGCCACGCCATACAACGCGCAGCGTCAAACAACAGGCAGCCTCAAACATTGCGCCACGCCATACAATGCGCAGCGTCAAACAACAGGCAGCCTCAAACATTGCGCCACACCATACAATGCACAGCGTCAAACAACAGGCAGCTTCAAACAATGTGCCACACCATACAACAAAGACTACTACAAACCATAAATAAGTCTGTTGTTTTTAACTTCTAAGGCAATAAACAACTGTTCTGTTGTTCTGTTCCATACAATGCACAGTGTCAAACAACAGGCAGCTTCAAACATTGTGCCACACCATACAATGTGCAGCGTCAAACAACAGGCAGCTTCAAACATTGTGCCACACCATACAATGCGCAGCGTCAAACAACAGGCAGCTTCAAACATTGTGCCACACCATACAACGCGCAGCGTCAAACAACAGGCAGCGTCAAACATTGTGCCACGCCATACAACGCGCAGCGTCAAACAACAGGCAGCGTCAAACATTGCGCCACGCCATACAATGCACAGTGTCAAACAACAGGCAGCATCAAACATTGCGCCACGCCATACAATGCACAGTGTCAAACAACAGGCATCATCAAACATTGCGCTACGCCATTCAATGCACAGTGTCAAACAACAGGCATCGTCAAACATTGTGCCACACCATACAGTGCGCAGCGTCAAACAGGCAGCCTCAAACATTGTGCCACACCATACAATGCACAGTGTCAAACAACAGGCAGCCTCAAACATTGCGCCACGCCATTCAATGCACAGTGTCAAACAACAGGCATCGTCAAACATTGTGCCACACCATTCAATGCACAGCGTCAAACAACAGCAGCATCAAACATTGTGCCACACCATTCAATGCACAGCATCAAACAACAGGCATCGTCAAACATTGTGCCACACCATACAATGCACAGTGTCAAACAACAGGCATCATCAAACATTGCGCCACACCATACAACGCGCAGCGTCAAACAACAGGCAGCATCAAACATTGCGCCACGCCATACAATGCGCAGCGTCAAACAACAGGCAGCATCAAACATTGCGCTACGCCATTCAATGCACAGTGTCAAACAGGCATCGTCAAACATTGTGCCACACCATACAATGCACAGCGTCAAACAACAGCAGTGTCAAACATTGTGCCACGCCTCTCAAATCAACTTTGTTGTTATTCACACCACCACTACCACCACCATTACAAAACAGACTTTTATCAATAATTAAAAAAATGAACATAATTATGTCCAACCGTCACTTAGCTCATATTGGCATTTTTACATGCAACTTCTTGCTTAATTTCAATTTGTTTGCCATGTTATAGGTGTTACATGTCATTTATTAACACATTGTACATAAATATATGTCAATAAATTTGTTTTAATTCTGTTTTTTCTGTCTTGATCACTCATTGTTCACTAATTACTAAAAAGTAGCAGAGGTAATGAAAACAAAGCATTATTGCACACAGTGACAAACCATTCTCCAAAACAATTCCATGTTACTTACAATTTATGACTGATTGTGTGAGTGTGCATGCAGTCAGTGAGTGTGTCAATGTGTTTGTGATTTCATGATACAGTATCTACTTTATCCAGGGTATGGATGGTAGGAAGTGGTGAATTGTGTCAATGCCATACATATAATACCTTGATGCCAGCCCACTTTTCAAAAACACCAATGAAATGAAGATCATGCTGGCATCACAAATCACCTACAAAATTATATTGTTCTCCAAATGCTTATATGTAATCAAATACACATGGTCCTACATTTACGCGTCAGCTTATTTTTTCCCCTCTTTCTGTGTGTGTGTGTGTGATTTTTTTAACTCATTCTTTGGGGTGATATGCTATTTAATTTTTATACAGGTTCATGTTTTATTTCATGTTTTTAATCTGTGTTTTTTTTATATGAGCCTACTGTGGGATACTGTACTATATGTATTTTCATTATTATTATTATTGTTATTATTATTAATATTATTGTTATTATTATTACTAATCACTTCTAATGACAAATCCCTTACTGTATTTTGAAAAGCAATCCAGAAAGATTGCTGATAGTTCAACAAAGCAGATAAACTCAAGATTCAATCACTCAGAGTAGATACAAAAACCTCCCATTATAAGACACCCCCCCCCCCCCCCCCCACACCCACCCCCACACACACACAAGAGACTGAAT
Source organism: Phymorhynchus buccinoides (assembly GCA_017654935.2). NCBI lineage: Eukaryota > Metazoa > Mollusca > Gastropoda > Neogastropoda > Raphitomidae > Phymorhynchus > Phymorhynchus buccinoides. The sequence continues at coordinate 12,749,334 of CM065710.1, forward strand.
GACTGAGAACACATAATGGCTGTCTTGCTGATAGTTGATAGTGTGTGGTATGTGTTTCAGTCATTCAGTATCCAGAAAAAGAAGCTGAGCAAATAATATTATGTGTACAAGTCACTGTGTTTGATGCTTTTAGGGGATGTGCACATTGCATGCCTAAACTTCATGCGCTCATCAGCAAAAGTAAAAGAAAGTAAGAAATAAGCAGATGGAATAAGTGCATATGTTTCCCCGTGTGCTTATCTCATCCGCTTAAGCTTAATGTATTTCTTACATTCTTTTGCTTATGTTCAGATATGCGCATGAAATTTCTACATGTAATGTGCACATCCCCTGAGTCTGAAACAAAAAATACTATATTCTCTTTCCCTCACTCCACTCTTTCAATTAAATCATTCACACAAATAGTAATAATTAGGAAAATTTATATAGCGCCCATCCTACTATGTAGGCTACAGGGCGCTTTACACAAAATTGAAATGGAATAAAAACTGAAACAAAAATCCAATAACATCAGCAGACAAAAACAATACACATATTAATCAACAACAACTACTGTGACTACTACTACTACTACTACTACTACTAGGCCTAATACACGTATGCATTGTCACACAATTCACAAGCATGAAATAACAACATAATATTCACAACAACATACACACACACACCGAGCACAAGCACACACACACACACACACACACCTACACACCATGCATACATACACTCGTATAGGGGCCTACATGAACGCATCACACGCGCACACACAACACAAACATGCGCACACAAACACGCACACACAAACACTGATGTAGTGACTATACAAAAAACAATAATGTCAAGCCCTAGGCTTTTCACCCCACTGTAGTTTACCAAAGGCCTGTTCATCGATCTGTCATCGTCACATCATTTTATTATATGAAGATAATTCAATGCTATTGCTTCCCCTTTAAAAAAAAAAGTTACTTCTAGGTTATTTTCTTTCTATAGACGAGATGCACAAATTTAAGGGCGTGGGGGGTTTTCTAGGCTTAGCCTAGGCCTACATGTTTACCGAAGAAGGCCTTTGAGCCTCACTATGACGTTGGGGTCAAATGGTCACTTCCGCACAGTTCGTTTCGGGTTAGATTAAGGGACAAAACCACTGTTCGGCCGAACGATGGATTCGGGCGAAAATGAAAAGACCCTTAATTGACTTCGCTCGTTCGGCGAACACCCTGTTCGGACGAATTGGATTCGGGCAGCTAAGGGTGGCCTTTACCAAGAAATCAAAAAGAAAACAAAATAAACATAGAAACTGAATCCCTAAAAAAACACTCGTTTTTTGTACAGCTTGTCCACACACAAAAAAGAACAAAATGGAGTGCATAGGGAGAACATCAGGACACAAGTTAAATATTCAAAAATCAGACTTGACATCAGAATAGCCTGAAATCCACCCCTCTGAAACCAAGGGACCGTTTCACAAGGGCTCGCTAAAATCGGCAAAAAATGGTCTAAGAAACACGCTTCGTTTGCCGATAGCTCACGTGTCGTTTCAAGGGAGCAAGCGGCAAACTATCCGGAACTATCACATGACTTGCAGCCTGGGGTCTAAGACTCACAGAGCCGGCTGAATTAAGTCCCTTGGTTTTTTCTGGGTCAGCGTGGCCCATATTCAGACTTTCCTCCTATGCCCAATCAAATCAATCAATCAATCAAAAAATGTATTGTCTTTAAAACATAAAGAAATTCTTTGTCTGGCATGCACATAAAACACACATAAAAATAGAGACAATAAAAAAATAAGACAATATGCAGTAAATACATCATAAGAATTAAATTACAATGCAATAAGTAACACACACACACACACACACACAACACCCTCACACACACACACACACACACACACCACCCCCTCCGCTTCCCCACAACATATTTTTCAAAATCTCCACCCTCAACCATGCCTTTCTTCCCCACACACACACACACACACACACACACACACACACACACACACAGTGACACACACAGAGCTAAACAAACAATTTGTATAAAAGTAATAACAGGATAACAAACTAAATTTATAAAAGGGGGTACATAAAAACAAGGTTTAGAATGAGATTATAAAAACCAATGCTGAATACTAGAATGCAAAAATAATGTATGCAAAAGTCAACACACATTCACCCCTCTCTCTCTCTCTCCCCTCCTCCCTCCCTCTCTCTCTCTCACTCCCTCCTCCCCCCCCTCTCTCTCTCTCTCTCTCTCTCTCACACACACACACAGCTTAAACCAACAATTTGTATAAAGTAATAATGGGACAATATGCATAAAACAAAATTAAAATGAATAATATCCCAAGCAAAATACATAATACATAAAAACAAAGTTAAGATTATAACAAAACAATACTGAATACTAGAACATTCAACAATGATAAAAGGTATGCGAAAATCAACACGCATTCACCCTAGTTCTCTCTCTGAGGCTCTCTCTCTCTCTCCCTTCTCCCTCCTCCAATCTCCATCCCCTCTCCCCCCCCTCTCTCTCACTTCCCCCCACCGACACACAATGCACACAAAGATTAAACCATCATTTGTTTAAAACTAGTAATATAGGATAATACACATAAGAAAACTAAAATGAACACTCATGATATATAATATCAATAACAAAGAAACAGAGACATCATTTCTTTGTCATTGCTATTATATAATCTTGATTGTTCATTTTAGTATACGATCAAGGCTGCTCTTTAAAGTGATGTCTCGTTTTCGTGCAAGAGGCAATTTGTATCAAATCAAATCAAATCAAATCAAATCAAATCATCTTTATTATCTCATAACTGAGAAATTGCAGCCAGGTGCACATAAGAAAAACAACAACAATAAACACATTTATCAACAACAACAAAAACAACAACAACAATAAACACATTTATCAACAATTAAAGAATATAAACTAATAACTAATAACACTGCAATATTGTAGTTAACACACTGGACGAATACGAATACAAATTCAATCCCAAGGAGATGGACAGGCTGCTCAGCAAAACAATCACTCGATGCAGTACATTAAGAGTTCAACAGATGAATTGATCTTGGTAAGAAAGTTTTCTGTGCTCTTATTTTCAGTTTTAGAGTTCTGTATCGACGGCCCGATGGTAATACTTCATGGTATTTTGCCAGAACATGACTGTTATCATTAAGAATTTTCCTGGCTTTCTTGACTACTTGTCTGTCATACAACTCTTGCATACCACTCTGCCTTGCACCCACAACTTTACTGCACACATTCACCATATCACTCAACACACGCTTACTTTTTACACTCAAGCTTCATGGCAGCAACACTTGGTCAAAATAAGATTTCTTACCAGCTATAAGAGGCAAAACATGTGAAAACCGTGATTCTGACACGTGACGTACTGGGTCTTTAATACATTTCTAGTTGTTGATTAGTCCATTAAAGTTTGGTTAAAATTATACTTTTTTTTTACCAATCAGACAAGAGCTTGTAATCCTTTTTCGCAAATGGTTTCTAAAGTGTTTCTTAGACCCCTTTAGGCGTGACAGTTATTCACGCGGCGACCGTAACCCAGAGAAACTCGACCCGGCAGTAAAAGGGCCACCCAGGCCTGGACTAGTAGAGGGACAACACTGAAACCAGTTCTCACCATGTCCAAAACCAGTGATATCCCGAGGACCTGGTCATAGAACATTGACCTATTAACATTGAAAAAGTCCTATTTGGAGTGAGGATGGAAAAAAAAACCCACTCGTTGTTGACATAAATCATAAATGGGTGACAAATACACAATGATGTTAACATTTATAACTTACTATCATTAATACTTTAGTATTAATAATAATAATAATAATGATTATTTATATAGCGCCTATTCTCTGATTTAGGGCTCTAAGCGCTTTACATATTTAATACAAATACAACATAGAATATAATTATCTTATACAATCAGAACATGACGAACATACATACATTTTACATGAGTAGAATATAGAAAACTACATATATGACTCTGTGCCAAAAGGTGAGCACGGAGAGGGTCAGGTACTTACATTCTCAATAAATTGTCACATAACCTTCTGACTGTTGTGCTTATGTTATAAACATACAGACAAATGTCTGAAAAGACACTAGAAACAATATCAGCTTTGTAAGACCAGTAGTTGTTTAGTTATGTGACAATGAATGTCAAATCAGCCCCAAAATCTGGTCTTCAAAAGTGGACATTGCAAATAGTCATGATTTCAACAAGTGCTAGAACACACAAACTCCAGTAAAATTACTTGAAATTTGGACAGGTTATGCAAAAGTACCTCATTAGTAAACGCTAAAGATTGTAACATTCAAAAATGAAAGTTCTGTTAGTTATTAGGCTTAAACCAATGTTGATGACAAACATCATTTTTGATGTAATCATTCAACCAAAATCCAACTTCCCAACAATTTTCACTTATATAAATCCAAAATACATGAAAATGTCATGCTTTGTTGGAGCAGATATTACTTTATCATAGGAGTATAAAAGTATTTTTACAAAATATATTATTTTAAATAATATTGCACTTTCTCTTAAAGGTTCTGCCTTAGATGTAACACTTGACATCCGTCATACCTAAGCTATAATGCTCAATAAAATCCTCAAGATATATATTTTTAACTTGCTCTCTTTTATTTTACAATTAAACTGTCATATAAAGTTGACCTCTACCTTTATTTAACACCAGCATGTTCATTTTTTTCTTCTACACTAATCCAAATGTTCAATGTAATCATTTTACTGGACTTGATGTTTGTCATCAAGAAAATGTTAATTATCAAATTTAGCTGGTTTTATTGGTCTAACCATCTAATAAACAAATAAACACCACTTCAGTGGGTTTAGTAATTCATTTAGAGCACTTTGCAGCCTTCATAGAAAGATAAATGAAAAAATAGTGCTTAATGAAAGTTATTAATGTAACTATGATGTTCGTCATACATGTCCTATGGTGTAAATAGTGAATTATGATAAATAATTCAACAGTTTAAAAAAAAAAACTTTATTCATGCAAGTTATTATTTTCTTTAAAGCATTCTGCTTACTGTAGTTGACAAAAATACAGTTATTCATAGACATTTTGGCCAGAAACTGGAAAATAAATGATGTAGGTAACTTTGATGTTTGTCATACATTTTTCACACATTGTGTAATAAAACAAAAACAATGACATGAATCAATTAATAGTTTGGTAGAAAATATTCAGTTAAGTTGTAATTGGTTTTTTTATGGCATCTTAAGTACTTAAAGACAGAATTAGTGTATTTGATACAACTTTCAAATGTAAAGTGATGACAAAGGTCATTTGTTACCTCAACAGACCCATAATAATCATCATACTAACAACAAATTTCAACAGGAAATGTCACAGACTAATAGCAAACAATGAAAACAACTTAACACAACAAGATTTGCTGGAGCTATGAGAAAATACTGTGACATAACACCATGGTTGTGATGTAATCATTGATGTTTGTCATCAGGTGGAGGACACCACATTATCACTATTTTCTCAGAAATCGGTTGAAAAATTGTCCTGCCACTTTGCACATGTTTTGCCTCATTTATATCCTTTCTAAATATGCATGTATTTAAATGGTATTAATAGTTTCATTTTTTACCCTCTATGTCCACTTTTCATGCCCACCTTTTGGCACAGAGTCATATACAAATGAACAAAAACGCATATCTTGAAAAAGGTACACAACCTACAGAAACACACACACACACACACACGCACGCACGCGCGCACGCACGCACACACACACACACACACACCATCACGACCATGTGACAGCCACTTCATCATTTCACAGAAACTGAGTACAAGGGGGTGGAGAGGAGCGGATTGGTGGGGGAAGAATTATGATCGTTGAAAAAAGTGTGTCTTCACAGCAGACTTGCAGGAAGAAGTTGAAGGTAAGTGTCTGATATTGATGGGAAGTGTATTCCAGACAGTTGGTCCCTGAAAGGAGAAAGAACGTTGACCGAAGGACTTTGTTCTGACAGAAGGAACACGGAAGAGACGAGTGTCAGCAGAAGAACGAAGTTGACGGGATGGGGTGTAGATGTGTAGAATGTCAGAAAGATATTGTGGTCCAGTACCAGAGACAGAAGAGAAACAGATGGAAGCCAGCTTATAGTCAATGCGACTCTGAACCGGGAGCCAGTATATCACTACATGCTTCCAGTTCCACCGCCATTACATGTTAAACCAATACCCCTCAAAGACAGAGAGCAAATGACTAAAAACATTTTGTCACATAAAAATGTTATACTTAAATGTTTAAAAAAACAACTCCTCCCCTTCCCTAACCCACCGCAACTTCCACCCCTGTTCATTGGAAAAGACATTTCTCTTTTTTTATTTATTTTACATTTACAGTTAATAACTAGGAAGAGACTCAAGTTTCACACACAACTTCAACCTCCTTCCTCAACATAATATACTGCTCAAAATTTGCTAAGGATATTAATAATAATATATATGCAAAATTATCAAAGATAAACATAACAAACAACAACAAAATCTTGTTTAGTTTAATCAGTATTTCAGCTTTACTTATTTTTTTCTTTGTTGTTTGTTTGTTTTAAAAAAATCAAAAACAAGGTTTGAGAATGATTTGATTTGCTTACAAAGAAAGTTCGTTTCTGATACCCTTTCAAAAGGAATACAGTGAAACTTAAGACCTTCAAAAATCATCAAAAATGAGGTCTTATAAGTTATAAGGGAGGTAATTTTAATACTTACAAAGAAGGGCGATGTCTCAGAGAAGTAGGTCTTATATGGGAGGGAGTCATAATGGGAGGTCTTATAAGGAAGGTTCCACTGTAAAACCAAATGGGGCGAAAGTTTGATTTTCAGATTGTTTGTTTTTTGGTGGCAAGAAAAGAAAAGTCATGGATATACATGTGCAAGACCCCCTCACCGCAACTCCAGCTTGGAAACACCATTTTGTGTTCTGGAGGAGCTTCTGAAGCTCCTGCTGATCCAGAGTGTTCCACTCCTCTACCACTGTACCAGGCACGAGCCTCTCCCCGTGGGGATACCGGGGGGACTTTTGTAAAAATAGTTCCCCCACCTTCTGGAAGTTCTGTGCTTGCAACTTCCTTTAATCTGCCACTCTCTTTGACCCTGCCTTTTCCCTCTGCTTTCTGTCATCTACTATTTCTCCGACTTATTCAAGTTTATTGGCCCATTCTCCTGTCTTGTTTTTCTCTCACAAAAATCTTCCAAAATAATGTTTGTCCTTTCAGCTCCTCCAAAATCGGAATGTGTCGGCTGTAACTTGTAAGCAGCGGGGAGACCAGTGAAAACTGAAAACCGGACACATATGTACCTTACCCATTATGGCCATATGGCCTGGGAATGCAGAAGAAGAAGAAGGCATTCAGCCAATCAAAATACTGCCAGGATGTGTGTAAGAAACGATTTGGGCAGGCCTGAAAAAGGCGGAGTTAGTTAGTTAGTTAGTTAGTCTATTATAGTCCTGTCAACAGCTATGGTTATCTCAGGACTGTCAGTGTCACTGCGAAAAGTTAAACCACGCATAGCTAAACACAAATGCATGAATCTTAACGACATACAAAACCTGAAAACATAAAAAAATATAGCACAATTCATAACATGACACTTCCCTCATTGCACCCTATAGGACATAATTCCAGACAGTGCTGGAAACATAAGCCATTCTGCTCTATTTATCGAGTCCAGGTTATAAAAAAAAAAAGGTAAATAAGCATAACAAATACGTACATACTAGTACTTTACTACAAGTAAGCTAAGATACATAAAAAAGGCTATATAAGCAAATATGCACTGCAGAATGGACAACAGGTGCCCACTCAAGTTCGTAAGGTCTCACATCTGGAAGCCAGTGACAGTGTACAATAAAATAAAATAAAAACTGGCATGTCATAAATGCAAAAAGGAAAAACGTGGAAGGGTTTTATAGAAAAAATGCAGGAGAATGGACCAATAACACTGAATAAGGCAGAAAGAAGTAGACGTCAGAAAGCAAAAAGAAGAAAAAAGGCAGAGTCACAGAGAGTGATAGAGTAGGGGAAGTTACTAGCATAGAACTTCCACTTCCAGAAGAAGGGGGAACTATTTCTGCTGAAAGACCCCCTGGTATCCACACAGGAGGGCCCTGACCACATAAGCCAGCCTAAGCCGGTGCCTGCCTCCTACGACGAGGACATGCGGTTGGACTTTAGGCGGGAAAACAGCCATTTACACACACACATCGATCCCCACATACATATAAATTATATAGATCATATATTTCATGCCCACCTTTTGGCACAGAGTCATATACACACATTCCCCCGTGGGGATACCGGGGGGTTCTTTTGCATAAATAGTTCCCCCACCTTCTGGAAGTTCTGTGCTTGTAGTTGTAACTTCCTCTATGTGACGTAACGTGGAAAACACATGCCCCACTTTCTCCCTTTCTTTCTCAACTAACCCCCCCCCCCCCCCCCCCCCCCCCCCTCTCTTTTCTCGGACCGCCACTTTAAGTACAATTCAACATCAAACAACGTGCCGATTCCGAAGCGATATCTGTTTGATCACGGGTTTTTCCTCGGATGACACCCACACTGACGGTCTCCCTTTGTTCCCGTATTTCCTTTCCGATCACGAGAAGGATTGGAATGACTGGAATGTTACACGTGCCAGTGATGTAACCAGCTCGTGATGGTTCTGTACTACTATGCATAATACTAGGACATCATCTTGTGACTTGTCGACTGCTATGAACCAATGACAGGCTCTCGTTGTTTGAAAATGGGAGGGGAAAATTTGAGTAGTGAGGAAAGTTAGCCTACACATACTCTCTCATAATACCTCCAAAACCTGGCAAAGCAACATTGCAGACTCAACCTCTCTCCCAGCCAGTCCTAATAGCCCAACTAGTGAGTATTATTGACGGCTGGTGATTGAGATTTGTTTTTTGTTTGATCCTATTTTTGATCTAGATCCTATGTTCAATGATGAATAAGGAGTAGATATGTTATTGAAAAGAAGTGGTAAACATTCTGTTCTATTTATGTGCACTGATTATTTGTGTGTGTGTGTTTTTGACTTTAACTCTTTTGGTACCAGAACCGGATTTTATGCCTACTAACCCTTTTGTATATTTTTAGTAGGAAGCCTGTGGGTTGCAATCTTGCACTTTATAGTTTATGATAACATTCCTTTACAGGTGTTGGATGGAGAGTGATGTTGGCTTGATCATAGACTTTGATCTAGCCGGGTACTGACTAATACCAGTTGATCCCTGTACACCTTTTATGTTTTACTGATCTCAGTTTGTTAACTGAAATTCAGTTTATTTATTAACTAGTGCTATTGTACAAGGGCAGCGTTCTAGCCGGTTGGGATCCACTAATTCCCTGCCGGCTGAAGCCCCTTGTCTCTAAGCCATAGAGACCTACATCCACCTTCTCCTGTGATTATCAGCAGGGCATCGTGGTCAGGACGCACAATCCCTGACTCACAAGGAAACCAGACGGGAACGCCGCCAAGACGCCCCGCACCCAGAATCCGCGAGGAGACCACGCCTGAACCGTGCCATCCCGCGACGCCGTAACCGGAACGACTGGGAGCTACTCTCACCTGACGAGCAAGCCCAGCACTCGCCGATCCCTACGGAGGAACTTGACAATAGCTAAGTTCACAGGACCGCGCCAATCATTTGAACTTTCCTCCTGACACTGAAGATAATTAGTGACCCTTCTCGCTTGGGGCTAACCTTCTAGAAAGACAAAAGTCTTGTAAATCCTTTCGGATTTCATTGTTTTTTTCATTCATATTTTGTTTTGGGCGCCATTGAGCTGCTTTATTATTATTGTTGCATAATCTTATGCAGATTTTGTGAGTAAATAAAATACAAGTGTCAAATAATTCTGAACCCTTTGGTCAGACTGATGAGAGTGGAAGTCTTGAAATTTCATGTAAAACCCTACTTCTCTCTGTCTGCCATTAAGAGCAAACCACTTGTATTTCTTACAATCATACGAGCCAGAACCCGGGCACAAATATAAATTTATTACATGAAAAGGGGCCGTTGCTCACCTCCCATACCCTAGAGAAGTGGGCTAAAGGCAAATTTTCTACTTGAAAATTTAACACACTAAAAGTCTTCCCTAGAGACTTAGCCTTTTAACCCATTACCTCGTCACACTCTAATCTGTCACTCTTTGACTCTGCCTTTTCCCTTTGCTTGCTGTCATCTACTATCTTTGTGCCTTATCGGTCCATTCTCATGCTTTTTTTCACGAAAATTTCAAAAAGACTTCCTCCAGCCGAAGTCGGACTTGCTGGGCCTAATTATTTCTTAGTTAGGCGCATAATGGCAGCATGACGCATCTGCGCTCATACTTGACAGGAAAATGTCTGAGCGAACGAAGAAGAAGAAGAAGAATATACACACATCACTGAACATCCTCAATCATCAACATCCCCCCTCCCTTCACCCCCACCCACACACGGTCATGCATATCCACCGTCAGCGCCGAGGGCTTTTTCAGGAGGGAACAACCCTGGCATAGGTAGCGCTCAAACGTCAGTTGTCCCCCCTGGAAGCTGACGACATGGAGGGCGCTGTTCAGCTGGTCGGCTACCAGCAGAACCTGCTTACTTCCCAGATCGTAGAACAGAACATCCGCCGGCTGATACAACTTCGTCGGAGGCTGGTAGGTGCTAACGGCCAGCTGGTTGGATCTTTCGAACAAAAGGACTCTGCGTGAAGACGAATCACTTTTGCCTTCCTCCACTACAGCAAAGAACTTTTCTGTCTGGTCAACATCGAAGGCCCTGTGACGGCCGACATGGATTGTAAACTCTGTTTCCAAGTTGGTCTGGAGTAGATCCTGCGGAGGTTCAGATGTGGCCGTCCATCTCCTGATGTACGCACATCCAGAGAAGTGGCTTCCCAGTGTGAAAGTCGCTGACTTTGGGCATTTGTTGTAAGTCTCAAAAAAGCCAGGTTCATGTGCAGCAATAAGATGCCTGCAATATACATTACTCAAAAGTCTGAGGGACACTCTACCAAAGGTTATGGCACTATAAGACTGAATTAACTGTCCTGACTGATAGAATCTCTGGACAGGGGCGTTCTTGTTGTTCCCAAGTCTTTCATATGACACATCGAGACAGGGTGGGTCACTGGCATGATTATGGCAAAATGAGAACACCTCGGTGTCCGGATCTTGTGAGCACTGAAATTGTTGTGTCACCTTCGTCTCCTTCACAGCAACATAACCCACAAAGTCGCAAACGGCTTGAATCGCGGAGTCACTGCTCACAACTGAACGAAGATGAGGCCTGCAGACTGGTGTTTCTTCACGCGATGTCATACTGATCATAGCATCTACAGCAGTTTCGCTGCCAAGTTTGTTTCTCACCTCTTCAGCAATCAACAAAATGTCCGAGGTCGTTTTCGATTTGGTCACACCATCCACTTTTTGGAGGACAGCTGACAGGCTTTGGGAGAGAGTCAGGCGTTCTTTCAGGCCCTCCGCAATTCTATTGTCCAAATCTTTGCCAGCAGACTGCAAATAGTCTAGCTGCTCTTCTGTATGCCTTTCCAACGCCTCCAAAACTGCGACGCGTCGTTCCCGGATACTCCTCTCCACAACAGCTCTCTCTCTGTCCACGGCGATCCTTTCTCTGGTCAGAATCTTCACGTCCGTCTTCGTGTCAGACAGTGCTTTCTGCAGACGCTTTTTGAGGTCACTCCCAGGTGCTAGGTCCTCTCGTCTGTTTGTTGTTGTTGTTGTCGTCTTGATGTAGAAATTGGTTTGCAGGGAGGCGGCCCCGCCTTGAGGAAGAGTGGTGACTCTGCGACAAGCAGGACACAGGAAGGTCTGGTTGGGCCGTGTGTGGGCCAGCTGGTCAAGGCAACGCTCGCAAAAGGTGTGGAAACAGGGAAGGAATTTCGGTTTCAGGTAAATGTTCAAACACACGCCGCACATGTCTTCCAAGATGCCGCCGGTCACCATTCCGGCTTATTGGGTGAAGACTGTGGAGGTTCTGATATGGATCTGCAACACACACACACGCACGCATTAAAAGACCATCCTCATCAAATCAAGTACTGTGTCATAAAATTAACAATTATTATCATCACATAATTGCCTATGAGTCAGACTTTGGCAATTTTTCATGGGGGCTTCTACAAATTCAGGTAAATCTTAAAGACAGGATCCAGGAATTGCCTTGTCGGTAGGCTGAGTTGTCCCCCAAAGAAAACATCCCTACTATGGGGTGAGGGGAGCAATGGTCTCTTAAATTAAAATGCTGGGCAGAAAACATGATGAGGCATGGAAAGTAGCGCTGGAAGGAGGGGGGGGGGGGGGGGTTGAGGTTGCTAATGTACGCTTTCATGAATAAGTCTTTTGATGAATAAGTCACTTATTCATGTGTGTGTTTATCAAATTTGAGTTTAGAATCAAATATGACTCCTAAGTCTTTTTCATCTGAACAGGTTTCCAAAACATATTTAGCTGAACCGTGGGAAATTTCATAAGTTTCATTTTGATTGTCATAGCCCACATGCATGACTTTGCACTTTCCTGCATTAAAATAGAGATTCCACTTTTCTGACCATTCTATAAGTTTTCTAATCTATGTCATTTTGTATTATGTCTAAATGTTTAGAACAGTTGTAAAGTTTGGCCATCATTTAATTCAATGCTTTAGTGATAACGATACACAATTGCCTTCAATTTCGAGCAATCGTTTGGTCTGTACATTTGAAAAGTGGGTGTAAAAAAGTGATTTCCCAAAGTCAGGATCACTAGACCTGGGCAATGATGCTCCCAAAAGTTCAGTAACGTGTATCCGCCAATGTTAGCATCGACGCATAGTTCATTGAGTTAACCAGGGTGGCAAGATCCTTTGTGGAATCTGCCTTTTAGGAAATAGAGGTGCTGGGCATCCCTGGTAGGTTCCCAGTTGCTGCTCACTATGCGATCCAGCTTTTAGGAGAAGTTCTCAATTCGTTGAGATCGGCACTGAATGCTGGCCAGGCCATTCCTTGAATCTAACTGCTGCAACAAGTCGTTGAAAGCCTTCCTGTGGCGAGCGTTGTCAATCCTGGTAGTAAAATCGGCCATCCCATCTGCTAAGTGTAGGCACAGGTCATACGGTCGAACGATCTCATCCCGGTATCGGAGGCCAGTCAGGTTCTGTGTACATGATACAAGGGTGTTCTGTGGTGAAGGCTGAAGGCCCCCCAGACCATTACAGAACCTCGAACAAAGGCCACCTTTTCTTGGACACATCAATAAAGCGTTCCCATGGGCGCCTCCAGACCCTCAGTCGGCCGGCGTTGTGGTTCAGGGTCCCGTGATTCATTCTTGAACAGGACCTGTTTATAAATGACGTGTCCACCTCACTGCCGTTTTCAGAAGGCGCGGCGAGCTTCCCCTGGAGTTAAGCGTAAACTTACATGGGCGACGATAACGGAGGTTAACCCAGGAAGGCGGTTGTATGGTCTGCTGGCTGATGTTGATGTTAGTAGCCACCCTCAGCTACTTCGAATGATGCTGGAAGAGGCTGTTCTTGTCTGGGCTTGTCGTTCAATGAGACGATCTTCACGTGGACTTGTCTTCTTCGGTCGACCAGATCTGCATCTTTCATGGACCCTATTAGTGGCTGTGAGGCGTTGAATCAGTCTGACAAGTGAGCATCATGGACACCTGAAGTCTCATGGCCACTTCTCGCTTGGGATCTCATCTTGAATACAGGCAACAGCTCGTCCCCTATCCAACTTGTTCAATTTTCGTCGTTAAGGCATTGTTTATCAGGCCTAATACTGGTGGTATGTCTTCTTATAAGTTGTGAGAAAGCCAAGCAAGAGACAGCATCTCACACATAAACAGTAGTGAGGCACGTGCATAATGGTTTTTCCATCTGGCTTGTGCAATGTGTTCATGCAGAACTATCCAAAACAAGGTCCTTTTTCAAAAGTTTCCGCTTTTTCTTTTGCTGCCAAGCTCAGTACTAGAGAATCCCTGTGCAATGTTTCCACTGACACAAGGCCGCCCACTTACAGCTGCACAAGAACATAACAATTTGGCTTGACTGAGAAGTGTAACAGCAGCGAACGGAGTTTATTGCGCACCTGTTTTCCCATAGTGATCCTTCCTTTGTGAGTTTCTATGTCATTTTGTATTATGTCTGAATGTTTAGAACAGTTGTAAAGTTTGGTATCGTCTGCAAATATCTTACAGATTGATAAAAATTGTAAAAAGTATTGGCCCTAGGATACTACCCTGGGGAATGCCCGATAAAACGTCAATGTTAGATGATAGTTTTGCCCTAACCCGCACTTTTTGTGATCTGCCTTTTAGGAAATGTCTTACCCACCTTAGTATGTTCCCAGTTATGCCATACGCCTGTAGTTTTAGGAGAAGTCTTTCGTGCGGCACAGACAACAAAGGCCTTCCTATCACGATCTAAGTATACAATATCGAAAGCCTCCTTGTCTTCGGTTCCAACAGTTTAGTAAAATCGTAGCATCACATCTAATAGCTGGGTCATACAAGAACGCCCTGCCCTGAATTCATTGTTTGGCAGTCTGTATACAGATCATAATTGTCATGTGTTTAACAATTGCGTCACGAACAAACTGTTCTGAAATTTTACATGTTATACACTGAGGCTCACAGTCATGTAATTTCACCGTATCTGTTCTTGTTCCTTTTTTATAAATGGCTATAACCTCTGCCGTTTTCCAATCTACTGGGAGTTCCCCTGATTCTAAACTTTTATTGAATAAAATTGTTAAAGGAAGTGCTAGTTCTGTATGTATTTCTTTTAGTACTCTGGCTGGGACCTTATCTGGTTTGACCCCTGGGCTTTGTTCACATCTAAGTGCTTAAGTTTATTCTTTATAGCTTCTGGTGTAAGAACGGATGTCTGTACAGTACTGGTGATTCATCTTTAATTTGAGCAGGAAATCTGTATTTTCTTTAGTGAAAACACTAGCACTTTAATCATTCAAAACGTTAGGTTTATCCTGGTCAGCTGTGACTATGTCTCCCTGATTACCTTTTATGATAAACTGATCTCAGGTCAGGTCAGGTCAGGTATTTGGACGACCAGGCCTTGCAGCCTCTCAATGCGTTCTTCCTTTTGGGAGTGTTTGGCAATTGCTGTGGCGGTTTTTTAGCATCCATATTGATGCACTAAATCATGGATGTACTTTAACAGGGCAATTTTTGGATCACTGTCTAGGAGGTTTTTGAATTTGTTAGTATCTGAGGCCAGTTTAGTATGTGCAGGGAGGTTGTTCCTGATATTGGGTGACTCTGTTAGAAAGAAAAGTTTTTTTCTAATGTTAGTTCTGCTGTACCTGGTTAGGATCTTAAGTTCACTATTACGGGTTCTTATTTCGTTAGACAAGTGAAACAAGCCTTTGTTAGTATTGTCAGTGCCTTAGAAGTAGTAGTAGTAACTAGTAGGGGTAGGGACTAAATAACGTCAAGCCCAGGCAGTCCCATCAATCATCAATTTTTATTTTGTATCTTTGATCAAGGTGTAATCGGTTGAATTTTCCTATCATACAATTTTAATCAATGCTTCTAAATATATTTATAAATTTTGGATGACAATCTAGTGATTTTTGAATGTATTAGTATTGGGTGCACCTTTTAGGTCCAAAGGTAAATCATTCCATAGGTTAGCAATTCTGTTAGTAAAACAATATTTTTTAATGTTAGTGTTATATCGCTTAATGAAAACCTTACCATATGAATTCCTTGTTATATCATATTGTACAGATTTAAAGAAATCATCCCATGACAAATCAACATGACCATTAAATATTTTATATGTGTTAAATAATCCAGAATCAGGTCTCCCCTGACTCTTCTACCTTTAAGGGAATAGAGATTAAGATAAAGAAGTCTGTTTTCATAAGTCATATTTCTGCATTTTTTAACAAGCTTTGAAGCCCTTCGTTGAACTTTTTCAATAGCTACTGATTGATATTTATATTTAGGATACCATATATTGAGCCATACTCTAAATGTGGCCTTACTAGTGCTTTATATAGTTTGGTAAATATGTCATAATCAATATTAATAAATGTTCTTTTAATTAACCCTATCATTTTATTCGCTTTATTTACGCAGCTTTGAATATGTGCATCAAAAGATAAATCTTTATCAAATATAACTCCCAAATCCTTCTCCTTCTCACATGTTATTAATGAAACGGGGACATCGTTCTTAGTCATAGTATAATCTTTGTTTGGATTTTTCCTACCAGCATGCATAATCTTGCATTTATCTGTATTAAAATATAAATTCCATTTAGTAGTCCAGTCCTGTAGTTTGTTCAAATCTTGCTGAAGTAATTTACAGTTACATGATTTGTTAAACATTTTTGCATCATCAGCAAATATTTTACATGGAGATTCTACACACTCAGGAAGATCATTACTAAAAATAGTAAAGAGAATGGGTCCAAGTATGCTACCCTGAGGGATTCCACCGAGTACATTGGCTACAAATGAATATTTGTCGCCTTGAAGAATCTTGTAAACTTTTATCAAATCTCCCCTTAGTCTTCTGTATTGGCAAGTCTAATTTACTTAGCCTGTCCTCATAATCCAAATTTTTCATGGATTTTATCAGTTTGGTTGCTCTCCTCTGTACCTTCTTCACAACTCCAAGTCAGCATTCATACATGTGGCGATGTGCAACACGAAACTCCATAACGAGGCTGAAAGGGGGAGCGTCGATTTACTCAAAAGGACCAAAAACAAGCAAAAGGACCCCAAAGGGACACCACTAGTACGTCAGTCTCAGCTGAATGTATGTACAAGCGTGCATGTGTGCATGACGGTGCATGTATGTGGCACGTGTGTGTGTGTGTGTGTGTGTGTGTGTGTGTGTGTGTGTGTGTGTGTGTGTGTGTGTGTGTGTGTGTGTGTCGTGTGTGTGTGTGTGTGTGTGTGTGTGTGTGTGTGTGTGTGTGTGTGTGTGTGTGTGTGTGTGTGTGTGTGTGTGTGTGTGTGTGTGTGTGTGTGTGTGTGTGTGAGAGAGAACTTGAAAGGTGGACCACCGGAAAGATGAGGAAGGTGCACATGATGTGCGTGTACACACACACGTGACACAACAACAACACGTACTTGAACAACAACGTATACCAAATCAAAGCGCGCACACACGTTACCATTCATAGCGAATTCAAACAAAAACGCAATACCAAAGCGAACACACACGGATGACATAAATGGAACATAGCAGAAACAGACCTAATGGCAAGAGAGAGAGAGAAAAGAAAGAGAGCGGAGCTTTAATGACGGGGGAACAGGTGGGTTTTGAGGTTAGCTTTGAAAGCAGAGAGGGTCGGTCGCTGACGGAGGGAGAGAGGAAGTTTGTTCCAGGAGGTCGGTCCTGAGACAGCAAAAGAGCGCCGACCAACAGTTGAAATTATACCTAGGGATCTGGAGAGAAAGAGGGTCAGAAACTGAACGTAAAGTGCGAGCTGGCGTGTAGATGGAAATATTGTCGCAGAGGTCAGATGGAGCAGCTTTATGGATAGATTTATAGCAAAGTGTGTTTAATTTATACTCATATCTGTCTGCGACAGGAAGCCAGTGCAAAGAACGCAGAAGAGGGCTAACATGATCGAACTTTTTCTTCCTAAGGACAAGATGAGCAGCCGCGGCATACATGTGTTTTTAATACGCTGGAGACAAGATAGAGAAGAGACTGATAGGCCAGAAAGGAGAGCATTACAGAAGTCAATACGAGATAGGATGAGGGAAGTAACAAGCTGTGGCTTCATCTGAGAGGTACTTACGAATATAGCCAATGCGACGAATTTGATAGTAGCAGGACTGACAGGTCTGAGTCAAGAAACTCTGCATGGAAAGAGTATTGTCCAAAGTGACACCTAAGTTTTTGACTGAGTCTGAGAGGGGAATGATATTGTTACCCAGTTAGATTGACTCTATGGAAACAGAGGCTAGTGGGTTTTTTGTCCCTACAAGCATTGCTTCGGTTTTTTCACCATTTAATTGAAATTGAATAAATATAGCAGTTGTTACTTTCTGTACGCCGAATGAAATCTAGATCTTCAGGGGTTGTACTGTTTTGGAGTTGTGAGTCATCTGCATAGAAGTGATGTTTCATGTTGTGCTGGTCGATGACATTGGCAAGAGGTGACGTATACAAAGTAAACAAGACAGGACCAAGCACAGACCCCTGGGGGACTCCACAAGAAAGCCTAACCTGTTCGGACTGACGACCATTGACCATAACTGATTGAAAACGATCAGAAAGGTAAGAGGAAAACCAAAAAGAGCAGGGCCCTTAATTCCAAAAAAGTATGTTCAAGACGAGACAGAAGAATGGACTGGAGTGGTCTATGGTATCAAATGCAGCAGAGAGATCAAGAAATGTCAAAAGAGAGATTTGACCAGCATCAGAAGCAAGTAGGAGGTCATTGACGATTTGAACAAGGGCTGTTTCAGTACTGTGGTTGGCTCTATAGGCAGACTGATAAGGATGATGAAGATTGTTTGAGGATATATGATCGTTAAGTTTTTTTCAGAACAGTTTTCTCTAGGAGTTTGGAGAGAAAAGGGAGGTTAGACGATACAGGTCTGTAGTTTTCCAGACACACACACGCACGCACACACGCACGCGCGCACACACACGCACACGCACACGCACACACGCACACACGCACACGCACGCACACACGCGCACGCACGCACGCACACGCACGCACACGCACGCACACGCACGCACACACACACACACACACACACACACACACACACACACACACACACACACACACACACACACACACACACACACACACACACACACACACACACACACACACACACACACACACACACACACACACACACACACACACACACACACACACACACACACACACACACACACACACACACACACACACACACACACACACTCACACACACTTGGTATTTGGTATATAGTGTTTGGTATTTTATAGTCACAGAGGCGTCTGTGAATTGTGGATTGTGAATTGTGGATTGGATTGGATCTCTCTCTCTCTCTCTCTCTCTCTCTCTCTCTCTCTCTCTCTCTCTCTCTCTCTCTCTCTCTCTCTCTCTCTCTCTCTCTCTCTCTCTCTCTCTCTCTCTCTCTCTCTCTCTCTCTCTCTCTCTCTAAGTAATTTCTTGTGTTTTGATGACTGTCATACTCATAATGCATTTGTTTAGATTTATTTATTTTTCTTCCTACACAATGTAAAATATCAAAGAGACGCCTCTGTGGCTATAAAGTACCTAATACCTTATACCTAATAATGCCTAATACCTATTTCCTGATTCTTGTTAATTCAATTTATATTAGTTCATATGATTACTGTGCTGTGTGCGAGGTTGGTGGTGGGTGGGGGAGGGGGGATGGGTGTATGAATGTGTAGTTTTTGTGTGTGTTTTTTCCCTTGTTGCTTTTGTTCATTAATTGAAGTTTTAGTTTTAATTATGCTTTTCTTCTTTTGTTTTGAGGGCAATATGTAAACAAGCCCATTGTGTGCTTATTCTTTTTCCTCAATAAACAAATGTTTGAAATGTTTCTAAAACAAATGTTTCGACTCTCTCTCGGTGACAATCCCACTTTTGCGCCTGTTTTGAAACTGTGGACTCTCTCCGAAAATGTTTCGTCAAAGGGAACTAATCTAGGCATTACACTGTGTGCTAAGACTAACTTCCCTTTAACTCACTTTCCCTCATTTCCGGTTGGAGCTGTTAGCAGACGCTTGAGACAGTGCTCAGACAACATAACAACACAAAATTACAATGCATATTTAAGGTAAAATACAAATAATTCTCACGCAATGTAACAATTGGCATCATGTGTCCTTTTTCTTGAGGTATAGATGGTTCATCTGGCGAAATCCCAGGTTTATCAAGTAGATTGCGACATTTATTTGACATTTGTCAGTGAATGACTGAGTGCTGACTGATTCTGATTCAGTACAATGAAATCACAATCAATCAATGTCACTCATTCATTGTCACTGTTCAAATCAAATTACTCAATGAATTAATGAGTGATTAAAAAAGTGTGAAACACTTCTTTCTGTGTGTAAGTTTTAACCAGTTGAGTTTTGTTTTAATAATCCTTAGAGTTAGAGCTGCAGTGGACCCCACTCGCCAACAGAAGGCGCACATCCAGACTGACAACCTTCTTTAAGTTCCACCACTCAACACCCCATACAGCCCATCCCTCCACCCACCAAGACAGAGTTTAATAAACATTGGAGGCGGTCCAGCGTAGGGCAGCACGATTTGTGACCAATCAGTACAGGCCTACATCAAGTGTGAGCACCATGATCGAGAACCTGGGCTGGGAATCACTGGAGAGCAGACGGCAGAGGACCAGGCTCTCCACGCTGCACAAAATCAGCACAGACGCTGTACACTGCCCAAATCTGCAAGCCAAGCTGGTGCCTCTTCCATCTCGGCAAAGGCGTGGACACCACCTGCAGTTCCAGCGAATCCAGTGCCGCACTAAGTACAGGTCAAACTCGTTCCCCCCAAGGACCATCAGGGAGTGGAACGAGCTGCGGCAGGACTCCATCGCAGCCTTCACTGCTGGCGTGCATGGCACGTCGGGACTGCAGGCTGACCAGTAGCTCATCAGTCTTGCCCCCCCCCCTCCCTTCCGCCGTCCTTGCTTCTCCCTTACCCACTCCCATCCCTATTTTTTGTTGTCACACCACCACTGCCAACGGAAATTTGAACACCACCGGAACCCCTCTTTTTCAGTCTTTTTTTTCTTCAAAAGGTGCCAGAATGGTCAGCTCATTGACCGTGGGCCCTCAAGAGAAGATGAAGCAGTTAATGCAAAGTCATTAAATTCGTTCAAAAATAACATAGACAAGTTTTTCCAAAACAAAATGTATTCAGTTAATATACAGATTTAAATGACTAAAGCACAGATGCCGTAGTAGTCATCAGTGAATGAAGCCAAACCAAACAAAAATCAAAAACATATTTAATTTAGAGGACAAAAGGCTAAGCAAAATAGCCTATAGTGCCATTTATGCTATGCTATGCTAAGACAAACGAGTAAGTCCCACCAAGCATCATACCTCCTCCCCTCTTGCAAAACCAGCTACAGAAAGTTTTCCTTTTTTCCACGGACCATCTCTGAGTGGAACTCCCTCCCACCTGAGGCAGTATCATCGGCCTCGGTGGAGAGCTTCAAGTCCCGGATCTAAACAAGCGCCCCTCCCCTCCCCCCCTCCCACCCACCCACCCCAATCCCCAATCCCCCTCCCTTCCTCTTGACCCTGCCCCACTCATTCCCCCCCAGTATTCCCCAATTGCTTCCAACTTGTCCATCTTTCCCCACTCATTTCCCCCCAGTATTCCCCAATCCTACTTCCAACTTGTCCCATCTTTCCCCACTCATTTCCCCCCAGTATTCCCCAATCCTACTTCCAACTTGTCCCATCTTTCCCCACTCATTTCCCCCCAGTATTCCCCAATCCTGCTTCCAACTTGTCCCATCTTTCCCCACTCATTTCCCCCCAGTATTCCCCAATCCTACTTCCAACTTGTCCCATCTTTCCCCACTCATTTCCCCCCAGTATTCCCCAATCCTACTTCCAACTTGTCCCATCTTTCCCCACTCATTTCCCCCAGTATTCCCCAATCCTGCTTCCAACTTGTCCCATCTTTCCCCACTCATTCCCCCCCAGTATTCCCCAATCCTGCTTCCAACTTGTCCCATCTTTCCCCACTCATTTCCCCCCAGTATTCCCCAATCCTGCTTCCAACTTGTCCCATCTTTCCCCACTCATTTCCCCCCAGTATTCCCCAATCCTGCTTCCAACTTGTCTCTTTCCCCACTCATTTCCCCCCAGTATTCCCCAATCCTACTTCCAACTTGTCCCATCTTTCCCCACTCATTTCCCCCCAGTATTCCCCAATCCTGCTTCCAACTTGTCCCATCTTTCCCCACTCATTCCCCCCCAGTATTCCCCAATCCTGCTTCCAACTTGTCCCATCTTTCCCCACTCATTTCCCCCCAGTATTCCCCAATCCTGCTTCCAACTTGTCCCATCTTTCCCCACTCATTTCCCCCCAGTATTCCCCAATCCTACTTCCAACTTGTCCCATCTTTCCCCACTCATTTCCCCCCAGTATTCTCCAATCCTACTTCCAACTTGTCCCATCTTTCCCCACTCATTTCCCCCCAGTATTCCCCAATCCTGCTTCCAACTTGTCCCATCTTTCCCCACTCATTTCCCCCCAGTATTCCCCAATCCTACTTCCAACTTGTCCCATCTTTCCCCACTCATTTCCCCCCAGTATTCCCCAATCCTGCTTCCAACTTGTCCCATCTTTCCCCACTCATTTCCCCCCAGTATTCCCCAATCCTGCTTCCAACTTGTCCCATCTTTCCCCACTCATTTACCCCCAGTATTCCCCAATCCTGCTTCCAACTTGTCCCATCTTTCCCCACTCATTTCCCCCCAGTATTCCCCAATCCTGCTTCCAACTTGTCCCATCTTTCCCCACTCATTTCCCCCCAGTATTCCCCAATCCTACTTCCAACTTGTCCCATCTTTCCCCACTCATTTCCCCCCAGTATTCCCCAATCCTGCTTCCAACTTGTCCCATCTTTCCCCACTCATTTCCCCCCAGTATTCCCCAATCCTACTTCCAACTTGTCCCATCTTTCCCCACTCATTTCCCCCCAGTATTCCCCAATCCTGCTTCCAACTTGTCCCATCTTTCCCCACTCATTTCCCCCCAGTATTCCCCAATCCTGCTTCCAACTTGTCCCATCTTTCCCCACTCATTTCCCCCCAGTATTCCCCAATCCTGCTTCCAACTTGTCCCATCTTTCCCCACTCATTTCCCCCCAGTATTCCCCAATCCTGCTTCCAACTTGTCCCATCTTTCCCCACTCATTTCCCCCCCAGTATTCCCCAATCCTGCTTCCAACTTGTCCCATCTTTCCCCACTCATTTCCCCCCAGTATTCCCCAATCCTACTTCCAACTTGTCCCATCTTTCCCCACTCATTTCCCCCCAGTATTCCCCAATCCTGCTTCCAACTTGTCCCATCTTTCCCCACTCATTTCCCCCCAGTATTCCCCAATCCTGCTTCCAACTTGTCCCATCTTTCCCCACTCATTTCCCCCCAGTATTCCCCAATCCTACTTCCAACTTGTCCCATCTTTCCCCACTCATTTCCCCCCAGTATTCCCCAATCCTACTTCCAACTTGTCCCATCTTTCCCCACTCATTTCCCCCCAGTATTCCCCAATCCTACTTCCAACTTGTCCCATCTTTCCCCACTCATTTCCCCCCAGTATTCCCCAATCCTACTTCCAACTTGTCCCATCTTTCCCCACTCATTTCCCCCCAGTATTCCCCAATCCTACTTCCAACTTGTCCCATCTTTCCCCACTCATTTCCCCCCAGTATTCTCCAATCCTACTTCCAACTTGTCCCATCTTTCCCCACTCATTTCCCCCCAGTATTCCCCAATCCTACTTCCAACTTGTCCCATCTTTCCCCACTCATTTCCCCCCAGTATTCCCCAATCCTACTTCCAACTTGTCCCATCTTTCTCCCAGCCATTCATGATTCAAGCCGATCATCTGGGCAGCCAAGGAAATTATTACTGTGTACAGATTATCTTATCTCTATTGATTTGTCATGGGATACATTTTTTGAATCACCACAGTATAATCTAACAAGAAATTCTGATGGGAAGATATTTATCAAAAGGTGTAATACTAATATTAGAAAAAATGTTTTCAGTAACAGAGTTGCTAACATGTGGAATGAATAAAAATTTCCTTTTGAGTTAAAAATGTGCACCAAATACTAACATCTTCAAAAATCGTCTTGATGAATTTCCAAAATTTATTAGTATATTTAGAAGCTTTGATTAATTTATTTTATAGCAAATTTTTTTAGCCGTATAAACCTTGACCTATATAATACCTGCCAAAGTTTAAAACGATGGGACTCCTAAAAAGCCTCACGGCTTGTTCTGTCCCTAACTACTACTACTACTACTTATCTACATGACCGAAGTCCCCAGTTTCTACACACAACAGAACCATAAAAAAGATGATGGCGGTTGTCTACTGCAAGAAGAAGAAGAAGAAGACACACTAAAGCCGTGAAGGAATCTTTTGTTTTCTTAAATTCCCTTTGGCAGAAGCTTGGGCCAAGTTGGGGTGCGGGCTCGTATCTCACATTCTCCAGGCTATGGGTACGGCGCTCAATCACGGGACGCATAAATAAATTGTTCGCAAATGTCTTAAAAAAACTACTAACATTAATTAACCTTTAGCACACTGCATTTTTGCTGACGTTCCGTACTCTGCCACTGCATTCTTTTTTAGGCGGTGAAAAACGCTTACACCCACTTGATTAAAAATGCTCTAATTTTCTCTGTGTGTTGTGTGCAGACTTGATTATTGGAATACTAATAAAGAAATGATTGAGGAAAGTTTTGATATGATGTATTTCGTTGTCCGTGTATGTTTTGACAAAACATACACGGACAACAAAATACATCATATAAAAACTTTTGTTGTTGAAAAAAAAAAAAAAAGCGAAAGTGTTGACTTACTGTTTCAGCACGGTCGGAATGAGTGCCGTCTGCTTCAAAGTTCCCCACTGACTAATTAACTCACGTCTAAGATCCCTTTAACGAAATAACTCACGGAAATATTAAGAATATTATGAAAGGCAAAATTTTCTTTGAATTCAACCTAGTAGTCAAAATCGGTACCGAATCACAATCGCGGCTCAAATCGATATCGGATCGTCTTCATCGAGTCACAACGACATCGGCTACCCCCCCTTCTACTGCATTACGATCTTCTATCACCCTTTCACTGTCGATATCCAACCTAACAAATCCTATGAATTCATGATTTAAACAAACATCAACGCTAATTTCCAGTAGGAAGCTTCGCCAACACGAAAGTCCGCCATATTCAATGATAGTGAACTTTACTTTCTGACCGATCAACACTTTGAAAAATTCAATACCAACAACTAAAAAAGCAAATGGCGGCTTGCCAGAAGAGAAGCAAGCAGCCGAGCCTCGTTCTGAAGCTAAAGTGAGGTAGTTTCTATTATTAGTAACAGAAATAAGGTCCGCGAAGCATTGGTTTGGGGGTACCCCTCTCTGGGCAAACAGTGCACCTGCAGTTACAGGGGAGAGAATCTGCTCGGCGACACAGTGCGCCTGCAGTGTGCTAAAGGTTAATGCTGACATGTTCCTAACCCTATTCCTTACCAAGATGCACTAAAATTCTAAAGGACCCTCTAAAAGAATATGCAGGGATGCACAAGAAAAATTATTTTTAACATTCGCAATGCCACTCTCACCCTCTATCCCGCCTCTAGGACCCTCTGTGCTGAAAGTGAGTTAGTCCCTGGGACCCCTTGTTTTGCGGGACGATTGGGAGCCATGAAGATGCATTAAATATGTAGTTGCAACAAAATAACATTCATTTGTTGATGAAAAATTTGACAATCAAAAGTTACTATCCCTGAACATGGTCTGAGTGTTGCAGCAACGCCGTACCCGTAGCCACTGTGTTTCCCTTTTTGTATCTTATTTTTCTTATCGTTTTGTCAACCCACCACTCACTAATTATCTTCAGTTTATCTTATCGTCTGACATTCTTCTTCTTCTGATTGGAGATATTTATCCTGACCCATGCCCAAAGTCTCCATTTAGACTGCTATTGGCGCTCTGGATGCATGCTTTGTGAGTTCGTGTCATCCATTCCACCGGCACAACACGGCCTACTCGTACCGAATAGTGGAATGGGCTTTAAAGACCCCCCACGTCACGTGTCACATTCCCTCTTATGCAAGGAAGATTTCTTAAGATTTCTTACCAGCCATAAGAGGAAAAACACGTGAAAACCGTGATTTTGACACGTGATGTGGTGGGTCTTTAAATTTAACTTGTGCGCAAGATCTTGTGCATGCGTTCGCACCATGGAACCTTTGTCCTATCCGAAGTACTAGGAAATTAGAAGTAAAGTGTCTTTCCCAAGGACACAACAACATGGACGGAGCTGGGTTTGAACCAGCGCACTCAAAACCCGTTGGATTACGAGCGGCGACTCAAACCATCTGAGCCACGGCATCTCCCACCTGTTAACATTGTCCATACCCCATTTTGGTGCCCCCCCCCCCCCCCCCCATCTCCCTTATTAACCCTTTCACCGCCGAAGTTGCATTTTAGCACCACAGTGATTTAATACCTATGGTCTATTATCCAAAGACCCTATTGTCTTAGTTTTGGGAAGTATGGATAGACCTTATTTTATATGTCACAGAAGAATCCCCAGTACTGCAGATGGATTTTGTTCTCTACCCAGGTAAACTTAATGGAAATTTTTGGCTGAAATATGGCTGGCGGTGAAAGGGTTAAAGTGGATGGCAAGCAGCCATTTTGGTCACTTGTAAAGTTATCACTATATCAGGGATGGGAATTCTCCGCCTAACAGCAAATTTCCGCCAAAATGACATTGCTTTTCTGCCGGAAAAAAAGTGTCCGCCGAAAAAACCCAACAACTACTAAATTTTGTCATTCTAATGCTCTTTTAGGGCTTCAGGTACCAAACAAAGTTCAGCATTACCCCCTGGACCCCTACTAAAGTGTTATGATTTTTAAGACAATAGATCATTAAATGCTGTTATTTAATTGTTAATAATATTAATACTTTGTGTTGTTTCTTCTCCTTTTCCGTGCAGATCAAACAACAGTTACCCCAAAATGTGGAGAGTCGCACCAGCACTGAGCTGTGAGTCAGGTCACGTCACCTGGACGCTGAAGACACGACAATGTCAATGAGAGATCGAGTGGAAAACTACAGGTGAACCCCCAGAAAACAAGAGACAGATCAACTGACAGCCATCCACCCAGACGTTTGAGATTTCACCATGAGCGGAGAAGCCAGGCACAATTTCTTAGGGGTGAAACTGAAAGAGGGCGAGAATGTACCGACAGACAATTTTCTGGGCGTAGGCAAAGACCGTGCTGAAGCTGCTGACGCAAGCATGGTGAATTTTCTTGGAGTTGGCTCCGGAAATTCTTCAGACTCAGTGATAGAGATACTAGGTTCTGATGTGGCAGAGAGTTCCAACGCGACGGAGAGCTCCAGTGGGGCAGAGGAAAGCGTCGGCCCTGACCCAGATATCAGTGTTTACTTTCAGCCCGAAAAGGACGGCGGCCCGTGTCAACAAAGCAGCGTCGCCGAGAACGCTGAGAAAACAGAGCCGCCGGAAAGTTTCCTGACAACGAAAGGAAATGCGAACGATTCCGATTACATAGAAGAGTTTTTGATAGAGGTCGGGGGAGAGAATTCAGATTCCAATTTGGACAGTTACATGGACGTAACGGGCAATGGCGCAGGATTTGATGCCTACACATTAACCGATCCTGATGGGAAAGATAACCTTCCTGCCACAGACAACTTTCTAGGAATCGGACAACAAGCCAGAGAGACAACAAGCCAATCTTTGGACAGTTTTCTCGACAATGTCGCTGAAAGTGAAACGGACCAAAACGGACCACGTTCAGTGCACAATTCAGAGCCGTGGGCGGAAGTGAAAGTCGAAATCGACGTCGCCGATGATGAGTACGAGTCAGGCGAGACCAACTATCATCCTGACTCGCGTATAATAAGAACGAGTCATCCTTTTCAAAAAGCACCGCTCAGGCTGATGAAAGAGCAAACCGGTGAACCGAGTTTAGATAACGGTAGTGGTTCTCCTACAAAATCGCAAGGCGAAAGTGCCGAGTCACACAGAACTGTCCTCTCATGCACAGACTATCAAACAATTTGTGACGAGAACAGCGCAGATGTGCCAGAGAATTGTCACGTGATTAAAGCAGAGCCTGAATCTGATGAATATTCGGAGAACGTTCCAGCATCAGTGTGGGGTCAGGGAGAGGTCATGAAGAGGGGAAATAACTCTGTGTCCAGTGATAACTATTTGATGTCGTCCGCGTCCTCTACCTGGTCGTCGTTTGTAGTTCAGCGCATGAGGGAGTGTGAAGGTGAGTTTTTTTGGGTTAAATGTGTGTCTGTTGGGGAACTTGGGGGGTGGGGGTGCGGAGGAGAGAGGTTGTTGGTGAGTGACTCGTGTTAACGAGTGGAGTGGAGTGTGGTGTGGTGTAGTTGAGTGTGTGTCTGTGAGATAGTACCGGTAAATAGTGTGTGTGTGTGACAGCTCTGTGTGTGTGTATGTGTGTGTGACAACTGTGTGTGTGTGACAACTCTGTGTGTGTGACAACTGAATGTGTGTGTGTGTTTGTGCCAAGTGTCTGTGTGTGTTTGTGTTTGTGACAAGTGTGTGTGTGTTTGTAATGTGTGTGTGCGCGTGCATGCATGCGCATACAATCTTTCTTTTTTTTCTTTTTCTGCAAACATTTTTTTCATGGCTGAAACCAAATGAATTAATAAAAGACTCCCACCTGTATGTATTTCTGTGTCTGTGCTTCCAGATAACGTCAGAAACAACAATGCAACAAATCCGGCACCCAAATCACCAGACCCGCACTTTCTAAACTTCAACGCCGCCAACATTTCCATCAAGCAAGATCAAGAGCCAATGACTGAGCTGCCTGGAGATCACATGACCGGCTTCGCCTCCATCGAACGTATCATCATGACGACGGGATCTTCTTCAGACGCTACAGAGTTATCCTCCCACGACTTAGTCGTCAAGATGGAGACCGACTCTGATCAAGAAACCATCATCGCTGACTTGACGGAAAGCTGTGACTTTGACGACATGATTGACAACCGTCAACAAGACTTTGGCGCCGTTGACAACTGTCACGATTCGTCACCGGAATATAACGGAAAAGAACCCATATCTCGGCAGAGGATCAAGACAAAGCTTCGTACAGAAAAAACCCACCCCTACCATTGTGAAGAATGTTCCATGGCGTTCGCCAAGAAAAGTCGTCTGACGGAGCATTCCCGAACACACACGGACGAACGGCCGCACCAGTGCCAACACTGCAGCATCAGTTTCCGCAAAGCCGTTTCTCTCAAAGTCCACACGCGCACGCACACAGGAGAGCTCCCCTTTCGCTGCGAGGAGTGCCTGCGTGGGTTCAAATGCCCCGAGGAGCTGAAGAGGCACAAAATCCGCCAGCATTTAGCGGTGCGCCCCTTCGCCTGCCCCGAGTGCGATTCGCGGTTCTTTTCCAAAGCGGACCTGCGCTGTCATCGGAAAGTCCACTCCGGCGTGAAGCCGTACAAATGCCCGGACTGCCCGGCGGCGTTTTACCGCTCCAGCACGCTGACGTGTCACGTGAGGATCCACACCGGGCAGAAACCGTACACGTGCGAAGAGTGCGACAAGCGCTTCCGCCGTTCGGACCAGCTCAACCGACACATGAAGACTCACGGGGAGAAGGGTTACAAGTGCGACAAATGCGACGCATCGTTTCACTACTCCTCGCACCTGAAGCGCCACGGCGCGCGCAAGCACTCTAACGTCAAGCCGTTCTCGTGCCCGGACTGCGGGAACAGGTTCTACACCAACGACGACCTGAAGCTCCACCGCCTGTCTCACCTGGGGATCAAACCGCACGCCTGCCCGGATTGTCACGCCGCCTTCGCCCGGGCCAGCGACCTGAAAGTGCACGTCAGAATCCACACGGGGGAGAGGCCGTACGCGTGTAAGCTCTGCGGGGCGAAGTTCATGCGCTCGAGCGACCTCCGACTGCACGTGAACAAGCACGAGGGCAGGAGACCGTACGCGTGCCCCCTTTGCGGCTTGACCTTCCGGAGGTCGGCGGACCTTTCCCGGCACAAGAAGACCCACAGCAAGCTCAAGCCGTTCGCCTGCGACGACTGTCCAGCGGCCTTCGCCAACTCCTCGGACCTGAAGAGGCACGGGCTGCGAGTGCACAAGAAGGACGTGACCAAGTTCGGCTGCCCGGAGTGCGACCGGCGCTTCTTCAGCCAGCGGGGTTTGGAGATGCACCTGATGCGGCATTCGGTCTCCCAGGACGCAGCCGCGTTCCCATGCTCCCTCTGCACCGCAGCCTTCCCCCACCAGGACCTGCTGTCCGATCACATGACCAAGCTCCACGGAGACGACCACCACCACGGTGGTGGTGGTGGTGGTGGTGGTGGTGGTCATGTGACTCAGCCGCCGCCGGCCAATGAGAGTGAAGAACAGTTAATCGTGAAGCTGACCAAACTCCATGGAGACGATGACGGTGGTGGTGGTGGTCACATGACTCAGCCGCCCCCCGGCCAATGAGAGTGAAGAACAGTTAAAATCGTGAAACTGGCGGTTCCGTCTTTCAGCGCAGTCTAGTTCCAAATCTACCAAAGCTGATTGTGATAGTTTGAATACTTCTAACATGCCAATGGAGCAGATTTCCACAGAATAATTATTGTCATTACATTGCCGTAAAAACTGGACTATGAGACGCACCTGTATGTAAGCCGCACCCATTAAATTAACAAAACATCAGGTATTTATTTACATGTAAGCGGCGCCAGTTTATAGGCCCCCAAGAAAATTATATGTGCGCAAAGCAACACAAATTATAGAAATTCTCCTAGCAGAACATAAGTTTTTTATACTCTCAGATACTTTAGCTAAGCATGATATTTGAATCTATTGATTACCAAAACCAGTTTTGAGTCTAAAGAAGCTCAAAATAGGCTGAACAATGTGGCCAGAAACCCAGATTTAATCATACTGATAAATGTAGAATGGAAAAAAAATGCGATTATAAAGCCGCATCATTTTTTTTTAATTTTTTTTTCTCTCTCTCTAGAACACGGAACATTTCATAAAGCTAACAGGTTTTGTTTCTGAGGTTCACAAATACAGACATTGGACACAGAAAAGTTTTATCAAACCAAGTTATTCTTTGCATTTCAAATGCACAGACTTTTCAGTCCTTCAGAGTAGGGGTACGGAGCTCAGCTATTCACGAGATTTCTCTTTCATACTATATATATAATATATATATATATACACGCATAATGATTTTCATACAGCTGACAAAAAACAAGCTTGGATTAATTTGAGTTTACGCATAATGATTGATAGTACATGTCGTTACAGACCAGGTACTGTCTGTGTTTTCATCTCTGGTCACATGTCAATCAGCCGAAGTCGGACATGCTGGGCCTAATTTATTATTATTTTTATTAGTTAGGCGCATAACGGCAGCATGACGCGTCTGCGCTCATATGACAGGAAGCAATCTGAGCGATCAACATTGAAGAAGAAATCTCGTCACTGGAAAAAGTGGGACCGTGTTTACTAGACCGTATTTTTCAGACTGTAGCGTGAAAAAAGGTAGCTCGTAAAAATAAGTAGCTCGCTACTATGAGAGTCTGTATTTGGGACAATCACAAATTTCACTTTTTCTGTACTTTAACCATTTGCCTAACCCTAACCCTAACCCTATCCCTAAACCTAGAAAAAAAGTGAAATTTGTGGTTCATGCTCAATGTCGCAAATACACGCTGTCATAGGTAGCGAGCTACTTATTTTTACGAGCTACCTTTTTTCATGCGACACAAGGCGTACCTTATTAATTAGAACTTATACCCCCCCCCCCCCCCCCCCACCCCCACCCCCCAAAAAACAAAAAAAAAAAAATTCAGATTTTTTAATTTTTATTTAGTTACTGTATTATTACTTATATTAGTCTATAAGATGCAGGGGTCATTTAAATTTTTATGTTAGCATTTTTTTTACAACTGATTATGTAGATTGATAGATTTTGAGGGTATATGTTTATATTGGTATTTTTTTATAATTGATTATGTTGGTTGATACATTTTGAAGGTTTTTGATACATCTTGAGAGTATCATGTGTATGTTGATTTTTTTTGTTGACATTTGATTATGTTGGTTGATACTTATACATATTGAATGTATTACAGACAAACCTCTATTTTAAGACTTCCAAAATGTCCGGAAAAATCGGTCGTAAATTGGAGGGGTCGTATGACGGAGGTTTTCACTGGCAGCCGTAGAAAGAAAAAGTTCAGCACAGTTCATACTCTCTTCTTCATGCACACATACAATGACATATTAAAACTGGATTTGGGTCTTTCCAACTCCATAGGATTGTGCAATCGATATTACAGTTTAACTTTGCCGACTTCTGTTAATCACCTCCACTCTCGTCCAAAGTCAGTGGTTTTCTTTTTGAAAGTCAGTGGTTTTCGTGCTTTTCCTACGCTCTCCGCCATCTTTTCTACAACAAGGGAAGCGACTCCGCTTTCAGGCCCTTGACCGTGGTTGTTTCCCTTTGCTCGAAGTCTATGCAGACGACAACAACGGTCGTAAAAACCAACAAAATGGCGGTCGTAAGTCGCGTTTTAGAGGAAGTCGTTTAAGAGAGGCCTTTTACATAGTCAAATGCATCCGTGCCAACAAATCCGGTCTCAAATGAGAGGTGGTCGCTTAACAGAGGGTCATAAAATAGGGGTTTGTCTGTACCAATAATTATATTCTTCTTTTTTTTTTCTTTTTTTACAATTGATTATGTTGATCGTATTTTGAGGGTATTCATTTAGAATAATTTATTACTACATTCCCATTTTTGTTGTTTGTTTACTTTTTTGTTTTTTGTCAGGATCTTGAGGATTAAATTAAAATTTACAAAGAAGCATTACAAGAGCGCATACTTAAAGCTTGTCGTGATGCACGCAAATGATTTAATGTACAAGACATTTATTTTTCGGGGTATATTTTTCACAAGACAAGTATTTTTCGAAACATTCCAATTTTCCTTGTTTACTATTTTATCGTTTTTTTCTTTGGCATCATTTTCTTCTTCTTCTGCATTCCCACTGATATGGCCATAACGGGTAAGATCAAAGGAAAACAATTGTATAAATAGTTCCCCCACCGTTCTGGACTTTGACTCTGCCTTATCCCTTTGCTTTCTATCATCTACTGTCATTCTGACTTCTTGGCCCCGTTCTCCCGCCTCTTTTTTCAGAAAAATATTCCAACCAATTTTTTCTTCTTGGAGCTCCTCCCACGAATCGGAATGTATCGGCTGTATGCAGCCGGGAGACTGGTGAAAACTGAAAACCGGACACATATCATTATGTACCTTACCCATTATGGCCATATGGCCTGGGAATGCAGAAGAAGAAGAAAGAAGGATGGTTTTTGAAGGGAAGTTCCACTGTATTGCCTTTTTGTTGTGGAGAGTTATTTTCCCCCCTCAACAATCACATTCCAGCCCCAGAAAAAGGTCTTACAAGGGAGGGGTCTTAGTAGGGAGGTGAACACTCAGTAGCCCAGATTATGAAGGGAAAAATTTGGTGATATTTTTTTGGGGGGTCACATCATAGAGGGAGTCTTAGTAGGGAGGGTCTTAGTAGAGAGGTTCTGCTGTAACGCCAAGGGATTTGTAATGCCTTGACTTGTTTTTATGTCTAACGTTTTTACTCCTGTTTTTTTTTGGTTATTGATAATAATAACAAGAAGTGTTCGTATCAGAAAGCTATGTCTCAGCACTTTGATTATATTCATTATTGATTATTGTCATGATTTAAAAAAAAAAGTATTTCTTTGTTCACCTTTGAAATTTCGATGATAGCGTTTCTCCCTCCATCTGTCTGACTGTCTGTCTGTCTCTCTTTCTGGATCTGTCTTTTTGTCTCCCTTTTTGTGTCTAGTTCTTGTTGTTGTTTCTAGGTGTCAGCATGTCTCTTTGTCTCTCTCTCTCTCTCTCTGTCTCTCTCTCTCTCTCTCTCTCTCTCTCTCTCTCTCTCTCTCTCTCTCTCTCTCTCTCTCTCTCTCTCTCACACACACACACACACACACACACACACACACACACACACACACACACACACACACACACACACACACACACCACAGAGAGACAGAGAGAGAGAGAGAGAGAGCACGCACACACACACACTCTCTCTCTCTCTCTCTCTCTCTCTCTCTCTCTCTCTCTCTCTCTCTCTCTCTCTCTCTCTCTCTCTCTCAGTCTCCCCTCTCTTTCTCTTGTTCTGAATAAATATCTTGAACTAAAGCTAATTTAAGGAGCACGGTATAAGCTTCGAGCTTGCCGTTGCTCTAATTGTCTTTCTGTTTGATCGTTTTCAAATGAATACAGATTTGTTTAAACCAACTAAAGTGTCTGATTGTTGGATTTGTGTTTGTTTGACAGAAACATGAACAGTTTTAAAGAAAGGTTTATCAATCAAATGTGTGCCATCCACCGTAATCTGAGAGTTTCGTGATTGGCTCGGGTGCACCTTTAAAGGGCCAGCCACACGTCCACTAAAATCGCACGACTGTACAATGCGATTCGATCACGTGGTCTCCAAGAACAAATGTGATTGGCGCATCGAGATCACGTGATCGAATCGTATCGTACAGTCGTGCGATTTTAGTGGACGTGTGTCTGGCCCTTGAGGGTCTGCTACACTGCATACGATTCAGCTGTCGATGCGATGCGATTGTTACGATGTGACAGGAAACTGAGTGTTCTTCTTCTTCTTCTTCTGCGTTCCCAGGCCATATGGCAATAATGGGTAAGGTACGTATGTGTCCGGTTTTCAGTTTTCACCGGTTTCCCCGCTTCATGCAGCCAACACATTCCGATTTCGGAGGAGCTCAAATGACAAAAACTGGGAAGATTTTTTTTTTTTAAGGCAGGATAATAGGCCAGTAAGGCAGAAAGATGACAGAAAGCAAAGGGAAAAGGCAGAGTCAAAGAGAGTGAAAGATTAGTGGAAGTTACAAGCACACAGAACTTCCAGAAGGTGGGGGAGCTATTTGTACGAAAGGCCCCCCCCGGGTATCCCCATGGGGAAACTGAGTGATCGACGACGAAGAAGAAGATAACAGACAATGATGGCGGAGAAGACGAGATTTTTAACAAAATGAAACCATCGAAACTGATCGATAGAAAGATAAACACAAACAAAAGAGACATGACTTCAAAATACCCCGCACCACGAAAGGGACATTAAGTGTCAAACTGACCATTCTGAGAGAATTATACGTTTGAAAACTTCAAACAATTCTCTTTCTAACGACACAAGAACCGTTCTTGTATCTTTTCCCGTTCCAGAGTTATGAGCACTTAAAGTTTGTAGGGTGCGTGTCTGCCATTTAGAGAAAACACAGTCCAAAGTCTAGCCTAGCTGAAGAAAATGCATTGACCTACTTATTTTAAAGCACTTATAGGACCATTTAGAGACTCTGTTAAAGATTGTGCTTTATAAATATGAAAGATAAGATGTCAGAGAACTCGAAAATACCCCATAACTCAAAATTGACCCCCCCAAAAAAAAAGATATTTTTGACATTGCAAGCCTGTTGTGAGAAACCAGCCCAGCGACTTAATGTCCCTTTCGTGGTGCTGAGTCACAAATGACCACAGAACACCAATGGTCTCAAGCTTTCGAGGATTTTATTTCACCTCTTCGTCAGGAAGATGAGTTTCAAACTGACATGAGATAAAAAGTTTCAAAGGCACAGCCAAGACAGAGACCCAACCGGACTAGCTCTTCTCCTCCTAGGGAAACATCCTAGCCTTTCACAGGAACTGTGGTCTTCCTTAAAAAAAAACCACCAAACAAACAAACAAACTGTGGTCTTCCTTGTAGAGCAAGACCATTTTCTTTATGGCTTGGAGTCAAAACGGACTATCTTTAGATAGTCCATTGACATAATGTTATTGAGTCATTTCAAGAGAAAAGGAGTGTGGGACACAGAGAGAGAGAGAGAGAGAGTTAAATGAAGGAGAAAGAAAGAATTAGAGAGATGCCACACGCACGTGTATACATACACACACTCGCACGCACACAAATACACGCGCGAGCACACACACACACACACACACACACACACAACAACTGAACACAACACAACACATGCACACACAAACACGCACCCCCCCACCCCTTCTCTCATATACACAAATAAAATTGTATCTCTCAATTGCTCTATTTGTTTCTCTCTCTCTCTCTCTCTCTCTCTCTCTCTCTCTCTCTCTCTCTCTCTCTCTCTCTCTCTCTCTCTCTCTCTCTCTCTCTCTCTCTCACACACACACACACACACACGCACGCACACACACACACACACACACAAATAAAAAATAATGTAAGTGTTTGCAGCTATCCACTTTGTTAATCTGTTGCCTGCTTATATTTCCTTCATAATGCTAAGAGACCAAAAGTGGAATTTCATGTCGTCTACTGAATTGATTTTTATAATGTTTCATAAACATTGCCCTGTTATATTTTTTATGCTATTGTATATATGTATATGAATTAGTATGTATATGTGCGTGTGTGCGTGAAAGAGAGAGAGAGAGAGAGAGGGGGGGGGGGGAGTGTACATGTGTGAGTGCGGGCATATCATTTTGCAAGCATATAGTGTGTTTACGCTTTGTTGTTGTTGGGTGTTGTTGTTTTCTAAATTATTGCATGCTCATTTTTCGTCCTTTGATTATTTATCTGTGTTATAGATGGCTTGATGTAAAAAAGCAAACATTATTGCTTATTCAATGTACCATCTAAAAATACAATTTTGACTGACTTTTTGTTTACACAGGCAGGATGGAAAAAAGCTTTGTCAGCTTATTCTTTAACCCTCAATAAAGATGATTTTGACTTGACTACACTTGACACACACACACACACACACACAAACACACACACACACACACACACACACACACACACACGCGCGCGCGCGCGCGCGCGCGCGCGAACAATCAACTTATTATTTTCCTTGACACACACACACACACACACACACACGCGCGCGCGCGCGCGTGCGCGCATACACACACATACGCACGCACGCACAGAGAGAGAGAGAGAGAGAGAGAGAGAGAGAGTGAGTTAGTGCTGAAACTGATCCGTAACAGCCCTGCTCGCCAGACTCCTTGCACAGACAACACACTCCACATGCAGTGCAAAGAAACATAGTGAGAGAAGAAGAAAAAAAAGACCCACTGTTGATCCATGCGCAGATCATACCTAATGTCGTTTGCCTCTGGGAGTGTCACGATAGTCCGACGTTTATTTTGTCCGACGTGGCCATAGTCCGACTAACTGAGCGCTAATACACTACGTGGCAAGAGTCCGCCAGGCAGTTGTTTCGAAACCTAGTAAAGTAAAGAAATGTAACTCTCTGTAATTAACTCCCTTCACCATTGTTTGTGTTATGTTATTGCTTTTTTCTAGTACCCTCTATAAATAAAATTCATTCAATTCAATTCATTCAATTCAATTCAATTCAATTCATTCAATTCAGTTCAAAGTTATCTTCGGCACCAAGTCGCCTAGCAAAGTATAAACAACAGCCACATTTGACTAGACAGACCCCAGGTTCGTCCTCAAAACAAAACAATAGGATGACCCAGGACTGCCTGTAGGGGAAGACGGGGTAAAAAGCCCATGGGCGGGTAAGAAGCCCATGCCAATTATCTCATGAAATGAAGCAAATTTCAGTCACATTTTGCCCATGAGACGAGTGTTAATGTTTAGCATTCGTCTCACGGACAAATTTGACTGACGTTTTCTTTATTTCATGAGATAATTGGCATGGGCTTCTTACCCGCCCATGGGCTTTTTACCTCGTCTTCCCCTATGACCATCACTCACACAGCACACAACAACAGTGTTGGAGAGAATTAGCGCACAAACAAATCAACATTAATTCAAGAATGGCATAGCCTTCTATAGTCTTGAATTATGTTACACTTAGGGGAAGACGGGGTAAAAAGCGCATGGGCGGGTAAGAAGCCCACCCCAATTATCTCATGAAATAAAGAAACTTTCAGTCAAATTTGCCCATGAGACGAATGCTAGACATTAACGCTCGTCTCATGGGCAAAATGAGACTGAAATTTGCTTCATTTCATGAGATAATTGGGGTGGGCTTCTTACCCGCCCATGCGCTTTTTACCCCGTCTTCCCCTAAACAACGCACAACACAGAACAAAGGGGTACAACTCTATTGGCCACTGCAAGAGTGAATGCCCTTGGTGGGGGGGGGGGTATGCTTGAGTACTGACCAAACAAGGGCATAACTCCTCTCGCCAATAACCCTATTTGAGGCCACTGAGTGGCCTCCCTTTTGCAAGAGTGAATGCTCTTTTTGGATACTGACCAACAAAGGGTTAACTCTTGCTGTCAAGGGCGTTAATAACCCTAGTTGCAGTGGCCAATAGAAACTGGGTTAAGCAAAGACAGAAAGAGTGAGGCGAGGAGAGAGGATGATAGTAGTGTAAAGAAAGATGACTCTTTGTAATTAACTCCCTTCACCAAAGTTTTTTTTTCCCAGCACCAAGTCGCCCAGCAAAGGTGAAGGGAGTTAAGTACAGAAAGAGCTGTTGTTTATGCTTTGCTAGGTGACTTGGTGCCCCAAATAACGTTGGTGAAGGGAGTTAATTACAGAGAGTTACCTTTCTTTACATTGCTATCATTATCCTCTCTCTGTTGTTGTGTACTGTGTGGTCATAATATAGGCAGTCCTGGGTCATCCTTTTTTTAGGATGAACTTTGGGGTCTGTCTAGCCAATGTGGCTGTTGCTTATGCTTTGCTAGGCGACTTGGTGCCCCCAAATAACGTTGGTGAAGGGAGTTAATTGCAGAGAGTTACCTTTCTTTACAATAGCTATTATTATCCTCTCTTTGTTGTTGTGTACTGTGTGGGTGATGGTCATAATATATAGGCAGTCCTGGGTCATCCTTTTTTGAGGAACTAACAAATGTCCCATATGTGCCTTCCCAGGTCGAGAGGACGTAAAACTTCAAATTTCATTCATTCCTTTTTTGAGGATGAACTTTGGGGTCTGTCTAGCCAATGTGGCTGTTGCTTATGCTTTGCTAGGCGACTTGGTGCCCCAAATAACTTTGGTGAAGGGACGAGAGAGGCTGGGAGAAAGAGACAGACAAAGCTAAAAACACATGCAGGCAAGTAGAGAGAGAGAGAGAGAGAGAGAGAGAGAGAGACACCTTACCAATGATGCTTATACATCTGTATCGTTAAAAAAATCGGGACTTTCCTGGAGTTGCACTGCCTCCGGGCATTGCCTCCAGGATCGTTCCCACCATCTTTATATCTACTAATGTCCCATATGTGTCTGTTTCAAACCGGAGGACGTTAAACGGATTTTCAATCCAAAGAGAGAGAGAGAGAGAGAGAGAGAGAGAGAGAGAGAGAGAGAGAGAGAGAGAGAGAGAGACTGGACACTGGACACTGAAAAACTTTATTAGAGAGAGAGAGAGAGAGAGAAAGAGAGAGAGAGACTGGACACTGGAAAACTTTATGAGAGAAAGAGAGAGAGAGAGGCCTACCATACCATGTCGGACTGTTGCCACGTCCGAACTTTAAACGTCGAACAATCGAGATGATGCCGTTAGCCTTCTAGTCTTCTCCAGACACGTAATGTAGACGATGTTTTTTGTTGTTTTTAGGTGTGTGGGGGTGGTGGTGGGGGGGGGGGGGGGGGGTGTTAGTCTGACGTAATCCAGGCTACCTGCAACGGCATCCGTGATAGGGGAAGACAAAATGCTGTGTCCTGTAGTAAGTAGCTTTGTCACTAACTGAACTAAATGTCCATAACCTTGGCATGAACTCGGATAGGTGAGTGACAAACTGCCAGAAGCCAGGGACATTGGGGGTGGGGAGGGAGGGGAGGGGGCAGGGGGTGGGTGGGGAAGGTGGAGCACAAATCGAGAAGAGACAGAGAAAGAAGTTTGGTCATCAATCAGGAAGCAGAAATGTGGTGAGCTTAAAGGGGCACCCTGGCGGATGCGTTTTTTTTGCCAGAAACACGTCCAGATCACCAGGAAAACACCCTTTACAGAGATCGCAACACTCACTTTGCTCTGGTTTCCTGGAAATCAAGCCGTCAAAAAGTGGATTTCTCCTTGTCGGAGGTGCTAGAAGTCAAATTCTTTCACCCAAAGAGAAGGCGTTTGCCGTCTCTTTTTGAATGGCCGCCTGCGTTTAGACCAAATCGTTTGCAGGAACTTTTCGCAATACAAGCCTTTTTATTTTATTATTTTTAATTGTATACAGTTTATCTAAAGGAGTTTCGCTCACAACAAAGGAAATAGCTCCTTTTTTTTTATTTTACTGCACTACAAAAAAAGAAAACGCTTCAACCACAATGAGTGATCTCCACCCACCCACCCCATCCAAAATGGCTACTCTCTCTGACATCTCCGCCCAGAAAAAAATCGCCGCTTTGACGGTTTAATTTATAAGAAACCAGAGCAAAGTGAGTGTTCCGATCCTTGAAAAGGCTGTCTTACTGGTGATCTCGACGTGTTTCTTGCAAAAACTCATCCGTCCGAGTCCACCTTTAAATTCACAAAGGTAACTGAAATGCAGAGAGAGAGATTTGTGCTCACCTTCTCCCCCCCCTGGCCCCTCCCCTCCCTCCTCCCCCCCCACCCCCTTGGCCTGACCTGTCCCCTGGCCTTCCAGTTCGAGGTGTCGCGTGCAAATTTGCAGCTCTACAAGTGCAGTTGTAGTGCACGCGCACTATATAACTTCACTTGCGCTCCAAGTGTCAAGTGTATTATCCGGGACAGAAAATATTAGTGTGTGTTTTTTACGGAAAAAGTGATATTTTCATTCTTCAAATCCCCTATGGCTCCAACCCACCTGCGTGCGCATCTCGACCATTCCAACGGAAGTGTCGCCATCTTAGTCCTTATTTGTGTGCAAACAAAGTGAAAATGTTATCTAAATGTGTAAAGAAAACATCCAGATGTTATAAATACAGTTTAGATAAGTTTCGAATTGGAACAGCCAAATACGCAGCATCGATCTGGCATTTTTCAAAAAAAGGTAAGGACTAAGATGGCGGTCTCCCATAATATGGCGCTCCTTGTGGCCGGATATGACGACACGTGGGTACCAGCCATAGAGACAGCACTTTTTCCGTCTAACATCGTTCAGATAGTGTTTTGATACACACTCTCATAGTAGCGAACTGCAAATTTGCACGAGCTGCAAATTTGCACGCGACAGGCCTATCCCACAACAAGTCAGAACTTCTTTCCGATCTTGTGTTTCTTCATCCTAACAACAGTAGAACTTCTTTTTTTTATTTATATATAGACCGGAACTATTGCATGCGAATCATGCATGACTCACAGACACCGATCATCGCCACACTGAATCGCGTCGTATTGGGGTCAAATCGTAGGCAGCGTGGTCGGGCCTTTAGTAGCGACATAGAATCTTCATAACGACAGCAGGGAAGCAACTCCTGACTAGGCAAAAACAGTCTGTGTTCTGTTCTTAATGCCAAAAGGTATGTCATTGTTCTCGGGTGAAAGCCTGAAGATATACCAGACTATCAGAAAAGGACTCAACAACAATAGAGCGTACGATAACAATATTAAAATCATTGCATGCATAGCAAACACTATTATAAACACAGAGAGATACAGAGAGAAAGTGAAACGCAGAGAGACAGAGGCGGACAGAGAGACAGAGACAGAGACAGAGACAGAGAGACAAAAAAAAAAATCAGGCAATCGTGGCGGTAGGGAGAGGTTCCTATCTACCAATGAAATGCTTCGTTTAAAAAAAGTATCAAAATGGTGCGTTCGATGAAGTTTTACGACGAGAAACTCTATCTAGCTGCTCGACAGAGTTTAGAAACTCTATCTAACTGCTAGCTATAGTTTAGAAACTGTATCTAACAGTTCGATAGAGTTTTTAAACTCTGTCGAACTGCTAGATAGAGTTTTGGTCATTCGGCGCCCCATACCTTTAGTAGCGACATAGAATCTTAAATAACGACAGCAGGGAAGCAACTCTGACTAGGCGAAAACAATGTGTGTTCTGTTCTTAATGCCGAAAGGTATGTCATTGTTCTCAAGTGAAAGCCTGAAGGTACTATAGACTATCAGCCCTCCACCCACCCACACCCCCCCACACCACCCTACCCACCCCCGTGGGGATACCGGGGTGGGGGTGGTGGGGAGTTTTTTGTGTATAAATAGTTCCCCCCACTTTCTGGAAGTTCTGTAAGATTTTTTTTAATATACTGTGGCGGTACCATAGCCGATAAGGTTTAACCGAGGCGTGGTTACCGCTACACCTATCTGTATTTTTTTTTTTTTTTAAATCGGGACTTTACTGGTTTCGTACTGCCTCCGGGCATTGCCTCCAGTATTGTTCCCACCATATTTGTATTTACAAATGTCCCATATGTGTCTGATTCAGACCAAGAGGACGTAAAACTCCATTTTCGCCGGCCCTGGAAGTTCTGTAGCTTGTAACTTCCTCTAATCTGTCACTCTCGTTGACTCTTGACTTTTTCTTTCTTTATTTATTAAGGTATTAGGTACTTTATAGTCACAGAGGCGTCTCTGTGAAATTCGGGTTGCTCCCACCTGGAGAGAGTGTCGCAGTCAGAGGCGCGCCACCCTAGTTGTTGTTTTTTGGGGTGGGTTTTTTTTAATGCGAGTTTTGTGTGACTGATGAGGAAGGAAAGGGTGGTGGTGTTGGTAAATTTGGACCAAATGACAACTTTTTCGTTGCCACTGGGTTTAGCGTGTGCTAAGTGCATGGGCACACGTGGGGACCTCGGTTTATCGTCTCATCCCGGAAAGACTCCATGTTCAGACCTGTAAGGCCTAGTGCAGAGTGAGAGGGAAAAATCCCCTTGTACCCAGCCAGGTTCGAACTCGGGTTTACTTGACTCAAGAATTAAGCGAACGCGTTACCTCTGTGCCACTTTTTACACTTGCTTACTGTCATCATCTTCTACTTCTTCTTCTTCGATCGCTCAGTTTCCTGTCTATTATGAGCGCAGATGCGTCATGCTGCCGTTATGCGCCTAAGTAAGAAATAATTAAGCCCAGCAAGTCCAGAAAGCGAACTAATACTTATTAATTTAAAAAAATATAGTCTTAAAGCACATCATCATTATGAAGGTACATTAATTAATAAACAGATAAACACACAAAAACGAAGTATAATCGCCCATAGTACAAAAAAGAAAAGAACTCAACAACAATAGAGCGTGCGATAACAATATTAAAATCATTGCATGCATAGCAAACACTATTATAAACACACAGAGATACAGAGAGAAAGTGAGACGCAGAGAGACAGAGACGGACAGACAGACAGAGAGACAGATACAGAGACAGAGAGACCAAAAAATATACTAGGCAATCGTGGCGGTAGGGAGAGGTTCCATGCAACCAGGAAATCCCCACCCCCACCCCCACCCCCATATTCCGCCCCTTGCTTTGAAGAGTGTGCTGACTTCACGTTTCTGGCACCAACCCTCTATCTATCTTCACAAGCCATCTTCCTGTTTGTTCTGTAGTATTCGAGAGAGAGAGAGAGAGAGAGAGAGAGAGAGAGAGAGAGAGAGAGAGAGAGAGAGAGAGTGTGTGTGTGTTGATGCTTTGTTCAACTGATTGTATTTTGTATTGTGTTTTTTGGGTGGGGTGAGTGGTGGTGATGGTAACGGTGTGTGTGTGTGTGTGTGTGTGTGTGTGTGTGTGTGTGTGTGTGTGTGTGTGTGTGTGTGTGTGTGTGTGTGTGTGTGTGTGTGTGTGTGTATGTGCGTACGTGCGTGTATGTGTGGCTGGGGTGTGTATGTGTATGCCTATTTGCATGTGCGAGAGCGATTATTTCGTTGTGTTGCTGAATTTGTTGCTTTTAATTTTTGTTGTTGTTAAGCGCATAGAGCTCCACATTGGTGGAGGAATGCGCTATATAAATGATTCACTATTATTATTATTATTATTATTATTATTATTCTCTGCTGGCACCATCTCCCCGTCTTTTTGTACTGCAAGTACTGCACGTTATGTGCAAGAAATGGGAGGGCGTTGGAAATGGGCATGAAGGCCTATGTGCGTTTGTCTGTCTGTCTGTCTGTATGCATGTCTGCAAGTTCTGCGTAAGAAATGGGAGGGCGTTGGAAATGGGCATGAAGGCCTATGTGTGTTTGTCTGTCTGTCTGTGTCTGTGTCTATCTCCAGTCGGGCAATGTCATTCTGTACGCCTGTACATTAGGTGTTTTTTTGTATGTAGACCTATAGAAATGTGTTTGTATTTATACGCGTATGCATGTGTGGACGTTTTGCATGCGTGTACATATTAATGCAGTGCTTGTGACAATGGCTCCCCCCCACCTGCGTGCGCATCTCGACCCTTCCAACGGAAGTGTCGCCATCTTAGTCCTTATTTGTGTGTAAACACAGTGAAAATGTTATCTAAATGTGTAAAGAAAACATCCAGATGTTATACATACAGTTTAGATAAGTTTCGAATTGGAACAGCCAAATACGCAGCATCGATCTGGCATTTTTCAAACAAAGTTACTGAC
>CM065710.1:12806281-12818781 GCA_017654935.2 Phymorhynchus buccinoides
AAAGGCTTGTATTGTGGAAATTTCGTGCAAACGATTTGGTCTAAACTCAAAGGCTTGTATTGTGGAAATTTCGTGCAAACGATTTGGTCTAAACTCAGGCGGCCATTAGAAAAGAGAAGAGGCACATGCCTTATCTTCCACTGAAAGAGTTTGACTTCCAGCACCTGCGCCAAGGAGGAATCGCCGATTTGGGGGTATTTTCCTGGTGATCTCGACGTGTTTCTTGCAAAACTTCATCCATCAGGGTCCACCTTTAACAAACAGTAAGCTCTACGTAGTTCCGTGGATTCGAAATCAGAAACATAATGAGCTC
Organism: Phymorhynchus buccinoides; assembly: GCA_017654935.2. Taxonomy (NCBI): domain Eukaryota; kingdom Metazoa; phylum Mollusca; class Gastropoda; order Neogastropoda; family Raphitomidae; genus Phymorhynchus; species Phymorhynchus buccinoides. Next base: position 12,806,595 of record CM065710.1, read on the forward strand.
TGCAGAGGGTGCAGGCCTGTGCGTGCGGGCCTGTGCGTGCGCGCGTGTGTTATTTGTGTGTGTCTTCGTACTGATGTGCGTGTGGACGTGTGCGATTGTACATTCTGTCTGCCTGTCTGTCTGTGTGTCTGTCCGCTTATTACCTTTCTGTCCGAGTGTCTAACAGTCTGTCTCTCTGTATATCTGATGGCAGATTTTTGTTTGTTTGTATATGTAGGCCTATGTCTGTTTGAAGAAGTTCAAAGTTATTATCTCTCTCTTACTCCCTCACTCTCTCTCTCTCTCTCTCTCTCTCTCTCTCTCTCTCTCTCTCTCTCTCTCTCTCTCTCTCTCTCTCTCTCTCTCTCTCTCTCTCGCTCTCTCTCTCTCTCTCTCTCTCTCTCTCTCTCTCTCTCTCTCTCTCTCTCTCTCTCTCTCTCTCTCTCTCTCTCTCTCTCTCTCTCTCTCTCTCTCTCTCTATCTGTTTCGCTCTCTCTCTCACCCACTCACACACACACACACACACACACACACACACACACACACACACACACACACACACACACACACACACACACACACACGCTCACTCTCTCTCTCTCTCTCTCTCTCTCTCTCTCTCTCTCTCTCTCTCTCTCTCTCTCTCTATCTATCTATCTCTCCGATCTTTCTCTCTCTCTCTCTCTCTCTCTCTCTCTCTCTCTCTCTCTCTCTCTCTCTCTCTCTCTCTCTCTCTCTCTCTCTCTCTCTCTCTCTCTCTGTGTGTCTCGCTCTCTCTCTCTCTCCCACTCACTCACACACACACACACAAAAACTCTCTTTCTCTCTCTCTCTCTCTCTCTCTCTCTCTCTCTCTCTCTCTCTCTCTCTCTCTCTCTCTCTCTCTCTCTCTCTCTCCCCCCCCCCATCTCACCAAACAACGACGATAACATCAATAATAATAATAATAATAATAATAATAATATTAATAATAACAACAATAACAATAGTAACGACGATGGGTTATACACTGATGATGAATCTCAATATTTCCATTTTTTTAAAATTGATTTTAAATTCGCAGATTCCTGCCGGGTGTCGTTCACGGCTCGTCTCAGCGAAAGGTCGGGGACAAAGTTCTACAGCAACACCACCATGGTCTTCGACTCCGTCCTGACCAACAAGGCGAGTACAACGCACGCACCTTAACCCTTTCACCGCCAATGTCGCATTTATGCACCACAATGGCTTAACCCATGTCACTAAAAAGCATCAAATCAGGGCCTGTTATCCAAAGACCCTATTTTCGTAATTTGGGGAGGTAAGGATAGGCCTGATGTTATACATGTCACAGAGGAATTCTCAATATTGCAGATCTTTTCTTCTCAATACCCAGTTAAGTTTAATGGTATATTTTGACTGAAAAATGGCTGGCGGTGAAAGGGTTAAGGAACTCACTTCCCCGTGGGGATACCCGGGGGGTCTTTCGTACAAATAGTTCCCCCACCTTCTGGAAGTTCTGTGCTTGTAACTTCCTCTAATCTGCCACTCTCTTTGACTCTTGCCTTTTCCCTTTGCTTTCTATCATCTACTATCTTTCTGACTTATTGGCCCCATTCTCCTGCCTTTTTTCCCAAAAGATCTTCCAAATAACTTTTCTCCCTTGAGCTCCTCCGAAATCGGAATGTGTCGGCTGTATGCCGCGGGGAGACCAGTGAAAACTGAAAACCGTCAAGATCAAATAATAAGCTTCAAAATATCTCCCACCGCATTTCTTGAATGACGCCGATCGATGATAATAATAATGGTTGTATCGGTGGCAATGAACGGTTTTCTTGTAACAGCCTCAAGGTCATATGTCAAGGTCAAGAGGCTTTGTAACCCCTTCCAGACATCACTGCCTTAGGCAAGCATCATTACTGGCCTGGGGTTGCCTAGAAAAAACACACCCAACAACCTAATAAGAAACGTAACAAAACGTAACACTGTCAATGATTCAGTTTTGACAACATTACTGGTTGGTTTAAACCAATCTTTATTCATTTGAAAACATAGTCAAACAGAAAGGCAATTGTAGCAACAACAAGCTATTCAAATGAATAAAGATATGTTTAAGCCAAGAGTCAAAGAGACTGACGGATTAGAAGACGCTACAAGCACAGAACTTCCAGAAGGTGGAGTAACTATTTATGTGAAAGAACCCCCCTCCCGGTATCCCCACGGGGGGGGGGGGGGGGGGGGGGGGGGGGGGGGGGGGGGGGGTTGATATCATACCCTACGAAACATACCCAAATGGAAGAAGAACAACATAAGAAGAAAGAAGAAGAAGAAGAAGAAGAAGACGACGAAAAAGACGACGACGAAAAGAAGAAGAAGAAGAAAGAAGAAGAAGAAGAAGAAGAAGAAGAAGAGAAGAAAGAAGAAAAAGAAGAAGAAGAAGAAGAAGAAAGAAGAAGAAGAAGAAGAAGAAGAAGAAGAAGAAGAAGACGACGAAAAAGAAGAAGAAGAAGAAGAAGAAGAAGAAGAAGAAGAAGAAGAAGAAGAAGAAGAAGAAGAAGAAGAAGAAGAAGAAGAAGAAGAAGAAGAAGAAGAAGAAGAAGAAGAAGAAGAAGAAGAAGAAGAAGAAGACGAAGAAGAAGAAAGAAGAAGAAGAAGAAGAAGAAGAAGAAGAAGAAGAAGAAGAAGAAGAAGAAGAAGAAGAAGAAAAGGAAGAGGAAAATATAGAAGAAGGTAAAAAGGAAGAATAAGAAGATGATGATGATGATGATGTCAGATGATGAAGATGATCATGATGATGATGAAGAAGAAATCGAAGATGGAGAAGAAGAATTTGTAGATAGGCCTAACTAAACATTCATTACTATTTTTTGTTGTTGAAGCAGCGAAGGGGAGTGTTTAGCTGTAAGGGGGCGGAGTTGGAAGCGCTGAGTCGAAGCAGCAAAGGGGAGTGTTTAGCTGTAAGTGGGCGGAGTCGACGCGCGAAGCGCTTGTACTTTTATATTTTGGTGTGGTTTCTGTATGAAAGGGTGAGGCCTATGATACCAAGACGGGCGTCTTCAAGGCTCCCTGCGCCGGCCAGTACTTCTTCCGGCTGAGCATGCGCAGTCACCAGGACGGGGATGCCGGGTACGTGGACGGGTCCATTCAAGTCAACGGGGTGGACCAGGCTAGGACCAGCGTTTTTACCGACTCCCCCCGAGACCACTACGAGCAGGTCTGTGGTGTGTGTGTGTGTGTGTGTGTGTGTGTGTGTGTGTGTGTGTTGGGGGGCAGTGGTGAGGGGGGTGGGGGAGGGGGGAGGTGGGGAAAGGGGGTGGAGGAGTACGGAGGAGCAGAGAAGATGAGAAAGCGTGTGGGGTTCGGCTTGGGGGTTTGTTTTGGGGTCTATTTATTAGTCTGTCGGTCTCGGTCTGTCTGTCTGACTGTCTCTCTCTCCCTCTCTGTCTCTGTCTGTCTGTCTGTCTCTCTGTTTGTCTCTCTGTTTGTCTCTCTCTCTCTCTCTCTCTCTCTCTTTCTCTCTCTCTCTCTCTCTCTACTGGTCTGAATCTATTATTCAACCCCTTCATAAGAAGGGCGACAAAAGTTCTCCTGATAACTACAGGGGGATCTCTCTTCTCAATATTTGTAGTAAACTTTATAGTCACATTTTGAATCAAAGACTTAGTAAGTGGACTGAGGAAAATAATGTTATAAACGAAAGTCAGGCTGGTTTTTAGAAAGAAATACAGTACAATCGACCATGTGTTTACGCTTTTTGCATTAGTACAGAAGCAATTGTCCTATCATAAAAAGTGATATGTTGGTTTTATAGATTTTCGTAAAGCCTTTGATTCGTACAAATTTATGGAATGTCTTGAAGAAAAGGGGTATAAGGGGAAGAATGCATAATGCTATTACTAGTATTTATAAAGTTGTTAAAGCAAGGGTGAGAGCAGGTGGTGAGCTTAGTGGTGCTTTTATGTGCCCCTTAGGACTTAAACAAGGTGAAATATGCAGCCCTGTGCTATTTTCACTCTTCATTAATGAGTTAGCTTGTGATATTATCAATAAGGGAAAACATGGTCTTCAGTTGATACCTGATCTATTGGAATTACTTATCCTGATGTTCGCAGATGATATAATCTTGATATCAGACTCTGTCATAGGGTTACAAAATCAGTTGAATGTTTTGCATGAGACGTCGACAAGACTTGGACTGTCTGTGAATCTTGATAAATCTAATATTGTAGTGTTTAGGAATGGTGGGCATTTATCAGCAACAGAAAATTGGTTTTACGGACAAACTAAAGTAAATGTTGTAAATATGTATAAATATTTAGGTATTATTTTGTCAACCAGATTATCATTTTCTCATACTTTACATGACATGGCTAGTCGTGCAAGAAGGGGGGTAATTAATATTTTCAGATTGTTAAATTCGATTGGTGAAAGATCTCCAAGTATATTTTTCAAAAATTTTGATGCACAAATACAACCAATGTTAAGTTATGGTGCTGAAATCTGGGGTATTATTGCAAACGTAGACATCTTAGAGAAAGTGCATTTATTTGCATTGAAAAGATTTTTAAATGTGAGTATCAGAACGCCCAATGCAATGGTATACGGTGAGCTTGGACGTTTTCCTTTATACATTAATTTACATGTAAGATCAGTTAAATATTGGTTGAAAGTTATTGAGATGCCAGAATACAGACTACCCCTAAAAGCTTATAAAATGTTACTTTTCCTGCATCATCAGATAGAAACACGTGGGCCACATCTGTCTGTTTTATGCTTCATAAATATGGTTTTCAAGAAGTCTGGGAGAATCAGGGAGTTGGAAATGTAAAGCATTTTCTTGCACTCTTACGCTTAAGACTAGTTAACGAATTTAAAGAAAAATGGTGTTCTCAACTTCATGATAGTGAACGTTTCTCCTTTTACCGCACTTTCAAAAGTGACCTAATACTTTCACATTACTTGTTGGATCTGAAACACATTCAAGCGAGAATCAGTCTTATACGGTTTCGACTCGGTGTGTCCACAACTTAATATTCACAAATTACGTTTCAGAATCAATGTAAGAGAGGAAGACTTAGCATGCCCATTTTGTAAGTCCCAAAGAGAAACAGAGGTCCATTTTGTGTTACGATGTCCCATGTATGATAACCTAAGGCAACAATATATCCCTGCTAAATATTATAATACTCCATCTCTCTTTAGACTGACTTTATTATTAGCATGTGAAAACAAATCTGTGGTTTTACGTTCAGCTGTGTATTTAGATAAGGCATTCAAGGTACGTTATTTGAATATGCTTGAGTGAATCCTGTATCCATATGTATCGAATGCGCGAGAATGTTTGATTAATTGTTTGTATATTATAATTATGGATGTGCATGTTCTTTGAAATCAATGATAATTAGCTCACTTTCTTTTGTAACCATCCCTCGTGACATGAGCCAATGGCCTATTCATTAAAATCGTTCAGTGTTCAGTGTTCAGTCTCTTCTCTCTCTCTCTCTCCTCTCTCTCTCTCTCTCTCTCTCTCTCTCTCTCTCTCTCTCTCTCTCGTGAACTTCGTTTGTACAACATAGGCTATGCTCATTTGCTTGGACAATTTCTGAATTTGGAGGCTGCATTGAGAAAATTGGGAAATTCCCCCTGGAAAAATCGGGCTTCTACACACACACACACACACACACACACACACACACACACACACACACACACCGGTAAAAAATCGGAATTTTACCCGGGGAAAAAATCGGGATTCTACTACACACACACACACACACACACACACACACACACACACACACACACACACACACACACACACACACCCCCGATAAAAATCGGAATTTTCCCGGATTCCACAATTTTCCCCGTGTTCTTTCTTATAGTCTAATTCACATTACCCCCACCCACCCACCCCTTCCCTTCAATTAACCCTTTCACCTTTATTTTCACTTCAACCGTTTCGACCTTAATTTAACCCTTTTGACCTTCAGGCGTCTAACGGGCTGGTGCTGACCTTGAAGGAAGGCGACGAGGTCCTGGTCCGCGTGAGGACCAACTCCAGGGGCAAGATCTACGGGGAGTTCTTCAGCATCTTCGCCGGGTTCTTCCTCGGTGCTTAGATCGTCAAAGACACCCCCCCCCCCCCCCCACACACACACACACACACCCCCCACACCCACGTCACGTGTCACATTCCCTCTTAGGCTTGGAACATTTCTTAAGATTTCTTGCCAGCTATAATAAGAGGGAAAACTCGTGGGAAAAAACACATGATTTTTGACACGTGACGTGGTGGGTCTTTAAAAGGTGGACCCTGACGGATGAGTTTTTTGGCAAGAAACGCGTCGGGATCACCCAGAGAAAGACAGCCTTTTCAAGGATCGGAACAACTCACTTTGCTCTGGTTTCCTAGAAATCAAACCGTCAAAACGGCGATTCCTCCTGGTGATCTCGACGTGTTTCTTACAAAAACGCATCCGTCAGGGTGCCCCTTTAAAATATCCCGTCGGTGACACTTTTTGGTTTTTTAATATGTGACCCGTCACCACAAAATGAGTCTTGATGTCCCGGGGATCACTTTTGAGATATTATCAAATCATTAATTATTCTGCATTGAGAGAGCTTTCCAACAAATTCTAAAATTTAGTCAAATCAGGGGCTATTTGTTGCAAAGTTATGAAGATTTGAATCAGGGATTCGGCAAAATGAGAAAACGCAACCGGAAAATGTCAAAATGTGCGCAAAACAACCAGATATTTCTGATTTAAAAAAAACCCACCACACACACTTTTAAGGCAGAAAGGATCGTTTTTACACTTCAGTACTTCTGTGTAAAGTAGAGAAAGACTTATCGTTCCATGATAAGTCAAAATCTGAGAATTGATGATTTGGTCTAAACTCAGGCGGCCATTAGAAAATAAATTTTCCACCTAAAAAAAAAGTTGCCCCTAGTGAGCTAGGAACAACAGGACTCATTTTGTGGCCACGGTCACATATATCATTTTATTTTATTTTATAGAAACATTGAGATTAATATGACATAATGGTATCAACAACAGTATAAGGACTAGTAGAACTACTGTACAATAAAGGATTTTTGTCTACAGTAAGAGCTTACTGGAATATCGTGGTACAGCTTATAGAGTACTGACGAGTCTACGCGTTGGCTGGGTCAGTGCTACACCCCCCCCCCCCCCCCCCCCCCCCCCCCCCCCCACACACACACCCCTTTGAAATCATAGAGATTGTAAAGAAATCACGTCATGCTTGCGTCATTTGTTCCAATGACGTTTTATTTCTTCCGGCTACCATTTTTCAACGGAAAGAGACCAACTTTCATGGAGTTAAGATTTGAATCTACTCATTTTACTAACGGTTTCCTTTACGCAGTTGGTATGGGGGTGAAAGTTGCTATGGGTTACATATACGTGTAATATGCATAAAAATGCAACACCCGTATGTATGTACGGTGCGCACTGACCCGTACCGGTACGCAATGACCAACTTGTCACAGTCTTCAGAAATCCGTTTGCTTCCTTCTAGAAAACGGTGTCAGTTACAAAGCAGAGCGTTGATACAGTGGAAGCAGAAACATTTTAACAAGACGCTGGTGATCTAAATCTTTTCCCAATATTGAACCGGAGATCCACAAATTGACGTTGTATTACGATAGTGCCTTAAGGGGTACGCAACCCCCTTCAGTACTCTTTTTTGAAAGACTTTTTGACTGTCAAACTATGACTGGGTCGGTGGGGGGGGGGGGGGGGGTGGAGAGAGAGAAGGAGGGGGCGTTTGCACTGGGTTTTTTTTTGGTGCTGCTGCCAAAGGGATGGGTTGGCCTTTGGGGACCTTCCCCTCAACGCCAGCTGTCTTCAAATCCCTTTGGCCGGGAGAGTGGGGATGTACCCTGGGGCAAGGCTTCTTCACAGTGAATGAACAAATTTTAGCCCAGCTGCTAAAATAGCAGCTACCTACCCCCTCTGCTGCCTGCTATCTGGTAGTCATAGTCGGATACGACTGACAGGCATACAAACGCTAATCAGCGATGGCTTGGAGTCAAAACGGACTATCTTTAGATAGTCCATTGACGTATTATTGGACTTATTACAAAAACTAATAACTTGTATCAAACAATGACTGCAGAAATATAAAAAGGGTTTTTTGCTTTTTTATATTTCAGCAGTATTTTTTTTTATACAAGTTATTAGTTTTCGTAATAAGTTCAATAATATGTCAATGGACTATCTAAAGATAGTCCGCTTTGACTCCAAGCCATCGAATTATGGGTTTATGTTTGCAGAAATATAAAAAGAGCAACCCGACAGCTATTTTTTGGCAGTGTAGGGAACAAAAATCCTTAACTTTTGTTAGTTGTCTGTAATAAGTTCAATAATACTTTTATTTTGGATATATAATGCAATGGACTAGGTAGGTAAAGATAGGTCCGGTGTTGATGTTTAGCATTCGTCTTATGGGGAAATGTTGACTGCATTTTTAACAGAGCAACCCGATAGCATTGGCATGGGCTTCTTACCCGCCCAAAAATCCTTTTAACTTTTGTTAATGTCTGTATATCTGTTGGCTTACTTTGATTTTGGATATATAATGCTTAGTAGGTAGGTAGGTAGGTAGGTAGGTGTTAATGTTTAGCATTCGTCTTATGGCGAAATTTGACTGAAATTTTCTATATTTCATGAGATAATTGGCATGGGCTTCTTACCCGCCCATGGGCTTTTTACCCCGTCTTCCCCTATATATGTTGGCTTACTTTGATTTTGGATATATAATGCTTAGTAGGTAGGTAGGTAGGTAGGTAGGTGTTAATGTTTAGCATTCGTCTTATGGCGAAATTTGACTGAAATTTTCTATATTTCATGAGATAATTGGCATGGGCTTCTTACCCGCCCATGGGCTTTTTACCCCGTCTTCCCCTATATATGTTGGCTTACTTTGATTTTGGATATATAATGCTTAGTAGGCAGGTAGGTAGGTAGGCGTGTCTTTTCCAGTTCTAGTTTTGGCCTTCTTGAAAAAAAAAGTTTTGTTAAATATATTTATTGTGTACCTTTTTTTGGTGTGGTTTTCTTTGAATTAACATAATTATTGGTAAGAATCTGTGCATTGTTCAAATCATGTCGTGGTTTTCCTTGAAGGTTAGTTCTGTTGAAAAGGATTTGTTTTGGGATATATGCTTAGTAGGTAGGTAGGTAGGCAGGCTAGATGTGCCTTTTCCAGTTCTAGTTTTGGCCTCCATGAGTTAAAGTTTTGTTAAAGATATTTAAGTGTACCATTTTTGTGTGGTTTTCTATGTATTAACATCTTGGTAAGAATCTGTGCCTTGTTCAAATCATGTTGCAGTTTTCCTTGAAAGTTTAGTTCTGTTGAAAAGCATTTGTTGGCATTTTGATTTTGCGAATGTTCGTTTCAATCTTAAACGCTTTGTTGTTCTTATTCATTGTTATTTTATAGTGTAAAATGTTGCACTTCGCTTCGGATTTTTTTTGGCTATGATGTGTTTTCATAAATGTTCGTGGGTTTTTCTTCTTTTTTGTGATTGGATTGTTTTCATTACATTATGACTGTTGCTGTGGTTGTTGCTAAATTAAAACAAGATCATCTTATTTTGCTTTCTTTGCTTATTGGAAGTAGATCTACAGTTTAGAAATCGAAGTGTGTGTAAATACTAGAGTGTAAAGTTGCGTATTAACCAAAAAAGATGATTGTGACACCTTTTAAATACAGTGTAACTATAATATAGAGATGCCTTTTGTATCTTGAAGTGTTCATACTGACCACATTGCGTGCCTTAACTGAAGTTTCCGTAGTAGTAGTATTCTGTCCCCCAAAAAATTGGTATTTGGTATACATTCTAGTCACAGAGACTTATCTTTGTGAAATTCGGGCTGCTCTCCCCCAGAAACCGCGTCTCCGCAAGTGCAGCGCCTACCCAAATTTTTTAAAAATTTTAATGCACACTACTCAGCATGTTTACAACTAAGCAAACACTGAAGTTCAGATTAAAAAATATTTTTTTTAGCTCAGCTAGAAAACAATTGTTCTCCAACTAAATAAAAAGAGTGAGTTATTTCGCATCAGAGTAGGAAAAGGAACACGAAAGAAAAGTAATGCAATAATAATCCAGATTTTCAACATGACTCGCCCGAGACAAGGGCATTTGCCACGAGTGTTCGTTCTCTATACTAGACTACTAATTTGCCCGCACTCGTTCTGCCCGAGTTACGTACGCTGACCTTTCTAATTCAACTCTCTAACTTCAACTCTGTGAAATTCAAGGTCGCCCTCACGTGGAAAATGCCCTAATTGCACTCATTTTCTATTTCAACAATCGGGAGCCTTGAAAATTATGCTTGAGTTGAAGAAAACTCCCATTGACGATGTAAAAGGCTTTTTGCATCAATTACCCCAGCAACCTTTTTCCAAATCCCAATTCTTTTGGCTTAACCCTTTCACCGCCAGCCATATTTCAGCCCAAAATGTCCATTAAATTTACCTGGGTAGAGAACAAAATCTATCTGCAGTATTGGGGATTCTTCTGTGATATATATAAAATAAGGTCTATCCTTACTTCCCAAAACTAAGACAATAGGGTCTTTGGATAATAGACCACCCAAATTGTATGCCTTTTAGTGACATAGGTGTTAAAATCTCTGTGGTGCTAAAATGCGACTTTGGCGGTGAAAGGGTTAATTAATTCATGAAGACATAGGAATTTGTAACCTTTCACAGAGGCTAATTTGTAGTCGAGTCCTATACAGGCTAATAATATCTTCCTTGTATTCTATTACGTGCAAGTATAACAAGAATGCTTCTTGCTATTTAAATTCGTGCTTTAACCCTTTCGCCGCCAAAGTCGCATTTTAGCACCACAGTGATTTAACACCTATGTCACAAAAAGGCATCAAATGAGAGACTTAGTGCGATTTTTCTCACGCCAGAGGGCATGACGCTCGTGTGGGGCTAATCCTCTCTCTATTATTAGTTGGGGATAAAGAAAGAGAGAGAGACAGTGAGTGGTCCTACCATCACTCTCTCTCTCTCACTACGCCCAAGTAAGAAAATCGCGTGATAAGCCCCTAGTGCATTGACTGCCCTCTGGCGTGACAAATATCGCCATAGGTTGACCATTGGGGTATATTATCCAAAGACCCTGTTGTCTTAGCTTTGGGAAGTAAGGATAGACCTTATTTTATATATATGATTACAGAAGAACCCCCAATACTGCAGATGGATTTTTATTCTATACCCAGGTAAATTTAATGGAAACATTTGGCTGAAATATGGCTGGCGGTGAAAGGGTTAAACATGCACACACAAACATGCAAACGCCTTGCTTTTATCGAGGATGGTATACATGTGGCACAGTGGTAGCGCGTTCGCCTCGAGTCAAGTAAACCCGAGTTCGAACCTGGGTACAGGGGATTTTTCCCCTCTCACTTTGCACTAGGCCTTACGGTCTGAACGTGGAGTCTTTCGGATGAGACGATTAACCGAGGCCACGTGTGCCCATGCACTTAGCACACGTTAAACCCAGTGGCAACGAAAGAGTTGTCATTTGGTCAAAATTTACACACACACACACCCTTTCCTTCCTCATCAGTCACACAAAAATCGCATGCACACACAAAAAAAAGAAATTGTGTGGCGCGCCTCTGGCTGCGACGCGCTCTCCGTGTGGGAGCAACCCGAATTTCACAGAGACGCCTCTGTGACTATAAAGTACCTATTACCTAATTAACACCATTATGCTAGTCTTCCACTGCTTGTTTCTATGTCCTATATCGGTTTGCTCCACTTCTTCAAACATGTGGTATTTGTGAAAGAAAATCGATTACTTATCAGTTGTCTTGATTAATTAATAACAAAAAAGTGAGATAATACTATATTATTAAAATGAGGGTTTTTTTCCAAAAAAATGGAAAAAGTGTTTGATTCGCGTGTGCAATTATGGTGTGACCTTCTCTATGATTTTAGATAAACCCCCCCCCCCCCCCCCCCCGCCCACCCCCCACCCCACCCCGTCGGGATACCGGGGGAGGGTATGTTGCATAAATAGTTCCCCCATCTTCTGGAAGTTCTGTGCTTGCTTGTAGCTTCCTCTAAAGCTGGAGACAGACTATGTGACTGCTTCATATGACTCGATCAGGTCGTGACGTAGATCAAATTTTCTTTCCAGCCATCTGACTCGATCAGACTCGATCAGAGAAAT
>CM065710.1:12826281-12831281 GCA_017654935.2 Phymorhynchus buccinoides
TGTGTGTGTGTGTGTGTTGTGCTGTGTGTGTGTGTGAGTGTGAATGTGTGTGTGAATGTGTGTGTCAGTGTGTGCGTGTGTGTGTGTGTGCGTCAAAGTCAGTGTGTGTGTGTGCGCGTGCGTGTGCGTACGCGCGCACAAAGCACGCACGTTTACTCACATGATCATCATGATAGATAAACTCGAAGTTTCCATGAGCGTAAGCATCGTTCAAATGTTGGCGTTCGTCAAAATCAGAAGATGACGACGACGATGATGATGATGCCGACGACGATGATGATGATGACGAAGATGAATGCGATGCTGTCCCTCCCGAGCCCCAATGAGCATGGTGCTCCTGCCCTTCAACTGTAAGGGCCTGAAGAAAAACATCAACAACAACAACAACAAAAATAACAAGGGCGTCGCCGAGCGGCAGACATATCCGTCACCAGCAATGCCACGCACTTGTGACACCCCGTAGAGTGTCACATCCTGACACAAAATTGGAAGGGATTCTGTCTTCTAGTTCACGAGATACAGCTTGAAGAAGAAACATATAGCGCAAAGAAGGAAATTTCGGTTTTCAAGGTCACACTTCAAGGTCAAGGTGAGCATGGTGATAATTTATGCTCGGATGTTTTCTTCTCTAGGGTATACAGTACCACACACAATCTGAAGCGCTTCTGTCAAGTACCAATGTGGAAAATATGGCTTAAAACCCAATGTGTAGACCCCTACCACTTTCAAGGCCTACGGATCGCCCGGACCGTGACATTGACCTTGATGGGTATACCACCATCAGAACGGGCATAAGCCAAAGTACCTGCATGCCAAATTTGAAGACTCTAACACTAACGGTGTGGGAGTTATGGCCCCTGAAAGATTTTCGGTTTTCAAGGTCGTACGCCAAGGTCAAGGTCACGACGGCAATATGGTTTGCGCGGATGCCTTCCTCTCATGGTGACACACCAGCACACACAATTTGACGTGATTCTGTCAACCCGTTCGAAAGATATCCTTGGGACAGACAGAAGGAGAAAAAAATGACCCTCCGATTTTCAGGCTCCAGCGATCTTTTTGACCTTGACATTGACCTTGATCGGTATGCCATCATCAGAACGGGCATAAGCCAAACCCCCTTCATACCAAGTTTCAACATCCTATGTTGATCGGTGCCCGAGATATGGCTAAAAATAGATTTTCGGTTTTCAAGGTCGTACGTCAAGGTCAAGGTCACGACGGCAAAATGGTTTGCGCCGATCTCTTCCTATTAAGGAGGCACACCTTCACACAAAAGTTGACGCGATTCGGTCAAGCGGTTCGGGAGATATCCTTGGGACAGACAGAAGAAAAAAAAGAGAAAAAAAAGAAAAAAAATACAAACCAGCCCATCGCAATAGTCCGTCTGGTGACGGACTAACAACAACAGCAACATCAGTTTATTGAGAAGTAGCGGTTGTACCTTCCATAGTTAGACATTTCACACAACACACACATGTATATAGCCTACACACACACAACACACACACACATATGATGAGAAAAAGCTTGTAGCTTACTCCTTTATCGTCAAAAAAGATAATTTTGACTTGACTTGACTTGACTTGACACGTACCGTACGTACCACCGCACAGACAGACACACACGCGCGCACGTGCACAGACACACACACACACACGCGCGCGCGCACACACATACACACACGCACGCGCACACATACATACACACTCTCTCTCTCTCTCACACACACACACACACACACACACACACACACACACACACACACACACTCTCTCTCTCTATCTCTCTTTCACTCACACACACACACACTCTCTCTCTCTCGCTCGCTCTTTCACACACACACACACGCACACGCGCGCGCGCGCGCTCACCACTGGCCAGATAGTTATAGACCATCTTGTAATAGGCTTGACGTGAAAAGCAAGTCTTTTTTCCATTTGTTTTTGGATTGTGTTAAACTATTGAAACGAGCTTCTTCTTCTTTTCTTAAAAAAAAATCAATTACAGAACAAAAGGTTGCAGATTGTTTATTAGAGACAACAATGAAATTATCGAAAATAATTAAGACGATTGTTTTAAGACAATAACGATGGCTTGGAGTCAAAACGGACTATCTTTAGATAGACCATTGACGTATTATTGGATTTATTACAAAAACTAATAACTTGTATCAAACAATGACTGCAGAAATATAAAAAGGGTTTTTTTCTTTTTATATTTCAGCAGTCTTTTTTTTTATACAAATGATTAGTTTTCGTAATAAGTTCAATAATATGTCAATGGATTATCTAAAGATAGTCCGTTTTGACTCCAAGCCATCGAATTAATAATGTCATTTTTGAAATAATTAAGACGATTGTTTTAAGATAATAATAATGTCATTCCAAAAAATAACTTTAAGACGATTGTTTTAAGATAATAATAATAATGTCATTTTTAAAATAATTAAGACGATTGTTTTAAGAGAATATTAATGTCATTTTTTAAAATAATTAAGACGATTGTTTAAAGAGAATAATAATGTCATTAAAAACAATTAAGTCGATTGTTTCAAGAGAATAATAATATCATTTTTTGTGAATGAAAATCTGTTTAACGTCCTCCGGTCTGGAACAGACACATACGGGACATTAGTAGATATAAAGATGGTGGGAAACGATCCAGGAGGTAATGCCCGGAGGCAGTGCAACACCAGTAAAGTCCCGAATTATTAACAATACAGTTTATTGACATGTCATTTTTTTATAATTAAGACGATTGTTTGAAGAGAATATAATGACATTATTGAAATATAATTAAGATGTTTAAAGGTTTATCTATATTATTATTATTATTTAAGAAAATTTATACAGCGCTTCACCTTTAACCCTTGCACCGCCAGCAATATTTCAGCCAAAATGTTATTAAATTTACCTGGGCAGAGAACAAAATCCATCTGCAGTATTGGGGATTCTTCTGTGACATATAAGGTCTATCCTTACTTCCCAAAACTAAGACAATAGGGTCTTTGGATAATAGACCCCAATTTGATGCCTTTTAATGACATAGGTGTTAAAATCACTGTGGTGCTAAAATGCGACTTTGGCTCTATAAGCGCTTATGTCATCCATCTTGTTGTACCAATACTAATTTACCGGGGCTGAAATCTTACCAGGAAAGCCAGCAGAAGAGCACAGATTGCCTGCATTATTGCCAGACAGTATGTAGGCTGATAGACCTTATCTTCTTCCAGACACAATAGCAGCACCAGAAAGAAGAAAAAGACTGAGAAGAAAGGCAGAGAGAGAGAGAGAGAGAGAGAGAGAGAGAGAGGGGGGGGGGGGGGGGGGTCGAATGCTTAGAATCACGTGTATTAGGCCATTAATTGCCATGTTTTTAGTCTATACCTGAACGGAAGGACCTAGGACGCTCAAATTTTGCATGCAGATAGGTACTAAGAATATCTCGGCCAAATTTAAAAAAAATGAAGGTCAAAGGTCAAGGTCACTGGAGCCAAACATTCCTCAGTGCCGAGCACGATAACGTTTGAACGCAGGGACCTAGAACACTCCAAATTGTGCTTGCGGATAAGTGCTAAGGATACTTAGACAAAGTTCGAAAATCAAGGTCATAGGTCAAAGGTCGAGGTCACTGGACCCGAAAATGCTGCCGAGCGGCTGGGTGGTCTAGCGTCTTGACGTTCTAGTTTGTGAATATTGTTAATGTGTACAGAGACCTTAATACGCTGTGGAAGCTTTGGCCATACTGCATTGCTAGTTGCATGTACAGTGGTGGTTTTTTTTTTAATGCACATCACTTCAAGGATACCCTGGTCAAGTTCAGTCGTGCGCCGTGGAGTGGGTGCAGCCTTGAGCTTGTACTCACGACCGTGTGCACTGAACCGCCATGCAGTGGCCTCCCAGCAGACTCGGACGCTGACGAAGGGAGCGAGTTCTTTGCTGGAGTGTTTGTGTTTAAAAAAAAAAAAATTCTTAATGCTTAAAGGGGCACCCTGACGGATGAGTGTTTGCAAGAAACACGTCGAGATCACCAGGCAAACACCCTTTACAGAGATCGCAACACTCACTTTGCTCTGGTTTACTAGAAATTAAACCTCCTTGGCGGAGGTGCTGGAAGTCAAATTCTTTCACCCAAAGAAAAGGCGTGTGCCGTCTCCTTTCTAATGGCGCCTGCGTTTAGACCAAATCGTTTGCACGAAATTTTCGCAATACAAGCCTTTTTATTTTTTTATACAGTTTATTTAAAGGAGTTTCGCTCACAACAAAGGAAATAGCTCAATTTTTTCTTACTGCACTACAAAAAAAAACCCACACGCTTCAACCATAATGAGTGACCTCCACCCACCCCATCCAAAATGGCTACTCTTTCCGGCATCTCCGCCAAGGAGGAATCGCCGTTTTGACGGTTTAATTTCTAAGAAACAAAGAGCAATGTGAGTGTTCCGATCCTTGAAAAGGATGTCTTTCTGGTGATCTCGGCGTGTTTCTTGCAAAAACTCATCCGTCAGGGTGGCCCTTTAAAAAATGTTTCTGATGTACTTAAGGACACAAGTCAGCTAAGGACATGCTGTGTGCTGTAATGCAGGCTATAAGTAGTCTTCTAGAACTATTCACGTTTTGTCCATTGATCAGGTCTTATTATTTCGTAAGAGGGCGCGCAGACAAGAGCTAGAGAGAGTGGGAGAGCGAGAGAACACTGAACACTGAAAAAACTTTATTTAACAAGGGTGAACTGAGATTTTAGGCAATGCCTATTCTTACAATCTGAGAGAGAGAGAGAGAGAGAGAGAGAGAGAGAGAGAGAGAGGGCCCCTTTAGCTTCTTGATGGGGGTGTCACAATGATAGAAACATAAATCAAGCAATAACATATTTGGTTGCACATAGAGAGAGAGAGAGAGAGGAGAGAGAGAGAGAGAGAGAGAGAGAGAGAGAGAGAGAGAGAGAGAGAGAGAGAGAGGGCCCCTTTAGCTTCTTGATGGGGGTGTCACAATGATAGA
>CM065710.1:12836281-12846281 GCA_017654935.2 Phymorhynchus buccinoides
CTAGTACTAAAAGATTAAGATGAGAATCCGCAAAACAGCAGATTCAACCTCTAAACTAGCAAACTGAGAAGCCAAGGAACGAATGTGCAACTGCACTTCGTAACCAACTCTACAAGCTAAGACCGTAGGAAGGCAAAATAAAAACTGCCTCTGACGTAGGGACAGACCGAAACAGCAACATAGTTGCTATCGCATGACGTCAAATCAAACCAGATGACGCGGAAATGTCCCCACCGAAAAGGAAACATGTAGACAAAAGCGGAACAGTGTGCAAACGTGACGTAAACACACCTCGACTTAACCCATTTCAACGGCACTGACTCAAAATGGGGGTGGGGGGCCTGACGGAAGGCCAAAAAAACACCCAGTCGAACAACTTAAGTTGAAAATTGACGTTTAGTGATCTGACAGCTGGGCATAGAAGATCATGTTAACCGGACAGATGAGTCCGATCGGGACGGAACCAGACCGAAAAGGATGGCTGGAACGAGTGAACGAGTCCACTGGATGAACAACTCATGGTTGTAATGAGAGGAAACGAGGGTCTGAAACAGAGCAAGTAAAAACCATGCCTGCCAGAACAGACATCATTCGAAAGAACGGCGAAGCCGGGGCCGTTCAGAAGGAAGGCAACAAGGGTACGGTTGAACCACGCTCGGTTGCAACCGTGAAAGAAGGAGCGCACGCTCCGACTTCTCTCTGCAAGGGCCTTAGTATACCTTGGCAGGAGGAAGGAGCTCCGAAACTGACTCCATCAGACTAAGAAGTCTGAGGAGACGGAAAAGTGTGACCGACTTCGTACTGAGAGGACGGACACCAACAGAGAAAACGAGGACAGTGTCCTCCGAGGCTGAGACTGTGAATCCGACCGTGTCGAACCCATCTCCAGACAGTCTTTAAAGTGCCCCAAAAAGAGTCTCTGGCCAGAAGAATCACCAAGAGAAGCTAGAGCCACTCCAAAGGTTGGTTCAATCACGGACTCAAAGAGCCTGAAAACCGCAAGAGAGGTCGTTGGAGAGGTTTTGCTCAAAGTACAGCAATGAACCGAATCAACAACGTCACAAAAGCACAGCCCTTGAGGGCTTTGGACAAAGACAAAGACAACTGTATTACGTTGGAAGGAAAAAACTTGACCGGGCAAGACTCTTGTCACAATGGAGTTTCTCCGCTACAGCCTTAGAAGGCTTGGAGAAAGAGGGAAATGGGAGGTAGTCCCATGGACACCTAGCACCGACTTGAACGGATGAATCAACAAAAAAGCCCACGGGAACTGAATCTTCCTTGGGCCAGGTAGACCTGCCCAAGGAGAAACGGTTAGTTACTGCGAGAAGGATAACAGAGAATCCAAGTGACGTCAGGATAACCGTGGAAAAATCCAATTGAACGGTACTGACTGAAAGAAACGGTAGAGGATTGAGGAACAAAAATAACCGTTTAAACGGCCATGACTTGTAACGAGTAACCCAAGTCAGAAAAACAAGGCCTGACAGGCTGGGCCGAAAAAGGCCGGAAAAGTTGATAGAACGGTTGGCAGGACCGGTTGAATGAGTAATCAGGTTGAACAACCCTTGTTGTAACCAGAAAAGCATGAAACTGAATAGAGCAAGAAAACCCATGCTCGTCAGAATCGAAGAAACGGACCACAGGAGCCGTTGCAACAGACATGAATGAAACAAAGAAAAACGATGGATCATTCCCAAAAGCCACCGTGACAAACGGAAGGTCAGAATCACCATGAGGTTCTTGAAGAACCGGAACGGAACCCGACGGTCCGTTGCCCAACCCGGTAAAATGGATCGGTGAAAGCGATCGATCAGAAGCACAAGAGCTCGAGATCAGCAGATCGAAGTAGATCTAACCAGATGATTAGATGGTACAAGAGAACTCTTCTTGTGAGAAAACCCTTGAAGAGCCGGACGATGAACCAAAAACCGATAGAAAACGGCTGGTTCATTCACGGACTCAAAGAGCCTAAAAACCACAGGAGAATTCGTAGGAGAAAAAATTTCCCCAAATTCTCTGTGATGGGCCGAACCAACGAAGCCGCAAAGCCACAGCCCTTGAGGGCTTTGACAAAGATTCCTCCAACTGCTTGAAGTTGGAAGACTTAATCTTGGTCGGGGCAAGATTCCTGTCGCAAAGGAGCTTCTCTGCTTCGGCCTTAGAAGGCTAAAGAGAAACGGTTAGCTTCTGCCATCTTCCCGGCACAAAGGAAAGCCTCTGCTTTCCGATTGGAGTGGTCCAGAAGTTTAGGAGCTTGCAAGGACCAGAACTCCTTTCCCTGGTGAGTGGCCGGACAGGGCCAGAACACGCTGCTACGCCCTTGCCTGGATGGAGACGGACTTAGCTAAGTCCACGTCCGAATCCACTGGAGAGCGCTGACGTTACGAGCCTCTGGGGTGGACTGTCTGGTCAGAACCAGGAGAAACCACCCGAGCTTTTTGAGAACGAGTACCCTGAAGCAGAACCCGGTGAGGGACCACAGGGGGACGGTGAACGCCCAAGCCGGACCGTGTGGTAGGACGGACGGACGGTGCACCGGTACCACCGGTGACCGTCGGGGAACCGTGCGGTGAGTCACCATGCCGCCGGCTGGACGCCGGCTGGACGGGAGACCGCTGCGTCTTGACGGGGGTGACGGTGGACGGGCTGAAGAACCGCTACCGTTTCCATCTTACGACGGACGGTACGGGGAACCGACATCGTGCCCTCAGGCCACGGCGGTGGCTACCGCCGGTGGCTACGGTCCACGGACCGTAGCGGGCGGTGACGAAACCGCCGGTCCACGGACCGTAGCGGACGGTGACGGAGACCGTAGCCGTCTGACCACACGGTCCGCCGAGGCCTCCCACCGAGGGAGACCCGGGTCCGAAGGAGGCCTGAGGAAGCCGGAGAGGGCCCAGGCCCGGGGAGGCCGCCGCGCCCGGCGCCCGAGGCCTCCCACCGAGGGAGGCCCGGGTACGAAGGAGGCCCGGTGAGGGAGGCCCAAGGGAGCCGGAGAGGCCTAGGCCCGGGGCCTCCTAGGTCGCGGTCTCCGAGCACGGACACCCGAGGCCTCCCACCGAGGGAGGCCCGGCGAGGGAGCTGGAGAGGCCTAGGACCGGGGAGGCCGCGGCCTCGTAGGTCGGGGCCTCCGAGGCCTCCCACCGAGGGAGGCCCGGGTCCGCAGGAGGCCCGAGGGAGCCGGAGAGGCCTAGGCCGGGAGGCCTTGACGGTGGGGAGGCCTCATCCGTCCGTAGACGTGACGAGCCGAGGTGTAGGGCCTCCAGGCCTGGAATACATTCGACCGGTGTCCCCACCGCTGGGGGGGATCACCGGGAGAAACTCTCGGACAGATGCCCGCGGCCAGGGCGAAGGGTCCGAGAGCGACACCCTTCACGCCGTCGGAGTGTCCCCGACGACGAGGGGGTGTTAGCCGGTAGGGCCTCCAGGCCTGGAATACACTCGACCGGTGTCCCCACCGCTGGGGGGATCACCGGGAGAAACTCTCGGACAGAGGCCCGCGGCCAGGGCGAAGCGTCCGAGAGTGACACCCTTCACGCCGTCGGAGTGTCCCCGACGACGAGGGGGTGTTTGCCGGTAGGCCTCGGCCTCCCCGGCCGGGGAGGTGTCGAGAGGCCTACGGCCTTCCGGGCTCGAGTTCCCGTCGAGACACCGGGATGTCTGCCTGAGGCCCCAGTCATAAGACCTCGACCAATGGTCGGATGGGGACCTCCTTCGCCCTCCCTCCAACACAGGGTCGGAGAGGTTAGGGAGACTAGGCGGGCCCCCGAGTGCAAACTTGCCACTCGGAGCGACAGACATGCGCAGCTGCGACTTATCCAACGAAGTTTGTCCAGACGTCCGTGTAGAAGTGGAGGCCGTGAAGAGAGGCCTCCTGGAACAGAAAGGCATGGCAGAAAAAAACCACGGACGAAATGGGCCTAGAGGCCTTCTGCACAACCGAAGTAGAAGGAGGGCCGAAATAAACAACTCGTGAAGACCAGTTTCCGGCTGAACGAGACGAGAACCGAAGAGGCCGCAGGAGTACTAGGCCCAGACGGATAAAGAACGTTTAGACTTTTTAGAAAAAGTTTGAACGGATGAATTTTTCTCAAGAGGACCGAATTGGAACAATAAGAATAATATCGTGGAAAAGAACGAACCGTAGGGTCCGAAAGAACTTGAGTGATAAATAGGAACTCGAGTTGAAGAGACCAAATGACGCGCGCGCGCGCGTGCACTACTAGTAGTAGTGCACGGTGTGTGACGAACAGAAAAACTAAAACTGTGAAAGTTCTAGCGAACTTAGGCTATAGAAACTGAGTCAATCGAGACTCAGTATTACACTGAAACTGATGATAGAGAGGAACAGGAACGAACCCACCAGTTAAGAGTGTTGTAAACCAAAAAGGGTAGAAGCCAGGCAGCCCAGGTCAACAAAGAAACGCTGGAAAATTGTAATGGCGGAAGTAGGCGCTCATCGGCCTAGCCACTGCTAGACCGGTAAGGGGGGATCACTCCTGCCCCACATCCGGCTAGGGGTCAAGGCCAGAGGCCTACTTTCGTTTTTCTATATGCTATGGTATAGCTCCAGGTCGCTTAACGCTAATGCAGTTGTTTCAGGTGTTGGTACAGTATGGTTAAAGTAGATTGAGTAATTAGAGCATTATTTTCAATTTTGAAGAGTAGTAGAGGTCCAGATTGAGTAGAATGTACTACTCGACAAGAGTAGAGTAAACAGGTCTGATAGTCTTTTAAAAAAAGCAAGAACCCCCCCAAAAAAAAACAACAACCCTAGACTGTGCAATGACATTGCTGTTGAAAATCTATGCGAATGAATGAAAAATCGTGCTTTACGTCCTCTCAGTCTGGAACAGACACATATGGGACATTTGTAAATACAAAGATGGTGGGAACAATACTGAAGGCAATGCCCGGAGGCAGTGCAACTCCAGTAAAGTCCCGATTTTGAGTTCTAAAAAAAATTGAAAATCTATGCATTGTGCATCTCTCTATATATATATATACCTTTGGCCCCTAAACACTATAAAGGCTAAACTGTGCAATGAGCTAACATCACTGTAGAAATTCATTTCACGTTACTTTCAATCAGTCAATCAATCGGTATTTTTATTGTCCTTTTGACAGGAAATTATTTCTGCCGCGATAAAGCAATCGACAAAACAACACAAGACAAGAGAGATAGTATGTAGAAAAGCCCCAAAATAAAATATGCGACTATTTTAAACACCGCACACATACATTTTTTGGTCACACACACACGCACAACACACACATCATGCGCACAACACACACATCATGCGCACAACACACACATCATGCGCACGCATACAACCATTTATCTACCCATCCATCTAACTTCAGCCGGCTTGTTCTACTTCTAGTCCTCCATCAAGATGCAACCCCCCCCCCCCGCCCTCCCCCCCCCCCCCCCTAGTTTAGGTGTTCCTGCACACTCAGCATCACGTCGGGGGCTCGATCAGCGAGACCCGACTGGCTGGGTCATCTTCGTAGAGTAGGTTTTTGTTTTCTCTTTTTGATGCCCCACTTCGGACCTCGACCGCATATAGTATCATAAAATCAAACTGATGATTGTGGATACTCAGCGGTAGAAGAAGTAGAAGAAGACCTTACACATACATACATATATATGCTTACACATACATACAACTTGCATTCACAATTTATATATTATACAAATATCTTAGTCTATATGCATACATTCTACATGCATACACAAACATACATAGATAGGCCTACATAGATAGAAAGACAGATAAGACAGATACATACATACATAGGGTAAGACGGGGTAAAATGCCCATGGGCGGGTAAGAAGCCCATGCCAATTATCTCATGAAATGAAGCAAATTTCAGTCACATTTTGCCCATGAGACGAGTGTTAATGTTTAGCATTCGTCTCATGGGCAAATTTGACTGAAATTTGCCTTTATTTCATGAGATACTTGGCATGGGCTTCTTACCCGCCCATGGGCTTTTTACCCCGTCTTCACCTACACACATGTACATACACTTTTGGCCCCCTACTACCGGCTAAATGTCAACCAATGATAGAAGCCATTTGAGCAGCAGGCCCCGCCAGCGCAGCATCATCAGCGCCAGGCGGCTCACCTTCAGGGCCTGCACCAACCCAAGATTAAAATTAGGGATAGGGGCCATAGGCCAAAGTAGTGGCAAATGAAAGGCAGGAGCTGTGCCGGTCAGGGTCCGCCCCGGGGAGCGCTTCCCTAGTCGGATTGGTCCAGCCTGGATACTACGAAAAGCCTATGGCCAAATGTAATATACTGTCAATACCACCAGACAGTTTACTTAAAAAAAATCAATAAAAAAAAATCATGAAGTTCAAACTCTCATTTGCGCTCTCCCAGTTTCCGTCGAGTTTATAGCCTTCATAGGCTCCTTCGACGTACAGATCCAGATCCAGATCCAGAGTAAAAGAGCATTCGCTTTCATTTTACGAATTTCTTTAAAAAATAGGGGAGAGCACTTCGTAAAAATTACGAGTTGCTTACCTCCATTACTCGGTCAAACACCATAGCGACAATGCAGCAATGGCGTCGAAGCTTGAAACCGCAGGAAGCGAGTCAGCGACTTGCATACATTTTGTAGAAAAATAAGGGGAGACCAGTTGTTACAAAGTTATAGAACTTGCAAACTGTGACGTAAAAATATAAATGACATCAATTTCAAAATGACGCACTGCGTTCTACATGCTGTGTGTCTCCTCAAACACAAGAAGCGAGGGCTTGGGGATTTACCTGATGGCAGAGTAACTTCCCCTGCTTGGCCGATTGAATCAGGCAAGATAACTCCTACACACCATGAAATTATTCCTCTTAATCATTTCCGAACAATTCCTATTACACGCCTCTACATTCACACACAAAACACGCCAAGACGAAGAAGAAGAAAAATAATGTAAAAGATGCTTTAATGATTCTTGCTTAAACAATCCCATTCCCTTTAAAACTTTTGGACTCCATTTTTTTAATAATATATATACATTCCCCCCCACCCCACCCAAAGTTTACAAAAACACTCATTGTTCATTACAGATTTTCAACACCCATAAATTATCTCTCACTTGTGGCGGTGCCATAGCCGATGAGGTTTAACCGAGGCGTGGTCACCGCTACAGCTATCTGTATTAATTAAAAAATCGGGACTTTACTGGTTTCATACTGCCTCCGAGCATTGCCTCCAGTATTGTTCCAACCATATTTGTATTTACAAATGTCCCATATGTGTCTGATTTAGACCAAGAGGACGTAAAACTATTTTCTCTCCCCATAAATTATCTTAAATCACACCAAAAAACAGAAAAAGAAGGAGAATGGAGTTTTACGTCCTCTTGGTCTGAATCAGACACATATGGGACATTTGTAAATACAAATATGGTGGGAACAATACTGGAGGCAATGCCCGGAGGCAGTACGAAACCAGTAAAGTCCCGATTTTTTTATTAATAGATAGCTGTAGCGGTGACCACGCCTCGGTTAAACCTCATCGGCTATGGCACCGCCACAAGTAGTGATTATGTAAGAAAAAGAAGACCACAAATTCTATTTTTACACCAAGCATAATAGAGCGACCAACAACATAATATCGTTATGTTTTCACAACTTGAACAAGTAGTTTTTTTGCTTGTTTTTTTATTTTATTATTTTTACAAAAGCAGACGAAGAATACGACAATGCTTACAAGGCAACTATTATTGCATTCACAGAAAGGAAAAAATCGAGAGAGCGAGAATGCTGATAACGTTATCATTGTGAACACATATAAGCATAGAGACAAACGGTACGATCAAAAGGTATCTGAATAAAACATCACTGATGAAATACTCTCTCTCTCTCTCTCTCTCTGGGTTACAACTAGAGGTGGGGAAAAAACCCGGTTTGAACCGAAAAACCGGTGCTAAACGTTCGCAGTTAAAAAAAAAACCGGTTCGAGTTGCTGTGAACCGGTTTTTTAACTGCAAACTGAAAGTAAGTTTTTCTTAGAATAACGCATTCTTTTTGAAGAACAACACTGATTCTCAGCGCAGATTGGGTGTTTGTAAGCCAAGAGCAGCTGTTTCTAGTTTGTGGTGGTGTATGGCTTTGACTTGGACTGAGTGTTGAGTGTGCGTGTGTCATAAGTTTCTTTATTGTGTGTGTGTGTGTGTGTGTGTGTGTGTGTGTGTGTGTGTGTGTGTGTGTGTGTGTGTGTGTGTGTATGTCTGTGCGTGCGTGTGTGTGAATATTCTGACAAATAAATATGTGTTTGCATAGGTGAAACTAGTGATGCGAGTACTGGTTAAAAAACCGGTTAGGTAAAACCG
The DNA here is from genome assembly GCA_017654935.2 of Phymorhynchus buccinoides. Classification (NCBI taxonomy): domain Eukaryota; kingdom Metazoa; phylum Mollusca; class Gastropoda; order Neogastropoda; family Raphitomidae; genus Phymorhynchus; species Phymorhynchus buccinoides. The sequence continues at coordinate 12,844,629 of CM065710.1, forward strand.
GTTCGAAGTGGGAAAACCGGTTCAGATTTTTGAACCGGTTCTCAACTCTAGTTACAACATTTGTTCTTTTATTATTCCATCTTTCTATCCCTTTCTTACTCATCATCTTTCTATCAATCTCTCTCTCTCTCTCTCTCTGTGACACGTTTACAGGTGATATTTATGTTGTCAAAACAAACAAAACACACTTCTAAGTCTTGGCTTTTCTCGTTGAGAAAGGCCAACTAGGCCCAAGGCTGCAGCATAGAGCAATGCCTAGCCTTCAATCCCCCACCTTCCACACACACACGCACACACACATAACACAAACACACACTCGAGCATGCATACACACACACACACAGAGACATGTCGCACACACACACACACCATGCACACACACACACACACACACATGCAAGCATGCACAACACACACACACGCGCGCGTGCACACATGCACGCACCACACACACACACGCATACATGCACACACACACACACACATGTGCATAACACACACACTCACCAAAAATTAAAATTGCAATCATTTAGATTTCTGATTATTATTATTATTATAATGTTCCCTTGTAACCTTACCCCCCAAAATCCGTCAAATAAAACATCAAACAGATTGCAGTGTTATATTTCTTCAACACACAAACAAAATAAGATCAACACAACACACAAAAAGAATGTGCAATATTCAATGCTGCTTGAATGATATCACACACACACACACAAAATTGTGAAAAAGCAACATTTCTACAAATAGGCTTAAACTGTACAAATCACATGAAGTAAAGCATCAAGGAACTTGAAACCCCCCCCCCCCCCCCCCTTGAAACCCCCCCCCCCCCCAACAACATCCAGTGAGTAAAACTAAAGGGGCAAGAATAGTGAGAATTTTTAATTTTAATTTTATTTTTTTATTTTAAACAGAGAACTCTGACATTCAGTCGAAGGTCAAACTTGCTTTCTCTTGCAGAACTTAATTGAAGTTTCATACAGTATCTTCTTCTTTTTCTTCTTCTTCGATCGCTCAGACAGTTTCCTGTCAATTTATGAGAGCAGATGCGCCTAAGTAAGAAATAATTAGGCCCAGCATGTTCCGACTTCGGCTGTAAGAAATCTTTTTGAAAGTGCTTCTTGAAAAAAGGGCAGGAGAATGAATGGACCGGAAAGGCAGAAAGATAGTGGATGACAGCAAGCAAAGGGAAAAGGCAGAGTCAAAGAGAGTGACAGATTAGAGGAAGTTACAAGCACAGAACTTCCAGAAGGTGGGGGAACTATTTATACAAAACACCCACCCACCCCGGTATCCCCACAGGGGGGTGCAGTATGATGTATCACATTATGCCTTTTGTACATTAAAAAATTTCATCTTACACACACACACACATGTACACACACACACATGGACGTAGGTGCATGCAAGTAGATGCATACACACACACACACACAGACATGGGTGCAACTACACAAAATGAAAAAAAAACCTGAATGGCCGAGGGGTCCAGGGGTAATGTCCCCCCTGCAGCTGAAGCAAAAAAATTGATTTTTAAAATATTTTTGTTTGCTTTTTTTTTTTTTTACAATTTTAGACAAATGCTTTTTTTTAAAGTGTTTGAAAAATACAGAGATCTTGTTTGACAAATTGAAACAAAAGTAGAAG
>CM065710.1:12851281-12917700 GCA_017654935.2 Phymorhynchus buccinoides
GACTGTGATTTCTCAAAATGGCCACTCAACCAACACACACACACACTCACACACACACACTCACTCACACACACACTCACTCACACACAAACACTCTCTCACACACATACACACAAACGCACACACTCTCACACACACTCACTCACACACACACATACACACTTACACACTCTCACACACACACACACACTCAGTCACACACACACACTCAGTCACACAAACACACACACACACACACATACACCCACAAACACACACACTCACTCACACACATACACACACACACACACACATACACTCACTCACACACACACACACACACACACACACACACACACACACACACACACACACACACACACACACACACACACACACACAAGCACACACACACACACACACACACACAAGCACACACACCAGTTTTTTTTATTATTTATTGACCTTCATTGTTTTTCTTATTAATTTACGACAGGATGTAAAAAAGCTTTATCAAGATTATTCTTGTATCGTCAATAAAGATCATTTTGACTTGACTTGACTTGACTTGACACACACACACTCACACACACTCACACACACACACACACACACAAACAAAGAGAGAGAGGGGCACACACTTAAACTCACACACACACAAACACAGACTCACCGACACGCCGAAAAGGTTGTATCGCGACCGGCTCTTGGGTCCCAGTGTGAACTGCTCAAGGTCAAGGTCGTTGATGGGAAAGTCCACGTAGGTCGTCTTCTTCTGCATCCACATGCCGTCGCTGACGAACCTGACCACGCGCGAACAATCGAAATAACCCGAATCAGCGCTAGCACTTTCCCCCATGGGGATACCGGGGGGGTCTTTTGGTAAAGGTCAAGATGTGCCACCCCCCTACATTTCTCAGTTAATTCCATTTTTCCGTTTTTGCCTTTCTTACCAAACATGAAGCTGTATTTTATGAACATTTTCAGCTAATTATCTTTGTTCAATAATTAATTGCAGTCATGATAAAGGCCATCATCTAATAGGACCCACCCCCCACCCCCCACCCCCTATGTAGTGCAGTACACCACAGCATTTGTTACAGTCGTGGTTCATTGCATTTTCCCGTCTTATAGTGGGGGGTAGGGTTAGGGTTAGGGTTAGGGTTAGGGTTAGTATTCCAAAAAGATAATTAGCTGAAAAGGTTAATAAAATACAGCTTTATGTTTGGTAAGAAAGGCAAAAACGGAAAAATGGAATTAACCGAGAAATACGGGGGGGGGGGCACATCTTTACCTTTACCGGTGTTTTGCATAAATAGTTCCCCCACCTTCTGGAAGTTCTGTGCTTGTAACTTCCTCTCATATGTCACTCTCTTTGACTCTGCCTTTTCCCTTTGCTTACTGTCATCTACTATCTTTCTGCCTTACCGGGGTCCATTCTCCCAGCCTTTTTTCACGAAACACTTTCAAAAAGATTTCCTCCTCCAGCCGAAGTCGGACTTGCTGGGCCTAACTATTTCTTAGTTAGGCGCATAACGACAGCATGACGCATCTGCGCTCATAATTGACAGGAAACTGTCTGAGCGATCGAAGAAGAAGAAGAAGAACAGCGCTAGCACTAACAAATAGCTTCCCCTTTCAAGCATTTCGGAAACTCTTAACTACCGTATTTTTCTGACTATGAGGCCGTGCTACATTAGACGCAGAAGTTACGCATGGAACCACGTCATAAATTAGTAAAACAAAGAAGAAAAGAAGCTATGCCTTTCTCGAATTACCGTAAAATGCAGACTATAAGCCGCTACTTTTTTCCTCAACTTTGGCCCATGCGGCTTATAGACTGATGCGGCTTATCTGTGGATTTTTGTCCATTCCACATTTATCAGCATGATTAACTCTGTTTCTGGCCACATGCTTCAGCCTATTTTGAGCTTCTTTTGACTCAAAGCTGGTTTTGGTAATCAACAGATTCAAATCTCATGTTCAAAGTGTCTGAGAACATTAAATACTGATGTTCTGTTAGGAGAATTTCTATATTTGTGTTGGTTTGCGCTAAATACAATTTTCTCTGCGGCTTATAAACGGGTGCGGCTTATATGTGAATAAACACCTAATGTTTTTTATCAATTTAAGGGATGCGGCTTATATACAGGCGCGTCTTATAGTCCAGTAATGTTGATTTGCTTGTGCACTAATTCTCTCCACCACTGTTGTTGTGTACTGTGTGAGTGATGCAGAGGCGGATCTAGGGGGGGGGGTAAGGGGGGTCATTTGACCCCCCCCCCCCTCCTCGGTACAAAAACAAACAAAAAACATTTGAAAAAAAATTCGGAAAAAATGGATAAAGGCACGCTCAAAATACCGCTGTCTTCCGGTATCTTTCGGTGTCTTCCGGTATCTTTCGGTGTCTTCCGGTATCTTTCGGTGTGTTCCGGTGTCTTCCGATGTCTTTTCGTATCTTTGGGTGTCTTCCGGTTTAGAGTTACCGCAAACTTCCGATTACGGCCACAAGACAGCGTCGCTTTCGCCATTTTTTCTGCTGGTTTTCCAGGTATGTGTGTGTGTGTGTTTGTGTGTGTGTGTGTGTGTGTGTGTGTGTGTGTGTTTGTGTGTGTGTGTGTGTTTGTGTGTGTGTTTGTGTGTGTGTGTGTGTGTGTGTGTGTGCGTGTGTGTGTGTGTTTGTGTGTGTTTGTGTTTGTGTGTGTTGTGTTTGTGTGTGTGTGTGTGTGTGTGTGTGTGTGTGTGTGTGTGTGTGTGTTTGTGTGTGTGTGTGTGTGTGTTTGTGTGTGTGTCTCTCTCTCTTTTCTTGTCATCATGTCAGGAGAGGATGACTTTGGTTCTTCAGATATGAAAAATGCTTCAGCTTCCTGAACCCCGCTTATGTTTGTTCAATAATTAATTGCAGTAATGATAAAGGCCATTATCTAATAGGACCCCCCCCCCCACCCCCACCCCCCTTTCACTTTTTATGAAAAAACTTGACCCCCCCCACCTCTAAATGAATTGATCCGCCCCTGTGATGGTCATATAGGCAGTCCTGGGTCATCCTTTTGGGGGGGGGGGACGAACCTTGGGTCTGTCTAGTCTGTAGCTTATATTTTGCTAGGCGACTTGGTGCCGAAAATAACTTTGGCAGAGGGAGCTAATTACAGAGAGTTATCTTTCTTTACTTTACTATAAAAGAAAGAATGGAAAAAAGCATACAGACGCGGGGGGAAAACAGAGCTGTTTACCCCCTACACAAGTCTTGAGTACTCTGGATAGCTGAAATGAGTAGTTTTGGTGTAAAATGAGCAAGTTCTCTTCATTAAACCATCAAACAATGTTCACTGAAAATGGTGGATTTTGATTAATCCTACTATCTATTTAATTTAATACTTACCAACACTCAAAACAACTGCATTAGCCTATAACAACCTGGAACCTTACCCTAGCACATAGCTAAAACGAAAGTGGCCCCAAGGGACTGCACCCATACCGCAGGGAGTAGCGGGAGTGACTCCCCTTACTTCCGGGTATGACGCGCACCCTTGGGGCACCGGATATGTCATTCGTGTAATTTTACAGCCCCGCATCAGGAGGGAGGCTGGGAGGGAACATTTTTTGTTTTGAGTGTTGGTAAGTATTAAATTAAATAGATAGTAGGATTAATCAAAATCCACCAATCTAATTTAATCATACTATACCAACACTCAAAACAACTGCAGATTACCACCGTGGTGGAGGGTGATGCGTGCCAACTGACACACCAACAACCCCAAAAGCATACCAGTAAAAGAGGGGAAACACTCCTAAGAGAATCCCCCGAAAGATGTACAACATCCCTGAAAATATGCAAATAAATACCCCCAAACAGTCATGTCAATGATATACCAAAGAACACAGAGAAAAAACAGAGGCACAAAAAACACCGGAACTCACACTACAAGGAGACCGGGACCTGCGAAACGACCACCTTCTAGATGGAAAAGGAGTCGTCTTCGCCCTGAGCAGAGATATCCCTCAGGTAAAAACTGAAGAAAGGTGTTCTGCGACTACCAGAACGCTGAGGCCATAACCTTCACAAGAGGGACACCCTTGACTACCGCCAGGGAAGAGCTGATGGCCCGCAACTCGTGGGCGCGAATGGGGTTATCAGGTAACCTAACCAGCGAGCGGGCATAGGCCAACTTAATGAGGTCGAGGAACCAACGGGACACAGTACCCTTAGCCACATCGCTGCAGTACTTGGGATTAAAGGAGACGAACAGGCGACGTTTAGCCCTTCTGAAGGACTTGGTACGAGCCAGATAAGAACGAAGAGCCCTAACGGGGCAGAGGAAGAAATCACGATCATCAGGACCCAGAACGGAGCGAAGACTCGAAAAAGAGGCCAAGGGAGAGGAAACATAACCAGACTGGTTCTTGCACGGAAACTCCGGGAGAAAAGAAAGGGAGACAGACGAGAAGTCCTCCTCGAACTGACATCCTTGGTGAGACCTCTCAGAGCATGCAAACCACTGAGGCGACGGGAGTGGCGAAAGAAATGAGAAAAAACTGTCTTGAGAGTCAGAAGCTTAAGAGACAACGACTCCAGGGGTTCAAATTTGACCCAGAGAAAAACCAGAACCAAAAAGATGTCCCACTTAGGACACTGGACCGTTCTGGACGGGGCTTGGAGGCGCACAGCGTCCAGGAAGTGAGAAACTGGCAAAGCCGAGAGATTCCCCGTAAACTTGGAACCTAAAGACAACGAGATCGTGCTAATCAAGACCGCCCTATAACCTGACAAGGTTTGAGAGGAAGAGTTCCTAGTTCTAAGCAAGTGAGAGAGGAACTCCACGAACTGAACCGTTGAGGGACGAAGCGGGTCAAACTTTCTCTCCTGACAAAACGCAAACCAGGTGGCCCGGCGAAGATCATACAGATCGTTTGTAGACTTACGCCGAGAGGCGGCCAACAGATCCACGGTGCGCGTGGAAAAAAAACCCCTGAGAGCGAAGGCCTAGTCGGACAGCCGCAATGCGACCAGGTTTAGCCTTGAAGGGCAAGGGTGTCCGACCCCGCTTCTTGACTGAAGAAGAGTGGCGGGAGTGAGATTGAGCGGAAGAGGACCGTCTTGCGCCATGTCGAGGAGCTCTGGGAACCAATGGCTCCTGGGCCACATTGGTGTGACGAGAATCAAGTCCGGGTGCTCCCGAAGGACTTCTTCAACACCCGGGGGATTAGTGCCATCAGAGGGGAGGAATACAACGGCATGCACTTCAGGAAGAAGTGCGAGAAGTGGTGGCGTACAGCTTAGCGGTACGGTAGCACCTAAGGCCATGGAACTCATACTGAAGAAGACAAACTCCGCATCGAGTCACCTAGAGCAGCCAAGGCCTGATACATTACGGACTATGAGTGGCCGGACCGGGCCACTACACACTGCTACGCCCTTTCGAACTGGAAAATATCGATCGAAGGGGCGAGTCTGGGTCAGAAAACAAACTGGACAAGACTAGTTCAGAATGTCGGGCAAGCAAAGGACCGATGGCGGGATAGAGACAGCTAGTACTAGGATGAAAATCCGCAAGAGCAGCAGATTCAGCCTCTGACCTAGCAAACTGAGAAACCACGGTACGAATGTGCGACTGCACTTCGTAACCAACTCTACATGCTAAGACCGACGAAAGGGACCCCCGTTGACTGGGTGAAAAACCAGCGGAGACAATTCGATCGGTAGGGAGGTAAAATAAAAATAAAAAACTGCCTATGAAGTAGGAACAGACAGCAACAGCAACATAGTTGCTATCGCATGACGTCAAATCGAACCAGATGACGCGGAAAAGTCCCCACCGAAAAGGAAAACATGTAGACAAAAAGCGAAACAGTGTGCAAACGTGACGATGACACACCTCGACCTAAACCATAAAAAAAACGGTCGGAACGAGACGCCGAAGACCAAAAAGGGGGGGGGGGCCTGAAGGAAGGCAAAAATCACCCCGTGGAACAACTTTAGGATGAAAGCTGTGCCGTTCGGTGATCTGACGGCTGAGAAGGGAAGATCATGCTAGCCGGACAGTTAAAGCCAGATCGGGACGGAACCAGTCCGAAACAGGATGACTGGAACGGCCGAACGAGTCAACAGGTTGAACAACTCATGGTTGAAACCGTGAAAGAAGGAGTGCGCACTCTGACTTCTCTCTGCAAGGGCCTATGTATACCCAGGCCAGAGGAAGGAGCTCCGAAGAAGAACAAAAAACCCTTTAAACGGCCTAAGAGATCGCCGGCCAATTAGAGTCAGAATGGGCCGAAAACGGTCGGGAATTTTTGATAAAACCGGTTGACAGGACCGGTTGAAAAAGTCGGGAATAGAAACCCGGACTGGGATCGTTCACTCGCGCCCGCGCCCTTCAAGAGAAGGTCCTCCACTTCCTCTGGAGGATCTCCAACGGACAGGATCGCCGTTTCTTGGAAGGCTCGGCCTCCTGTTGCCACAAGAAGACTGGGAAGGGGGGCCTCAAGGCCTTGAACTGGGGAGGAGGCCTAGAGGAGTATCCCACACTCCTAGAGCGGGACGCGAAGTACCCCTGACGAAATGGTTGGGACGGGGCTGGTTCAACAGGGCCCGATAGATAGCCTTCTGGCTATCAGCTGACTTCCTCTTTGAAGAGGACTCGAGAACTGGGGGAACCGATTCTTCCCCTAACAAGCCCGACTCCGGAAGGGGAAGAGAGCGCAAAACGCTCCTTTTCCCTGGACGAAAGAGACCTGTTCTGCGCCAGAAAGAATCCCGGGCCAAGGCACAGGTTTGAACCTTCAAACCAGCCGTGACATCAGAGAGGCTCTGTAGCACATTGCCCAAAAGGGCTAGAGAGACTCCAACGGAAGCTTCATCCACCTGATCAAAGAACTGAAAAACCGCCGGTGAATCAGAGGCTGAATTGCCTAGAGACTCCGCCAAGGTTTGCACGAGAGAGGTGGCCATGCCACAAGCCCTGAGAGAACCAGACAGAGATTCCTCGAGAGACTTGAACGTGACGGGAGGAACAGCAGCAGGACCCCAAGGACTCCACCTCCTTCTCAGAAGGTTTGGAGACGGAGGGGAAGGGCAGGTATTCCGTCGGTAGGGGGACGAAAGGTCTGAATCCAGGTACCAAAAAGGAACCGAACTGAGACGAGGCCGGCTGAGAACGCCCCAGATTAGCCTCAGCAATCTGTTTCAACGAAAGGACCTTGCCGGTCCTCAACGTGAACTCCGCTTTAACCACCAAATCCTCCGGGAAGGAGGGGGCTTGGAGAGTCAAGGAGCTCTTGGCCTGCAGAAGAGAGCCAACCGCGTGATCAGTGGCGGACTCCTGATGGGAGGAACGCACAGGTACCACGTAAGGGCACGATCGAGACAAAATCTTGAGAAGATTCTGAACCGAGGACTCAGTGAGAGAGTGAGGGACCTCCGACTGAGGGTCCAGTTCCATGTCTGACTCAAAGTCGGACTGAAACTCAGAGAATTCCCTGGAGGGGTCTGGCCGTTGAAGCTTCTGATAAGGGCGGCCCAAGAGTCAAACACCACCGGAAGCCATGCCTGGCAGAGGGCTCTGCCGGTAGGGAGTGAGAGGATCACTGAACACCGGCCGGAACCGGGAGAACGTGGCGTACTCCGTGCGAGCGGGACATTCCCGGTTGACCCAAACCGGAGGAACGAACCGGAAATTCATCATCGGAATTTTCCGGTTCTAGGCGAACCCTTTCCCGGTATGTCCGCGTTGGCCAAGCAACCGGGAGACAACCGGATGATTACCGGGTAAACACCGGGAGAACCGGAGGAAAACGGTCTCGCAACCGGGAAAGGCAAATAACCGGTTGCGGTGGGAAAGCCAAGAGGCTCCAACCGTGCCATCCCCCGGTATGTCCGCGTTGGCCAAGCAACCGGGAGACAACCGGGAGAAACCGGATGAATACCGGGTGAAACCGGGTAAGCACCGGGAGAACCGGAGGAAACCGTCTCACAACCGTGAGAAGCGAATTTCCGGTTGCGGTGGGACTGCCAAGAGGCCCCAACCGCGCCAGTGCCAGGATCACTGGAGAGCCATCCCCCGGGAGGGGGGTATGGACTCTTTATCGGTATTGAAGGTGCCCCGCACCGACCGATTTGACTGTCCTGGTAACCTCTCCCTCGAACTGAGTGGAGGATTTGAGCCCGGACTCAGGAAAGGGAACAGGCCGTTCCCGATCCTGGAGGTACCTCCCAGGTACCACCGGATGATTGCCTGACAGACTGGCCAGTCTGGTGACAGAGGAGTCACCTCTGTCACTAGGCAAGCTCCCCGGAGGGGAGCCTCTCTGTTCCGTAAACATCAAGCCCACAGGACGGAAACCAGAGGTGGAAAGGGATTGCCTATCCCTGTTGAGGTCGACGCTGGTCTTAGCGGACAAGGGCCTCCTGGAGGCAAGCCTGTGAACAGAAGAAGGAGAGAGGGCTGCGCCAGTGACAGTCTCACGTTAGAAGAGACAACTGGCGGCACCCTCTCTGGCCTAAACATAGAACCGAAATAGGAGGAAGATTCTGTCGATGCGAAAGGGAGAACCCTGAAACCCGAAGAGTCCAAGTGACGTAGTACAAAGCCTGCGAGTCCAACGGAAAAGGAGGAGCAGAAACCTCCGAAGGGAGAGAAACTGGAATGGGCTCCGAAACCGGTTAGGCCGGTGTAACCGAAACGGACTGTGACTGGACGTTAGACGTAGGATTTGTGAGAGGATTTAGACGAAAACTTCTTGTAGAAGATTAAGAGAACCTGCCCAAAGGGTCCCTAGTGAGAGAAGAAGAGTCAACTGACTTGGAAACAGAAAAACAACCGAAGCAGAAACTGCTTTGCCCGAGTGTTTTGAAACCGAGGGGTGCAAGAAGCCATAATGGCTGACGCCACCCCGAAAACGAACAACAGAGTGAACGAAATAATTTTTCAACTAAAACGAACACCAAGAAATGACAATGAAATAATATCGATAGGATGACTAACAGCCTTCCCAAGAAACTGAATAGAACAAAGCTATGCACGGAACGAACCCACCAGATAGACAAGAGTCAGAAAAGGCGGAGCAGGGTAGGCCCAGGTGTGGTAGAAAGGCTGGAAAATTTAAGAATGACATATCCGGTGCCCCAAGGGTGCGCGTCATACCCGGAAGTAAGGGGAGTCACTCCCGCTACTCCCTGCGGTATGGGTGCAGTCCCTTGGGGCCACTTTCGTTTTAGCTATGTGCTAGGGTAAGGTTCCAGGTTGTTTTAGGCTAATGCAGTTGTTTTGAGTGTTGGTATAGTATGATTAAATTAGATTGAGTAATTAGAGCATTATTATTTTCAATTTTGAAGAGTAGTAGAGGTCCAAATTGAGTAGAATACTACTCGAAAAGAGTAGAGTAAACAGGTCTGAAATACGGACATGTGCGCTTATTTTTTCCCTTCTCTCTTTTACTTATTTACGGATTGCGCATGCTATCCTCACAAGGGGGGAAATCTCTGATACAACATGCTCAGAGGGAGCTAATTACAGAGAGTTACCTTTTTAAACTTTACTATAAAAGAAAAAAAGAAAAAAAAGTATACGGACGCAGGGGAAATACGGACACGACGTGCGCTTTATTTTTTCCTTCTCTCTTTTACTTATTTACGGATCGCGTGTGGTATCCCCCCACAGGGGGGGGACATCTCTGACACAGTGGAACCTCCTTTATAAGACCTCCCATTATAAGACTCCCTCCCTCCCTTGTAAGAGACAAAGTGGCGGTGCCATAGCCGATGAGGTTTAACCGAGGCGTGGTTACCGCTACACCTATCTATATTGTTAAAAACTCGAGGACTTTACTGGTGTTGCACTGCCTCCGGGCATTGCCTCCAGTATTGTTCCCACCATCTTTGTATTTACAAATGTCCCATATGTGTCTATGACCGAGAGGACGTAAAACATCATTTTCATCGACTCCCTCACTCATAAGACCAGATTATCTGAGACATCGCCCTTCTTTGTAAGTGTTAAAATTACCTCCTTTATAAGGCCTGCCTACCCCCAATTTCTTTTTTAGGTACTCCACGAAATAAAATTCCGTACTTTTTCTCAAAATTCCGCATTTTGCAAGGAGACCCCAAAACGAAACATTACAGAACATTAATCCGCCGTGCGAAATTACGAAAAAACACTCGATTTTGACCGATCTTAGAAGACCTTAACCCATTCACCGCCAAAGTCGCATTTTACCACCACAGTGATTTAACACCTATGTCACCAAAAGGCATCAAATTGGGGTCTATTATCCAAAGACCCTATTGTCTTAGTTTTGGGAGGTAAGGATAGACCTTATTTTATATATGTCACAGTAGAATCCCCAATACTGCAGATGGATTTTGTTCTCTACCCAGGAAAATTTAATGGAGAATTTGGGATGAAAAATGGCTGGCAGTGAAAGGGTTAAGTTCAAATTTTCGCCGTATTAATTTTCCATTTACCGTACTGCAGTACTGGGGCTCAAAATCATGTACAAAATACGGAAAAATCGTATGGGTTCGGCAGGTCTGTCTTATAAGACCTCACTTTGGATGATGTTTGAAGGTCTTGTAAGGGAGGCTCCACTGTGCAAGGTGCTCACCTGTTGAGTCCAATGAGCAGTATGTGGGGCAGCTTCCAGATGTCGATCTTTTTCTCGGCGTCGCGCTCCATTTTACACTGGGGGCACTTCCACTTGCAGCTGCCCGTCATCATCTCCGGCTGGAGGAAGGAGCGGAGACAGTCCTGAAGAGAATTAAAAAATATATATATACAGAGCTGATTCTAGGATTTTGAAAACGTGGGGGCGTTCTCTCCCCCCCCCCCCCCCCCCCCCCCCCCCCCCCCCCCCCCCCCCCCCCAAGAATGAAAAAAGGGAGCAGGTCCAATGGATACAAGGGGAAGGGGGGAGGGGGGGAGGCGGCCGATTCAATCTTCGCTAGCCATGGCCACTTCTTCAGCCACTCGTCTTGGAACCGGTGTTCCCTCGCACTAGTGCCGTTATCTTCGGGCTGCTTCTCCCAGACTGTTGATGCAGTAGCTGTTTCTGCAACATCTTCTGCACACTCGTTTGGCAGAGGATTTCTTTTTTTTTTTTTTTACTTTGCCGCCACAAAAATCAAAGTCGAAGAACGTCGTTGTCCGCTTCGTTTTGAAGAAAATTCAACATGGCGGGTAGGACTCACGCAACTTCTTGTCGGTAAAACGAGATGAACGCGATTGGTTGATTTACACTAACATTGTACAGGAACCAATGAAATGTCGAGAAATCATTCATTCCTGCTCAATGCTTTCGGTTTGTGCAGACGACGGATTTAACAGACGACGAAGGAATTCCCGCAGTGATCGGTAAAAAGTGCGGTAAAAAGTGCGGGCAGTTCTGCAAATATGCGTGCGTCGGCCCGCGCTTAGACCCAATTATTGCGGGAAAAAACAGATTTTGGGGGGATTGTACCAATCCCGCGCCCTAGAATCAGCTGTGTATAAAAATAAATAACTAGCACATCACATTCCACTGACAATATAAAGTCCTCTCACATCATCTCCAGTTGAAGGAAAGCGCGGAGACAGTCCTGGAGAGAATAAATTAATAATAATAATACATCATTTACGCATTGGGCTGTAGAGGGGTAGTATTGTTCTTTGTTTTGATCTTGTTGGTTTTTTGCTCCTTTTGCTATATCTGCTGTTTGCTGTTTAATTGTTTGTCTGTGTTGATAAAGGCGCATTCGCCGAAATATCCACTAGTTTTCTTTTGTCTCTTGTGAATAAAATAACGTCACTTTACACTTGTCGTGTACTTGTTTGTTTGTTGTAATAATAATACAGGATATTTGTTTTCGCTCTTTCTCTGAAGAGCTCCTGAGCGCTTTACAAAGTGATTTTTTTTTAGATAATAATAAAAATAACAACAAAAACGATAAGAATATTAATAAATACAAATGCGATACTACGCACACGCGGCGCTTGCGCGCAGACACACACACACGAACCCATAGAAAAGACATTCTTACCCATAGGCTGTTTTCCATGCAAGCAGGATGAACTCTCTCAACACTAAGAAGAAGAAATTTTGGTGTTTAACGTCCTCTCGACCCGGGAAGGCACTCTCTCAACACTAATGTACGCTACAGCATACATGTTTCGCGCAAACGTTCAACACTAGGCAGGTTTGCATCATTACATAAAAATTATTTTTAAAATAATGCTTAACCACACAGTTTTGAAAATTTGCGGTATTGTTTACAATAATAAAAGCTAGCATATGTTATAATTCCAAAGTAAAATTTTTATTATTAGCAGATTTTTAAAAAAAGCATGACAAAGAAGACGAAGAGAGGGGTAGTGACTCATTTGCATTCATTGCCGTCCTAAAAATAGACTAGAAGTGATTTCATTGGTTGAAAACTATTAAGGGACCGTAGAGGAACATTTCTATACCAGTTTGGGTTGCATGGCTTCGCTGAGTTGTGAAGTGTGAATGCTTGAACACTATGTACGCTATAGCGTACATTCGTGTTGAACGGTTGTAAAGGGAAGCAATCGGCCAGTGTTGAATGAGTTAAACAGGGCTCGGTGCAATTAGGGGTAAGACAGAAAGAAGAGGTGAGTTTAGGTATTAGGTATTAGGTACTTTATAGTCGCAGATGCGTTTCCGTAAAAATCGGGTTGCTCCCACCTGGAGAGCGCGTCGCAGTCAGAGGCTTTGTTTTTGTGTGTTTTTTTTGCCTGCGATTTTTCTGTGATTGATGAGGAAGGAAAGGGGGGTGTTGTTAATTCTGACCAAATGACAACTTTTTCGTTGCCACTGGGTTTAACGTGTGCGAAGTGCATGGGCACACGGGACCTCGGTTTATCGTCTCATCCGAAAGATTCCACGTTCAGACCCGTAAGGCCTAGTGCAAAGTGAGAGGGAAAAATCCCTGTACCCAGGTTCGAACTTGGGTTTACTTAGCACCGACTGGAGGAGGGGATGGGGAGGGAGATGTGCATGGAGACCTGGGAACGCAGAAGAAGAAGAAGTTTCCAGCCTAAAAACCTACCTTCAAGGAGCACCGACTGGAGGAGGGGGTGGGGAGGGGGTGGGGAGGGAGTGGGGAGGGAGATTTCCATGGAGGCCTGGAAACGCAGAAGAAGAAGAAGAAGAAGAAGAAGAAGAACAACAACAACAACGAAGAAGAGGAACAAGAAGAAAAAGAAGAAGAAGAAGAAGAAAAAAAAAAAGAACAAGAACAAGAAGAAGAAGAAGAAGCAGAAGAAGAAGAAGAAGAAGAAGAAGAAGAAGAAGAAGAAGAAGAAGAAGAAGAAGAAGAAGAAGAAGAAGAAGAAGAAGAAGAAGAAGAAGTTCCTATCCTAAACACCTACCTTCAGCGAGCACCGGTTGGAGGCGGGGATGGGGAGCGAGATGTACATGGAGGCCTGGAAAGTGACCGACGTCTTGTAGCACGTGCGGCACTTCAGCGTGGACTTCAGCTGACCCTGACGACGAAGAACAACGACGACGACAACAACAACGTGATAAAACAGTGACAACGAGAGGATTACTACAGGATACTAAGCCACGAGAAAAACAATCATGATAAATAAATAATAATCAACGGATATTTATATTTATTTTTAGATCACGCTTTTTTTTTTTTATCGAGCACAAAGCGCTTTATAATCAACATTGAAACACTCACATGCTGCCACTTCCCATCCAAACCCAACTTCGACAACTGCCGAAATTCTGCACTTCGTACCTAGAAAAATTAATTCAAGGGACATCACTCGAAGTGATACCTTTGATAGTAGACGACACAGTAGCAAGTATGGCTCAAACGCCTTGCCTTCTTTTGATTTCTTCTTCTTTTTCGCACTTGTTCAGCGGAAATGCGGGTTTTATCACGCTTTTTTTATCGAGCACAAAGCGCTTTATAATCAACATTGAAACACTCACATGCTGCCACTTCCCATCCAAACCCAACTTCGACAACTGCCGAAACATTGAAACACTCACAGACATACTCGCACGCCGCAGACACACACACACACACACACACACACACACATGTACGTACGCGCACGCACGTACGCGTTCTTGCGCACAGACATACACACAGACTTCCAATGTAACTTCCTCTAATCTCTCTCTCTCTTCGACTCTGCCTTTTCCCTCGCTTTGTGTCATCTACTATCTTTCTGACTTCTTGACCCATCCTGCCTTTTCTCAACAACAAAAAATCTTCCATATATAGTTTTCTCCTTTAAAGCTCCTCCGACATTGGAATGTGTCGGCTGCACGCTAGCGGGAGGAGACCGGCGAAAACTGAAAACCGGACTGAAACATACGTACCTTACCCATTGTGGCCTTATGGCCAGGGAACGCAGAAGAAGAAGAAGAGGAAGAAGGTAATCTTTTTTACCTGGAAGAGTTCCACGATGATGGATCGGTGAAGTCGCTTGTGGTTCTCCCAGGCCAGGTGGGCTGCCTTGTGGTCGGGTAAACCGTCGTTCTCTTGATCGGGTATCTGAGGGCGCTTCTTCACCTGTCATCATTGTCATTATCATCATCATTGTCGTCATCATCATCATTGTCGTCATCATCATCATCATTGTGATCAGGTAAACCATTGTTCTCTTGATCTGAGGACGCTTATACAGCTGTTATCATCATCGTCATCATCATCGCTGTCATCATCATTATCGTCGTCGTCGTCATCATCATCATCACCACCGTCGAAATTGGCACTTACTTGAGCCAGCACAAAAACATGTCTTGCTTCATTCAGTGGGTTCACAACCCCCCACCCCCAAACTGAGAAAGAGAGAGGGGGGGGGGGGGGGGGGAGAAGAGAGAAAGAGAAAGAGAGAAAGACACAGAGAGAGAGAGAGAGAGAGAGAGAGAGAGAGAGAGAGAGAGAGAGAGAGAGAGAGAGAGAGAGAGAGAGAGAGAGAGAGAGAGAGAGAGAGAGAGAGAGAGAGAGAGAGAGAGAGAGAGAGAGAGAGAGAGAGAGAGAGAGAGAGAGAGAGAGAGAGAGACAGAGAGAGAGATAGAGAGAGACAGAGACAGAGAGACGGACAGACACACACAGAGACTCACCTCATTCAGTCCTTTGTGCAAACCGTCCAACAGATAAGTCAAGAACTCCTGAGAATCCTGCTACTGGTATCAGAGAGAGAAAGAGAGAGAGAAAGAGAGAGAGAAAGAGAGAGAGAAAGAGAGAGAGACAGAGAGAGAGAGACACACACACAGAGACTCACCTCATTCAGTCCTTTGTGCAAACCGTCCAACAGGAAAATGAGGAACTCCTGAGAATCCTGCTGCTGGTATCAGAGAGAGAGAGAGAGAGAGAGAGAGAGAGAGACAGAGATAGAAAGACAGAGAGACACAGAGAGAGAGAGACAGAGAGAGAGAGATAGAGAGACAGAGACACAGAGAGAGAGACAGACAGACAGACAGACGGACACACACACACACAGTCTCACCTCGTTCAATCCTTCGTGCAAACCGTCCAACAGAAAAGTGAGGAACTCCTGCGAGTCCTGCTGCTGGTATCCCGCGAACATGGGGTTGTACTCCCCTACCGTGCTCTGAACAAATAAAAAAAACAATCAATAGACAGGGTTCTTGAACACTCTTAAAAGTGGAACAAAATTCAAGGAGTTTTCAAGGGTTTTTCAATCAAAAGACTCGCCTTGGCATGAGGCTGTGTCAGACCAGTTGGCATAAGCTAGAACGCCAAGGCTACATCAAAATGTTGTTACGCTCTGGATGGTCGTGCGGGGATTGTCCTAAGCCATGGCAAGCTCCTAGCATAACATCATCAGTCTTAAATCCTCCGAAGTCAGGAGTGTGGCTGCCCACGTGGCGGGGTAATCAAGAACGGTCACACACGTAATGCTCTCATCCCTAGCTGTTGCATTTGTACCACGGTGTTCAAGTGCTTCGGCGGATCCCTGGAGTCTTTAAGCCAGGGTAAGACAACAACAACAACCATCAAAAGACCAGTCTCGTCGTCATTTGTTTCGATTTCGACTTTGCGAACAAATTCAGCTGCCAAAATAGTTTCTACCTACTCAGATTTTATATAATTATGAAAGACCACAAGTTCGGCCCGTGATAGATTTTCAAGGAGTAGCCAAAACATTTTTTTCAAGGGTTCTCAAGCACGATCTTTTGGACCGAGTTCGAATTTAAAGGGATCTCAAGGGGCATACAAACCCAGGTCAGGTCAGAGAATGAGGACAACTAGGCCTCGCGGCCTCTTAATGAGTCCTTTCTGATTATTTGTATTCTTTTTCATGATTAGCATGACTAGGACGCTTTTAGATGTGTTAATCAAATTCATATTTCAATGGTTGAAGCTTGGGGTCTTTATCAAGGAGGTCTTTGAACGGATTAAGGTTAGGTGCCAACTTGATATGTGCTGGAAGAGAATTCCAGTAGTTAGTGACTGTTACTAAAGAAATTCTGGTAAAGGCAAAGATGTGCCAACCCCCCCCCCCCCCCCCCCCCTGCATTTCTCGGTTAATTCCATTTTTCCGTTTTTGTCTTTCTTACCAAACATAAAGCTGTATTTTATGAACCTTTTCAGCTAATTATCTTTTTGGAATAATAACCCTAACACTAGCCCTACCCCCCCCCCCCCTATAAGACGGAAAAACACAATGGACCACGACTGTGACAAATGCTGCGGTGTACCGCAGTACATAGAGGTAGGGGGGGGGGGGGGGGTCCTATTAGTAGATAATGGCCTTTATCATGACTGCAATTAATTATTGAACAAAGATAATTAGCTGAAAATGTTCATAAAATACAGCTTCATGTTTGGTAAGAAAGGCAGAAACGGAAAAATGGAATTAATCGAGAAATGTAGGGGGGGGGGGCACATCTTGACCTTAACCGAAATTCTTTCTAATGTTAGTTCTGCTGTATTGAGTTAGTAATTTCAAATCATTTATTCCCAGTTTCAATTCATTTCAACACCAGCCAACCCACAAGGTTTCTAAATAAAATACAGGGTTCCTGATTTAGTATTTGTCCCCTCTCTTAAGGGGGTACACTGCGCAATTTTAGGACATGTTTTGTTCATTTTTGTTTCTCAGGAACAAATAAAGATATCTTAATGAAATTTTGCACACTTATTCAGTACATAGTCCTGCCCATTTCCACCTAATTTGAAGTCTCTATGTGAAGGGGTTATGAAAATATGGTAACCAACCAAAACAATTTCACAAGAAATCTTGGACCCTTACAAGCGCTGGATTGAAGCGCTGCATGGTGATGCTGATCATTTCTCCACTTTGCCAAGACATCAAAGGGTGCAACTAACACTAAATTAGGATGCTTGAGTCATTTATTCGTGTTCTTCATCTTGTCAAACAATGGTGAAAAATTACAGAATCCTGTCAGGGTAATAAATATGATGAAGAACACGAGTAAATGACTCAAGCATTGTTAGTTGCACCCTTTGGTATCTTGGCAAAAATGAACAAAAATTCCCCTCCGATTACGCAGTGTTCCACCTTAAGGGGATACGCTCACCCCCAGTTTCAATTTTAAAAGGTCAAGAGGAAAACATATGTGACCCAGCACCACGAAAGGGACATTAAGTCGCTGGGCTAGTTTCTCACAACAGGCTTGCAAAAGTCAAAAATCTCATTTTTGGTCAGTTTTGAGTTATGGGTATTTTCGTGTTCTCTAACATCCCATCTTGTATATTTATAAAGGACAACCCTTGTTATGGTCTCTAAATACTCCCCAAAGTGCTTTAAAGTGAGTAGGTTGATGCATTTTCTTCAGCTAGGCTAAACTTCAGACTGTGATTTATCAAAATGGCCGACAGTCACCCTATCAACTTTGAATGCTCATAACTCTAAAATGGAAACAATTACAGGAATGGTTCTTATATCATTAGAAAGAGAATTGTTTGACGTCTTCAACTGCATAATTTTCTCAGAATGGTCAGTTTGTGACACTTAATGTCTTTAATGCTGGGTCATATATTATGCAATACCATAAATATGCATCATTACCTTCAGATCTCGTGGCGTTATACTTCTGTACTGCCCGGACCATAATGCTTTGACAACCACGGCAAATTCGTCAACCACTTCTCCATGCATGCCTTGAGAACTGTCCCTGTAGCATCATTATCATCATCGATATTCTCGTCATTATCATCATCATCATTATCATTATCATCATTGTCAACACTGTCATCATCATCGGCATCATTATCATCATCTTAACGGCAAATTCGTCAACCACTTCTCCATGCATGCCTTGAGAACTGTCCCTGTAATTATCATTATCATCATCATCAACGGTGTCATCATCATCATCATCATCATTATCATCATTGTCAACACTGTCATCATCATCGGCATCATTATCATCATCTTAACGGCAAATTCGTCAACCACTTCTCCATGCATGCCTTGAGAACTGTCCCTGTAATTATCATTATCATCATCGTCAACGGTGTCATCATCATCATCATCATTATCATTGTCATCATTGTCAACACTGTCATCATCATCAGCATCATTATCATCATCTTAACGGCAAATTCGTCAACCACTTCTCCATGCATGCCTTGAGAACTGTCCCTGTAGTTATCATTATCATCATCGTCAACGGTGTCATCATCATCATCATCATTATCATTATCATCATTGTCAACACTGTCATCATCATCAGCATCATTATCATCATCTTAACGGCAAATTCATCAACCACTTCTCCATGCATGCCTTGAGAACTGTCCCTGTAATTATCATTATCATCATCGTCAACGGTGTCACCATCATCATCATCATCATCATTGTCAACACTGTCATCATCATCGGCATCATTATCATCATCTTAACGGCAAATTCGTCAACCACTTCTCCATGCATGCCTTGAGAACTGTCCCTGTAATTATCATTATCATCATCGTCAACGGTGTCATCATCATCATCATCATCCATCATCATTGTCAACACTGTCATCATCATCGGCATCATTATCATCATCTTAACGGCAAATTCGTCAACCACTTCTCCATGCATGCCTTGAGAACTGTCCCTGTAATTATCAACATCATCATCGATATTATCATCATCATCATTATCATCGTCAACACTGTCATCATCATCCCCATCATTATCATCATCGTCAACACTGTCATCACCATCATTATCATCATCATCAACACTGTCATCATCATCATCATAGTCAACACTGTCATCATCATCATCATCATCATCATCATCATTATCATCAACACTGACATCATCAGCGCCATCATCATCGTCAACACTGTCATCATCATCACCATCATTATCATCATCTTAACGGCAAATTTGTCTACAGCTTCCCTGTGCATGCTTTGAGAACTGTCCCTGTATCATCATCACCATCATCATCAATATTCCTGTCATCATCATCATCATCGTCAACACTGTCATCATCATCAACACCATCACCAGGACTAAGAGGGGTTGGGGAGCAGACTTGGGGAAACCTAGCTATCAATTTGGTCATACCAGGCAGCGGGATTTCTCCCTCCTCTTACCGACTTTTAACTGCTGTGGGATTTTTTTTTACGTACGTAAAGCGCACGGGTCAGACTAGCTTTAAGTCCCCCATCCTAAGGACTCGACGTCCAGTTCGATTCTCCCATCGAACTAGAAAGAAAGGGCGGTGAGGAGGCCGGGATTCGAACCCGGGTCACTCACACTGCTGCAGTCATGCATTGAAATTGGCAGGTGAACGTCTTAACTATTCTGCCACCTTCCTTCCTTTCAGACACCAGGGTCGAGTTTCTCTAGACAATGGTCGCCGCGCGCAAAACTGTTACCAGACCTGTTTACCCTAATGATGAAAAACCTGGAATTTGCCACACACAAAAACGGAATTTGCCACACACAAAACCAGAATTTGCCACACACACAAAACCGGAATTTGCCACACACAAAACCCCGGAATTTGCCACACAAAAACCCGGAAATTGTCACACAAAAACCTGGAATTTGCCACACAAAAACCTGGAATTTGCCACACACAAACCTGGAATTTAACCCGGAATTTGCCACACAAAAACCTGGAAATTGCCACACAAAAACCCGGAATTTGCCACACAAAAACCCGGAATTTGAGAAAAAACAAACTGAATTCACATCGGTACATGACTCGCGATAAAACACCGATTCAACTCGGCGCCATCGCGATCAATTTTCACTTCATTTTCTATTGAAAAGTTCAAAATTCTCACATCATCGTATTTTCCAGTGATAATATAATCTAAATGGACTCATTTCAAGCCCTAATTACAATCTCTACCATTAAAAAACTGCCCGGAAAGCTCTTTGAATCGACAGTAAAAGCCTGGCCGCCATTTGCATTCGGTTTCAGTCAACCCTTGTGTCTTTTCATACGAACGGAAACAAATAATAGACGTTTTTTTGAAATCCCAGAATTTTCAGCGTTCACCCGGAATTTACTATTTTACCCAGAATTTTAGCAAATTTCCTGAATAATTCCGGCAAAACCGGAAGGGTAAACAGGTCTGTGTTACGCCTAAAGGGGTCTAAGAAACACCCTGGACGTTTGCTAAGGTCAGATCACTCTTTAAGCTTACTCTTCACTTTGGGGAGAGAGAAAAGGGTTGCTATCAAAAGGGAGATAAACCATACCTCTCCGTCAGTTTGTACAAAGATTTCGATTTCACCCACGTCTATTTGTGTGCAGAAAATTAAATTTTCATTATAATATTATGCCATCTAACATGATGAAAAATGAAGAAAGAGCACTCAAAAACACATTTGCGTTCGTTTAATTTGCTACAATCATCCCGTATGTTTTCACGATAGACTAAAGAATATTTGCTGTGTGACAAGCTTGTTGTTTTGGTCTTCCAGTTTGAAAGTTCAAGTCACATTCAGTTCAAGTCACGTTCACGCGAGATATATTTTTTTAAAAAGCCGGAAGTAATTGATATTTCCCTTGATCCTTCCAATAGTTTGTCGCTCGTTATCTCGATAGCAGCCACAAAACGTTTGCAGCAAACGTCAGCAAAAGAGGTGTTTCTCAGTACCGTGGAACCTCCCTTATACGACATTAAAAAATCATCCAAAATGAGGTCTTATAAGGGAGGGGTCTTTAAACGTCGGCAAAAGAGGTGTTTCCTAGTACAGTGGAACCTCCCTTATAAGACCTTCAAAAATCATCCAAAATGAGGTCTTATAAGGGAGGGGTCTTCTAAGGGAGGTAATTTTAATACTTACAAAGAAGGGCAGTGTCAGAGAAGTAGGTCTTATAATGGGAGGTCTTATAAGGGAGGTTCCACTGTACCGTTTTTGCCGATTTGCCCTCACGCTCACGCTACGTAACGTTAGCCCTTGTGAAACGGCCCCCTGACTCACCTGTTAATGTCGTTGAGGTAATAATCGTTCAGAAGGTAAGTGACCAGCGGCGTGGCGTTGTTCAAACACTGCACCGTGGAGTTCATGTAACACGTGTTGCCTAGGTTACGCAGCCCCGTCATGGCCGGGCCCTAAAGAGAGAGCACACAACAACAAAAAAGAAATATGTTACCATGGTAACAAAACAAGTTTTGCTCTAATACGTTTTTAATAATACACAGCTGTTCCGGGGGGGGGGAGTTTTAGTTTCAGGACTTTTTTCAAGCCAACTTCACACGAGTTCCTTTTCATAAACAGCAGTCAAGAATAATGTTAGGATAGTACAGTGGAACCTCCCTTATAAGACCTTCAAAAATCATCCAAAATGAGGTCTAAAAGGGAGGGGTCTTATAAGGGAGGGGTATGATAAGGGAGGTCATTTTAATACTTGCAAAGAAGAGCAATGTCTCAGAAAAGTAGGTCTTATATGGGAGGGAGTCTTATAATGGGAGGTCTTATATGGGAGGGAGTCTTATAATGGGAGGTCTTATAAGGGAGGTTCCACTGTAGTATGCAAGAAAACTAGTCATATTCAGGATCCCGTGTCAGATTTTCACTCATGAGCATTTTTATTTATGTTTGTGATAAAAAGTGTATTATTTAGGAACATTTTCTAACTAAATAAGTTGCATGGTACTGTTCAACAACAACAAAAAATTTCACAAAAATCTGATGGAAGAAATATATTAAAAATACTATGAAAACATACAGCCAAAATATTTTAAAGAAGAAATGCTTGGTGCAGTTTTTATCTAAGATTTCTAGATTCAGTCATTTAACCAAACAGCTCAACTTAGGCATTGTATTATTTCAAATGGTTAGGTATTAGGTACTTTATAGTCACAGAGGCGTCTCTGTGAAATTCGGGTTGCTCCCACCTGGAGAGCGCGTCGCAGCCAGAGGCGCGCCACCCATTTTTTTTTTTTTTTTTTTTTTTTTTGCATGCGATTTATGTGTGACTGATGAGGAAGGAAGGGAGGGGGGTAAATTTTGACCAAATGACAACTTTTTCGTTGCCACTGGGTTTAACGTATGCTAAGTGCATGGGCACACGGGACCTCGGTTTATCGTCTCATCCGAAAGACTCCACGTTCAGACCGTAAGGCCTAGTGCAAAGTGAGAGGAAAAAATCCCCTGTACCCAGGTTCGAACTCGGGTTTACTTGACACGAAGCGAACGCGCTACCACTGTGCCACTCTACACTTTGTGTGCAACGGAACAGCTGTCAATATCCTTTCAGTAAAATCGTAAAGCGCTTAGAGCTTTGATGACACAAGCGCTATAGAAATGTTCTTAATTAATAAATAAATAAATACTCACCACATTTCCATAGACGGGGTTGAGGTCTCGCTTTCTGGCCACGATTCTTGTCACTGGCTGTTTCAACGAGTTGGTTTCCGGCACCAAAGAACTGCACAAAGCATAACAAAGCCAGGCTGAAATTGGTCAGTGTTTATTGAGACTATACACACAGACGTTTCGTACGATACGAGTTGGTTTCAGGTAACAGAGAACTGCACAAAGCATAACAAAGTCGGGTTGAAATTGGTCAGTGTTTACTGAGACTATACACACAGACGTTTCGTACGATACGAGTTGGCTTCAGGTAACAGAGAACTGCACAAAGCATAACAAAGTCGGGTTGAAATTGGTCAGTGTTTACTGAGACTATACACACAGACGTTTCGTACGATACGAGTTGGTTTCAGGTAACAGAGAACTGCATAAAGCATAACAAAGTCCGGTTGAAATTGGTCAGTGTTTACTGAGACTATACACACAGACGTTTCGTACGATACGAGTTGGTTTCAGGTAACAGAGAACTGCACAAAGCATAACAAAGTCCGGTTGAAATTGGTCAGTGTTTACTGAGACTATACACACAGACGTTTCGTACGATACGAGTTGGTTTCAGGTAACAGAGAACTGCACAAAGCATAACAAAGTCGGGTTGAATTTGGTCAGTGTTTACTGAGACTATACACACAGACGTTTCGTACGATACGAGTTGGTTTCAGGTAACAGAGAACTGCACAAAGCATAACAAAGTCGGGTTGAATTTGGTCAGTGTTTACTGAGACTATACACACAGACGTTTCGTACGATACGAGTTGGTTTCAGGTAACAGAGAACTGCACAAAGCATAACAAAGTCGGGTTGAATTTGGTCAGTGTTTACTGAGACTATACACACAGACGTTTCGTACGATACGAGTTGGTTTCAGGTAACAGAGAACTGCACAAAGCATAACAAAGTCCGGTTGAAATTGGTCAGTGTTTACTGAGACTATACACACAGACGTTTCGTACGATACGAGTTGGTTTCAGGTAACAGAGAACTGCACAAAGCATAACAAAGTCGGGTTGAATTTGGTCAGTGTTTACTGAGACTATACACACAGACGTTTCGTACGATACGTACGTTTTTGAACGAGACTTGACAGCAAGGGAACTACACCACAGAAAACCACACAATTAACTTCAACGCTGTATTTAAGTGAGTGTGTGTATGTGTGTGCGTGCGCATGTGTGTGTGTGTCAGACCTGTTTAACCCCTACACAAGTCTTGAGTAGTCTGGATAGCTGAAATGAGTAGTTTTGGTGTGAAATGAGTAGTCCTCTTCATTAAGCCATCAAATAATGTTCACTGAAAATGAGTAATTAGAGCATTAGTTTTTCAATTTTGAATAGTAGAGGTCCAAATTGAGTAGAATACTACTCGAAAAAGAGTAGAGTAAACAGGTCTGGTGTGGGTGTGTGTGCATGTGTGTGTGTGCGTGTGTGTGTGTGTGTGTGTGGTGTGTGTGTCTGTGTGTGTGTGTGTGTGTGTGTGTGTGTGTGTCTGTCTGTGTGTGTGTGTGTGTGTGTGTGTGTGTGTGTGTGTGTGTGTGTGTGTGTGTGTGTTGTGTGTGTCTGTGTGTGTGTGTGTGTGTGTGTGTGTGTGTGTGTGTGTGTGTGTCTGTCTGTCTGTGTGAACTGCACCATAAAAAAAGCCCACACACAATTAACTTCAACGCTGTGTTTAACCCTTTCACCGCCAGCCCATGTTTCAGCCAAAACATTCCATTAAATTTACCTGGGTAGAGAACAAAATCCATCTGCAGTATTGGGGATTCTTCTGTGACAGATCTAAAATAAGGTCTATCCTTACTTCCCCAAACTAAGACAACAGGGTGTTTGGATAATAGACCCCAATTTGATGCCGTTTAGTGACATAGGTGTCAAATCACTGTGGTGCTAAAATGCGACTTTGGCGGTGAAAGGGTTAAGTTAGTGTGTGCATGAGTGTGCGTGCACATGTTTGTGCGTGTGTGTGTCTGTGTGAACTGCACCATCAAAAGAACCCACACTATTAACTTCAATGCTGTGTTTCAAGTCAAGTCAAGTCAAAATGATCTTTAATGACGATAAAGGAATAAGCTAAACAAAATAAGTTTTTTTTTTTTTTTTTTCATCCTGTTTAAGTGAGTGTGTGTGTGTGCGTGCGTGTGTGTGTGTGTGTGTTGTACGCATGTGCACGTGCGTGCAAGTGTGTTTGTGTGTGCGTGTATATGCGTGTGCGTGCATGTTTTTTTCTTTTTCTTCTCATTACTCTTGTCTCTCTCTTCCTCCCCCTCTCTCTCTCTCTCTCTCTCTCTCTCTCTTTCATTCCCCCTTCCCTCGATTCTATTTGATTATGATGTAGGAAGCTACATCCCTTTTTCGTTATTCGTTTCTGGTTCTCCCATGATAACGTGTACCCATTGTATACAGGCCGATGGCCTTACGATTTAACTTTCCGACTTCCTTTCCCCCCCTCCCCTCACCCTCCCCCCATCCCCCCCCACACCCCCTCCCCCTTCGCACATGATGGAAGGCTTGCTGGGTTCTGTCGTACACAGGCTTGATTTGGCCAGCATAAAAAAAACCACACACACTATTATTTTCACAACGCTGAGTTTAAGTCAATGTATGTGTGTGTGTGTATGTGTGTGTTGTGCGTATGTGTGTGTGTGTGTGTGTACGCGTGTGTGCGTGTGCGTGCATGTTTTTCTTTTTCTTCTCATCACTCTTGTCTCTCTCTCTCTCTCTCTTCCTCCCTCCCTCTCTCTTCTCTCTCTCTTTCTCTCCCCTTCCCTCCCTCCCCCCATCCCCACCCCCAGGGACCCCCATTTGGGGGTCTATGAAGCACTAAAATTCTAAAGGACCCTCTAAAAGAATGTGCAGGGGGTCCCAAGGATGCACTAGAAAAAATATTTTTAGCATTCGCAATGCCACTGGGACCCTCTATCCCGCCTCTAGGACCCTCTGTACAGTAAGTGAAGGAGTCCCTGGGACCCCTTGTTTTGTGGGACGATTGGGAGCCCTGCCACCCCCACCCCCTTCGCACCTGACGGAAGGCTTGCTGGTTCTGTCGTACACGGGCTTGTTGGCCAGTCGGGCTTCGTCGGCCAGCTGCTTCATGATGTCGGGAGAGGAGTGCGACCGGGACAGCCCCCCCCGGGTGCTGGTCGAAGGCTCCTCCTTCAGTTTGGCCTTGTACGTGTCTGCAAACCATCACGCAAACCAAGATCTTTGACACAGATGCTTCTACGAAAAGAAAAACAAAATTGAAAACTTAAAAAAAGCAGGGATCCAGGGGGAGTGTGTGTGTGTGTGTATGTGGAGGAGGGGAGTGCCTAGTTCTCAAGTCCCCAGTTAAGACTGATGCAATAATAGCTACACACACACACAAACACACACGCACACACACACACCTTTCTTCTGCGTGGCGGTCATTTTGTGGAGGTTCCCACTGCGTTTTGCCGATATTATGGTTGATGAAATAATAGCCACACACACACACACACACACACACACACACACACACACACACACACACACAAACACACACACACACCTTTCTTCTGCGTGGCGGTCATTTTGTGGAGGTTCCCACTGCGTTTTGCCGATATTATGGTCGATGAAATAACAGCTACACACACACACACACACACACACACACACACACACACACACACACACACACCTTTCTTCTGCGTGGCGGTCATTTTGTGGAGGTTCCCACTGCGTTTTGCCGATATAATGGTCTATGAAATAATAGCTACACACACATACAGACACAGACACCTTTCTTCTGTGTGGTGGTCATTTGAGGAGGTTCCCACTGCGCTTTGCCACGGTTATGGTCGATTTTTCCTCTCGCTTTGCACTAGGCCTTACGGTCTGAACGTGGAGTCTTTCGGATGAGACGATAAACCGAGGTCCCATGTGCCCATGCACTTAGCACACGCTAAAACCCAGTGGCAAAAATTGCATGCCTAAAAAACCAAATTGGGTGGCGCGCCTCTGGCTGCGACGCACTCTCCAGGTGGGAGCAGCCTGAATTTCACAGAGACGCCTCTGTGAGTATACAGTACCTAATAATGTAATAATAGCTACACACACACACACACACACGCACACACACACCTTTCTTTTGAGCAGTGCTCATTTGGGGAGGTTCCCACTGCGTCTTGCTGTGGATGTGGTCGATGTAATAATAGCGGCGGGTTGAGTTGTCCAACCGTTTCTCCCAACCAGGTGGGAGCGAAGGGGAGGGAATCATCTTGGGCTCTGGATAATAATAACACGTCAGAAAAATTAATAAAGCACAATTTTACATAAATATCATATTTTGCTACAATATTTTTTGACTATAATTATTACTAGTCATATTGCATATAAGGCGCAGGGGTCTCAGTCTGGGGGGAAAAAAGTATTGTAAGCCATAGCCTGAAAAAGAAAGTATCGCAATTTCGGGGTTTCCTGAAAAAATAACAAACACAAACGCAGGATTCTCGTTTTTCCTGACTATGTGTAGTTTCATCCATGCTCTCAACCTCTCTCTTTCTCTCTCTTTCTCTCCCTCTCTCTGCCCCTTTGTCCGTCTCACTTTGTCTCTCTCTCTCTCTTTCTTTCTCTCTCTTTCTCTCCCTCTCTCTGCCCCTTTGTCCGTCTCACTTTGTCTCTCTCTCTCTCTCTCTCTCTCTCTCTCTCTCTTTCTTTCTCTCTCTCTCTTTCTCTCTCTGCCCCTTTGTCCATCTCACTTTGTCTCTCTCTCTCTCTCTCTCTCTCTCTCTCTCTCTCTCTCTCTCTCTCTCTCTCTTTCTTTCTTCTTCTCTCTCTCTTTCTCTCTCTGCCCCTTTGTCCATCTCACTTTGTCTCTCTCTCTCTTTTTCTTTCTTTCTCTCTCTCTTTCTCTCTCTGCCCCTTTGTCCATCTCACTTTGCCTCTCTCTCTCTCTCTCTCTGCCCCTTTGTCCATCTCACTTTGCCTCTCTCTCTCTCTGCCCCTTTGTCCATCTCACTTTGCCTCTCTCTCTCTCTTTTTCTTCTCTCTCTCTCTCTCTCTGTGCCCCTTTGTCCATCTCACTTTGCCTCTCTCTCTCTCTGCCCCTTTGTCCATCTCACTGCCTCTCTCTCTCTCTCTTTCTCTCTCTCTCTCTCTCTCTCTGTGCCCCTTTGTCCATCTCACTTTGCCTCTCTCTCTCTCTCTTCTCTCTCTCTCTCTCTCTGTGCCCCTTTGTCCATCTCACTTTGCCTCTCTCTCTCTCTCTTTCTCTCTGTGCCCCTTTGTCCATCTCACTTTGCCTCTCTCTCTCTCTGCCCCTTTGTCCATCTCACTTTGTTTCTCTCTCTTTCTCTCTCTCTCCCTCTCTTTCGCTCTCTCTCTGCCCCTTTGTCCATCTCACTTTCTCTCTCTGTCTCTCCCCTCTCTTTCTCTCCCTCTCTGCCCCTTTGTCCATCTCACTTTCTCTCCCTCTCTCTCTCTCTCTCTCTTTCTTTCTTTCTCTCTCTCTCTTTCTCTCTCTGCCCCCTTTGTCCGTCTCACTTTGTCTCTCTCTCTCTCTCTCTCTCTCTCTCTCTCTCTCTTTCTTTCTCTCTCTCTCTCTCTGCCCCTTTGTCCATCTCTCTCTCTCTCTCTCTCTCTCTCTCTCTCTCTCTCTCTCTCTCTCTGTCTCTCTCTCTCTCTCTCTCTCTCCCACCCACCTTGAGCCTGTCTTATAGCCCCTTCCTGACTCTCCCTCCCTCTCTTCTTCTCCTCCTCCTCTTCCTCCTCCTTTCTCCTCCTCTCTCTCTCCTCCGCTGCTGCCTTCTCCCTCCTCCTCCCCCTCTCCTCCTCTTCCTCCTTCTCCTTCCTCGCTCTCTCCTCCTCCTCCTCTTCCTTCTTCTTCTTCCTCCTCTCTTCCTCCTCTTTCTTCATTCGTTCTTCCTCGGCTGTCCTGGCCTGTTCATCCTTCTGTCTTCGCTCCAGTTCCTGTCTCTCCTTCTCCGTTCTCTCCTGCCGCGTTTTCTCAGCCTGCTGTAGCGCCGCTCGTCTTTGTGCTGCTGCTGCTCCTTCTTTCCTCTCTGCTTCTTCTGCTTCTTCTGCTTCTTCTTTCTTCTCCCTTTCCGCTCTCTCTCTCGCATCTTCAAGTTCTTTTTCTTTGGCCTGGAAAAGGATAGTGGGGGGGGGGGGGGGGGGGGGGGGAATGAATAAGTGGTGTGAGTGGTGATGATGGTAATGGTGTGTGTGTGTGTGTGTGTGTGTGAGTGTGTCTGTGTGTGCACGTGTGTGTGAGCGTGCGTGTGTGTGTGTGTGGGGGTGTGTGTCTGTGTGTGCATGTGTGCGCGTGAGCGTGCGTGTGTGTGTGCGCGCGCGCGCACGCGTGTGTGTGCATGCATGCGCGTGTCTGTGTGTGTGTGTATGTGTGCGCCTGCGTGTATGTGTGCATGGGTGCGTGGGTGAAGGGGGGATGTATGTGTATGCCTATTTGCATGTGAGTGAGCGATTATTTGTTTATGTTGAATATCTTGCTTTTAATTTCCGATGTCCCATATGGTCTAACAATCGGGAGGACATTAAACAGATTTTCGCTTTAATTTTTGTTGTTGCTAAGCGCATGGAGCAAATGATTCACTATTATTATTATTATTATTTATTATAAAGAGAAAAGAAGTTGAAAATTTCCCGATTTTCGGAAAAGAAAAGTGTGAATGTAAGCGCACATACGTGCACACTGACGCACAGGATGAACAAGTTTTGTTTAGCTTATTATCGTCATTAAAGATCATTTTGACTTGACTTGACTTGACTTGACTTAACAGACACCACACACACCTTACCCTCACCCTTCCTCCGAAGTCGGAGTGTGGCTGCCCACGTGGCAGGGTAATCAAAAACGGTCACACGCGTAATGTTCTCATCCCTAGCTGGAGCATTTCTACCGTAGTGTTCAATTGCTTCGGCTGTTGGGATGATCCCTGGAGTCTTTAAGCCAAGGAACGACAACAACAACAACAACAAACCCTCACCCTTTCTCTGGAAATCTTACCTATTCAAACTGAACTGTTCCTTGCAGTTCTGAACCCTAATTTTGTGTGCGTGTAGAATACAAAAAGACATTAATTTTACGTCGCTGTCCGGTGCTAACCGTGTAATAACAAAATCAGTGATTCTACAGAAGCATCAAAAAACATGTTGTCATCTGTTACAATGTCGTTCCCCATTTGATATACGCTTGACTCTTCTTCTGTACCGATGAGTAAACATGCGACACAATAAAAGTTGCATAACACCTAACGTTTTCGTTTCGATTTAGTTACACGCTTCGCGCCAGAGTTGTCAAACAATGGGAGATCGACAGCTGCAATCTCTGTACCGGCAGCTACACGGTTAGCGTGTCAAGACTGTAGGGTTTCCGGAGAATGCGTGTAGATCATGTGACAAATTTGAACATTTCCATTGGTCGCAGACACAAGATATTTATAGAAGACCTGTGTGAGGTCATTGGAAGGGGTTTCAGTGGGAAATCTAATTTTGTCACATTTTGCAGATACATGGTCTGCGCCGGATAGCGAAACATGATAGCTGAATTTGAAGTAATGACAACCAATATTTTTGATATATTGACTATTTTACTCTTTTTTTTTAAAGAGTGCTTGAGGTCAAAATGCTTGTGGGACTTCATACGCCCGGTTTTGTGATGCACAGAAAATATACTTCTTCCTCTGCATTCCTAGGTCATATGGCCATAACGGGTAAGGTACGTTTGTGTCCAATTTTCAGTTTTCACTGGTCTCCCCGCCGTGCACACTCAGCCAATACATTCCGATTTCGGAGGAGATCAAAGGAAATAATTATTAGGAAGATTTTTTTTTTTCCGAAAAAAGGCAGAAGAATGTGAGGCAGAAAGATAGTAGACGACAGTAAGCAAAGGGAAAAGGCAGAGTCGAAGAGAGGGAATGAAAATCCGTTTGACGTCCTCCGGTCCGAAACAGACACATACGGGACATTAGTAGATATAAGGATGGTGGGAACGATCCAGGAGGCAATGCCCGGAGGCAGTGCAACACCAGGTAAGTCCCAAATTTTGAACAATACAGATGCATAATAACGTTAGTTCCAAGTTAAAAAAGAGAGGGACAGATTAGAGGACGTTACGAGCACGGAACTTCCAGAAGACGGGGGGAACTATTTGCATGAAAGACCCCACAAGGGCTGAGTTCAGATGATGAGGATGATGATTCAGAAAAGGTAAGTCACTCGTTCT
The DNA here is from genome assembly GCA_017654935.2 of Phymorhynchus buccinoides. NCBI lineage: Eukaryota > Metazoa > Mollusca > Gastropoda > Neogastropoda > Raphitomidae > Phymorhynchus > Phymorhynchus buccinoides. The sequence continues at coordinate 12,882,244 of CM065710.1, forward strand.
TACCAGGATGTCTTTCTGTTCTTTCTCTCTCTCCGTCTCCAGTTCTCTCTTCTTTCTCTCCAGTCTCAGTCTCTCCACCTCCTTCTGTCTCTGTCTCTCCGCTTCCTCCTCCTTCACAGTCTTCTCGTGGGCTTCCCTCCTGCAGACAGACAGACAGACACACACACACACACACACACACACACACACACATAAGATGTTCACTAGCTTTTTTTCTTTCTATTTTTTCTGTCCCATCTTCTGGGCCGTACTGTGGTGTTGCTCCCACGCCGCTCATTCCGAATCCCAATTCGCAGCCACACCCCGGCTTGTTCAGGTCGCAGAATCCGAGACCAGCAGTTCAAGGGGAGCGAATTTATGTTAGGCCGTCAGGAGGCAACCAACCGAGGAGACACTGCACTGCTGCTGAGTCACTGCTGAGTCTGGGGCCATCAAAAAAGCCTGAAATCAGCCTAAAGGCTGAACAATCTCATGCCTGTTATTATAACTATATGACAGATATTTCCGTGACGGGGCAGATTAGAGGATACCGGAAGTTGACGGAAATATCCGAGACGGGGCAGCGAAGGTTAATATCTTGCTCCATGTCTTTTCCTCTAACTCTCTCTCTTTTACTCTCTCTTTCTTTTCTTTTCATTCTCACTCTTATCTTTCTCTCTCTCCCCATCCCTCTCTCTCACTCTCTCTCACTCCCTTTCTGTCTTCTCTCTCTCTCTTCCCTCTCTCTCTCTTCCCCTTTCTATCCCTCTCTCTCCCTCCCTTTCTCTGTCTCCCCCCCCCTTTCTCTCCCTCTCTTTCTATCCCTCTCCCTCCCCTCTCTCTGTCCCCCCCCCTTTCTCTCCCTCTCTTTCTATCCCTCTCCCTCTCTTTCTGTCTCCATCTCTCTCTCTATGCATAATGCTGAATTTATTATGTGTCTTTTTATGATGATAATGTGTGTTCGTTTTCTTTGCTTTGCATGCCTTTCTTATTTATTGAATTCTTTGCTTTGATTTTCTTTTCCTTTTTCTTTTTTTTTCTTCTTGAGGACTGGATGGAAAAAAAAAGTATTTATACTTACTCTATTACCCTCAGAAAATAAAAAGTTACTCATTCATTCATTCTCCCCCCCCCCCCCCCCCCCCCCTCTCTCTATCCCTCTCCCTCCCTCCCTTCTCTCTCTCCCTCCCTTTCTATCCCTCTCTCCCCCCCTCTTTCTATCCCTGTCTCTCCCTCCCTCTCTCTCTCTCCCCTCTCTCTCTCTCTCTCCCCCTCTCACTCTCTCCCTCCCTCTCTCTCTCACTCACATGGTTGTCTCCTGCGCGCTAAGCGTCTGCATCTCCTTGATGTCTTGCTCCATGTGGCGCTTCTTTCGCATGATGTCAGCCAAGGCTTTCTCCTCCTTCTTCCCCTCTCTGTCTTTCTCTCTCTCTCCCCCTCTCTCTCTCTCTCTCTCTCCCTCTCACTCACATGGTTGTCTCCTGCGCGCTAAGCGTCTGCATCTCCTTGATGTCTTGCTCCATGTGGCGCTTCTTTCGCATGATGTCAGCCAAGGCTTTCTCCTCCTTCTTCCGCTTCTCTTCCAGGGACCTCAGCCTCGCTCTCGCCTCAGCCTCTTCCTGGCTCTCCATTGTTGCCACGGAAACTGGGGCGGGTGGGGAGGGAGGAGGGGGAGGAGGGGCGTTGTCGTCCCCCGCTTTCTTGATACCAGTCTGAAAAGCGTAACAACAACAACAACAACAAGTTATATCAACAAGCGCAACGACAAGTACCAGTAACGCCTAGTAACGGTAACGCCTAGTAACGGTAACGCCTTGTAACGGTAACGCCTAGTAACGGTAACGCTTAGTAACGGGAACGCCAAGTACTGGTAACGCTGAGTACAGCAAATTTGAAGCGATTCGGTTAAGAAACGGCGGAGTTATAAGGCCCTGTTTCCCGTTGGTGCTGCTCTGAGAGTGACGCCCTCTCCCGATTTTCTTCAAATTTGCTGCCAGGCTTTGCCCCGGCCACAGCAAGCCTGACAGCAAATTTGATGCGATTCGGTCGAAAAACGGCAGAGTTATAAGGCCCGTTTTGCATCATGCTACTGTTATGTGCCTAAGTAATCGATTCGCTTCCGGTTTTGGTACATCGATAGTCACCGTCCCCGGTTATCTACCTTCCAAATTCGAAAGCTATCCGTCCAGAAATACCGGAGATACGGGCGCCGAGAGGCCGGCGGATACGCGGTTCGCGCATTTGCCAAACCGCGCAAATGACACGGCCGCCTCGGTTGCCGTCACAGCAAATTTGAAGCGATTTTGTGTTTCAGACAGACAGACAGACAGACAGACAGACACACACACGGACACTTGGCTTTTTATTATATGATGGGATTGTAGTACCATGTTTGACATAGACTATGAGACGTGTCTCATTAACATAAGGCCCATCCCCAAAATGTACACAAACTTCTCACTTTGCTATCATGATTCTCCTTCTTCTTCTTCTTCTGCGTTCCCAGGCCAGAAGTCGCAAAAACGGAAGTTCGATTATTTGAGAAGGGAGCCAACTCTCGTTTATGACAGCAGTAATGGCGGTCGGTAAGCGTTTACAGGACGCGTACGGGCTTCAAACTTCGACTTTCTTTTGCGAGGTGTGTATCGCCTCATAAACGAGGGCGCCTTTTACTTTAATTTGTTTTCAGATTTCTCTTGAAAATTGCCCTATTCGCCTTATACACAGCAGCGCCTAATGATCCGAAAAATACAGCAACCACACATTTCTCCCCAGATTTCTGACCCCTGCGCCTTATAATATGACCAGACCTGCCTACTTGGAATTTTCCCAATCAGTAGCCCAGCCATCAATTTTCAGTAGTATGGCAAATTGTTTCGTAGCATCCACAAACGATGGCAATCAATTTGTTCTCTTCCTGAGCCGAAACGTACTGCTTATGTTTGCCGATTGAACGTGTCAACGGCAATAGTCTCTACCGCCATGATTCACAGCGAAGTCTGCATGGCAGAGGTTGCAGTGAGCATGGTTCGCACCAAGTCGACTTCTGACGATGCAAGGCCACTCCTCCGTGTAAGCTATTTTGAAAACTTGTGCGTCAGGCCGATGTTTTTTCTTAGAACAAGATGGTGTGCCAGATGATTTTCGTTTTCTGGTTTGGGTTCGGGTTTTTTTCGTTTGAAACATCTCCCGAATCGCTACTGCTGCTGGAGTCCGCCATTTTTTTCAGAGAAAGTAATAAGAATGCATGCACAGTCACTGATAAAAACGGAAGTGACTAGGTTATCACGCGTGACACGGCGTCTGCTCTTAGAAACAGACAAAACCGGGAACGGCATAAGCAAAAATAAAATGCGGCGGCATTTTGTTTTCTCCGTAGCAATGTTAAGGTTGCCGTAGCTCCGTAGCCAAGCTTTATTTTTCGTAGCTGCTACGGCCAAATCGTAGCAATAGGCAGGTCTGTATGACTAATAAAATACAGTGGAACATACATATCACAATCACATTTTGTGATTACCGTAAAGGTGACACAGCGCATAAGGTCCTGCTGTTTTTTAAAAAAATCGTAATTTGAACAAAGAGAGGGCGCATACACCCGATAAAGTGCAAAGAAACCAAAGAAATCAAAAACAGGAAGAAGGAAACGATTAGCGAAAGAACCATCATTACAGGGCCAGTGACGGAAGTAGAAGCCTAACTATATAACTATATTTTAATGCAATGTGAGTGAACTGTTGTCGGTTTGTTGTGGAAGCTACCAGAGCATGGTGAGTTGTTCATTTCAACTCTCGACCCCCTTACTTTTTTTTTGTTTAGAGCATAGAAAGGGCGCATACGCCGGATTGGGCGCAGGGGTCAAAGTTCAGCACAAAAAAAAAGTTGCGCCTAATAGGCCGTAAATTACGGTACATTTTATAAAAACTATTTTATTAGTCATATTATAAGGCGCACCACGCCCCCTCCACACACCCCCCAACCCCACACTCACCCTTTCCTCCTCAGCCACCACGTTCGTGTTCTTCTCTCCTCCCTTCTTGTTGCTCGGGGTCGCCGCGACCACGAAGCTGGGGTAAAGCTGGTTGGACAAGACGGACACGCCCCCACCACCCTGACCCCCACCCCCGGCCAGATTCGCGTCCCTCGTCATCGTCATCATGAGGTTGGCGTTTCTCGCGTTGTTCAGTTCACCCGACTTGGCGACGGCCTCCGCAATCGAATGGCCCGAGGATTTGGGCTTCAGGGCCCTGTTGAATTGTGGGATTGCGGCCTTGACGTTGTTCGGGGGTGTTGTTGGTGTTGTTGGCTCGGGGGGTGATGATGTTGTTGATGGTGGTATGGGCAGGTCGGGTTTGGGCGGTTCGGGTTCGTCAAATTCCGGGTAGTCGAAATCCACTGTGGGAAAAAGATTTTTTTTTTAAATCTGTGTCGTTTAAGTGTTGCCAGTCAATCGTGTCCGTGCGTAACTTTGGACTGTGAGGCGCACTTTTGTATAACGCCCCCCCCCTAAATGTTACCCAAATTTCAGATTTTTTTAAATAAAAATCATTTTATTAGTCATATTATAAGGCGCCCCCCCGCACCCCCATCCCCGCTAAATGTTACCCAAATTTTAGATTTTGTTATTACAATTTTTATGTCATATTATAAGGCGCGCACGCACACACACACACCCCCCACCCCGCTAAATGTTGCCCAAATTTAAGATTTTGTTATTACATTTTCTTACTACAGTGGAACCTCCCTTATAAGACCTTCAAAAATCATCAAAAATGAGGTCTTATAAGGGAGGGGTCTTACAAGGGAGGTAATTTTAATACTTCCAAAGAAGGGCAATGTCTCAGAGAAGTAGGTCTTATGTGGGAGGGAGTCTTATAATGGGAGGTCTTATAAGGGAGGCTCCACTGTACTTACAAAGAAGGGCAATGTCTCAGAGAAGTAGGTCTTATGTGGGAGGGGGTCTTATAATGGGAGGTCTTATAAGGGAGGTTCCACTGTACTTACAAAGAAGGGCAATGTCTCAGAGAAGTAGGTCTTATGTGGGAGGGAGTCTTATAATGGGAGGTCTTATAAGGGAGGTTCCACAGTATTTTATTAGTCATATTATAAGGCGCAGGGGTCAGAATCTGGGGAGGAAAAAAAAAAGTATCGCCTTGTAAATATTTAACTCACTCTACCCCATTTACGAGTATACTCGTAAACTCACGCCAACCATATCTGCCCGTTTACGAGTTAACTCATAATACAAACCCATCTTCAAACTGAAGCGTCTAGCTTCGTTCTTATCCTCAAATTGTTCACTTTGGTAGCTTTAGCCTGTTTACAGACGCTTCCTTTCCGGTCATGCTTAGATTGTATTGATTTTTGAGCAGATTTTTCATATTTTTATTGAATGTTTTCGATGATGGGTTAATACCTATTATGTCTGAGTAAATGAGCAAATGGCAAGTAAAATTGTGTTTCGATTGATTTAAGACTATTATAATGACAAAAATAGCGATTGTATCGAGCTTTTAGCAAATGTAGGTGAAGTAGAAAGCTCTACTTTCGATCATTTCATAAAGAACAAACAGTTTCTATATTACTGGGTTTTTTGTGTGTAAAAGTTATTTTTAGAACTAGAGGCCGTATTTAAAATTCACGAAACTTTGTAAACTTTAAAAAACCGCATTTGACAATAACACTTTAAAATTTTAAAGCAATATGGTGAATTGTTTCAAAGTTATAGCAATTTTGCTAAACATTTTTATAGCTATGCTCAGAGCTCTCCGCACAGCTGGGCCAGGGAAGATAAATGCGGCTGCACGGATGGGGTAGAAAGAGATAAATAAATAAATAATAAAGCACAATTTTTTTATTTTTTAAACTACCCAAATAAAACACTCACATAGAGCGACAGAGGAAGCGACGTTACCCAAATTTTAGATTTTGCTATTATTATTTTTTGTACTATTTTATTAATATTATATGGCACAGGGGTCCAAATCTCGGGAGGAAAAAACAAAAGCATCGCCTTGTAGTTATATATATAAATAAATAAATAATAAAGAAAAAAAAAAAAGTTTAAAAAAAAACCCACGGACAAACTACTTACGTAGAGCGACAGTGGAAGCGACGTTGGACTGCGAGGGTCGCGTGACCCTGGAATTGGTGGTCATGGTGGGATAGTACAGCAGCCACTGGGAGTAGCCCCCTTCCAGCACCAGGGGCTCGCTTTTGATGATCACCGTGGAGTCGTACTGAAAAACACACAAGAAGCAGCAAAGCCTTCAAGGCTCATTGCGAGTAGCCCCCTTCCAGCACCAGGGGCTCGCTTTTGATGATCACTGTGGAGTCGTACTGAAAAACACACAACAAGAAGCAAAGCCTTCAAGGCTCATTGCGAGTAGCCCCCTTCCAGCACCAGGGGCTCGCTTTTGATGATCACCGTGGAGTCGTACTGAAAAACACACAACAAGAAGCAAAGCCTTCAAGGCTCATTGCGAGTAGCCCCCTTCCAGCACCAGGGGCTCGCTTTTGATGATCACCGTGGAGTCGTACTGAAAAACACCACCAGACCTGTTTACCCCTAATTTGCAAAGTTGTAATTTCGGAAACAAAAAAACCCCTGTAATTTTGAAGAAAAAACCTGTAATCCAACGCGTGACCAATGAACGTCGATATCGTACTGACCTGAGTGTGCAATACTAATGTCCGTCGAGCAGTAGACACAGAACACATGCTCGTCACCTAGTGCTGAACGACGTATTCCTGGAATTTTGAGGTAACTTTCCCGGAATTTCTGTGCCACTTTTGACTTTTGATTTTTTTGATGTCTTTGAAACAGAAAAGATTTTCGACCAGAAGATACAGAAGCTTCGGAATGCACTCGCTTGGACGCCATTTTGAAACAGAAAAGGAAATGGCGCGAAATGACTTTTCACCGCATCGTTTTAAAAGTATTTCAACGCATCATTTCAAATATTCGCTTACCGACGCAACTGTATTTTTTATATTTTTTATATTTAGGAATATTTTTTCAGTAGCCGTAATTTGACTTTTTCCACGTAAAAATTACGGCAAAATCGGGATGGTCAACAGGTCTGCACCACACAACAAGAGGCAAAGCCTTCAAGGCTCACTGCGAGTACCACCCTTCCAGCACCAGGGGCTCGCTTTTGATGATCACTGTGGAGTTGTACTGAAAAACATCAAACAAGAGGCAAAGCCTTCAAGGCTCACTGAGAGTACCCCCCTCCCAGCACCAGCTTTTGATGATCACCGTGGAGTCATACTGAAAAACACAAACCAGCACACACATATAAAGCAAAGCAACTCACTCTCTCTCTCTCTCTCTCTCTCTCTCTCTCTCTCTCTCTCTCTCTCTCTCTCACACACACACACACACACACATGCACACACACAGACACACACACACACACACACAGACACACACACACACACACACACACACACACACACACACACGCACGCACACACACATTTATCGACTCATTATTTACCTTTCATTCAGTAAGCCATAGCAACTGAGTTGCACGGACTGACCACATACACCAACACACATGATACACAAACGTTAGAGAATACACATACAAACACACACTGAGGGCAGGATGAAAAAAAGCTTTTTCAGCTTATTGTTTAACCCTCAATAAAGATTTTGACTTGACTTGACTTGACTTGACTCACACACAACGTACGCACGCAGACAGACACACACGCACATGCATACAGACACACACATACACAACCGGTTCAATAACTGCAGCAGAGCCATGATAGCAACTTCAAAACATCTACATTTGCCTAGTTGTGTTTGCATAGCATCACACTTCACATACCACAAACAAGGCGTCCTTCAATGTTCGCAGCGGAGTACCAATAGCCAAATCATCCAGCAGGGAGCTCCAGTCCACCAGCACAATGTGGTCCACTGCACCACGCCGCTTCCATAGCGACAGCGAGTCCGAGGGAAGATGGCTCTCCATGCTGGTCACCGTCGTCCTGGTAACGAAGAACGGGAATTTTTCGATGTTAATGGTTTTAGAGTGTAGAGTGGCACAGTGGTAACGCGTTCGCCTCGTGTCAAGTAAACCTGAGTTCAAACCTGGGTACAGGGGATTTTTCCTCTCACTTTACAATAGGTCTTAACGGTCTGAACGTGGAGTCTTACGGATGAGATGATAAACCGAGGTCCCGTGTGCCCATGCACTTAGCACACGTTAAACCCAGCGGCAACGAAAAAGTTGTCATTCGGTCAAAATTTCCTCATCAGTCACACAAAAATCGCATGCAAACAAAACACAAAAATGGGTGGCGCGCCTCTGGATGCAATGGGCTCTCCAGGTGGGAGCAACCCGAATTTCACAGAGATGCCTCTGTGACTATAAAGTACCCTAATCGATATATTTGGACACTGAGTTCGCCTGTCGTTGCTTTCTCTTGCATTGGATACTGATTCTTTTTTTCTTTTTTGGTTGCATGGGTGAAAGTTAGAGCATTCTCTCAATCCTGAAATGACGCGTTTCAATCTTCTCTGAACCTTCCCAAGCCTGAAGTGGTGACCACGTTAACTCATTGGCATCGCAACGACTTTGAATGATGAACCCTTTCACCACCAACGTCGCATTTTCGCACCACAGTGATTTAACACCTATGTCACTAAAAGGCATCAAATTGGGGTCTATTATCCAAAGACCCTATTGTGTTAGTTTTGGGAAGTAAGGATAGACCTTATTTTATATACGTCACAGAAGAATCCCCAATACTGCAGACAGATTTTGTTCTCTACCCAGGTAAATTTAATAACAATTTTTGGCTGAAATATGGATGGTAGTGAAAGGGTTAAAAAAACTTGCAAATCACTCCAGCCATACACACAAACAAAAACATATATGATAAACAAAAGGAGAAATGAAAGAAGATTACGGGTTTTTAGTCACATAGGGAAGTGGTAGATCAGACTTTTTTTTAATATATATACTTTATATAGAAAAATTCTCTACACCGATTGGTTTCCCCCCAAAAAAACACTACAAAAGCAAAGTCAGAGGCGAAATTGTGGTCTAAGGGAGCGAAGCGAGTTTAGAAGTGACCAAGGCCACACAGATTTACTTCCCTTGTGTGTGTCATACAGAATGGGTGGGATAAAGTTAGACGTTCGTATCTACCATCTTGTTTTAATCTGTCATCAATTCTGGCAGAAATGATTTGATTTTGTAGGACCATGGATCCGGATGACAAGATGGCCAATCCTGAAGACTCTCTCTATCAGCTTTTTCAATCCTGATTTCAGGAGCATGCCTGAACTATGCCGGACAGATCCTTAAATAAAATAAAAATGCACCGATCCACAACCTGACTTACCTGTACTCGAAAAAACGGATTCGTCCACACAACAATTTTGACCAAATGGCAACGAAAAAGTTGTCATTTGGTCAAAATTTACCCCCCTCCCTTCCTTCCTCATCAGTCACACAAAAATCGCATGCAAATTTTTTTTAAATGGCCTCTGGCTGCGACACGCTCTCCAGATGGGAGCAACCCGAATTTCCAACCTGACTTACCCCGGGGTCAGCGCTTCCTGCGGCACGGAGACGCAGCAGGCGTGGTTGATGTGCGACTCGGAAAAGTCGGCGGAGGGGCGAGCATCCATGATGATGAGCTGTGTGTTGGAGTCTCTGAGCAGACTGCATAGAGAGGTGGGTGTGATGCTGGGCTTGCTGGCTGAAATAATAAGAAGAAGAGGCAAAGCCTTCAAGGCTCACTCGAACAGGAACATGTGGGACAACAACAAACAAAGATTGAGGGGGTGTCTAAAGTACAAGATTGCCAATAAAATATTAAAGTACAAATGAAACTATCGTTAATGGATACAACTAAAAAAAAAGTTAACCAAAAAAAAGTGCCTGTGCTGAGAATCGGACCCGGAACCATTGGCATGACAGACACTCTACCAATGAGCTATCGAGGCTTTCAGTGGTGATGAGTTTCTTAACTCATTAGCCTGTTGAATACTCTCTAACCCACTAATCTAAAATATTATCTGTTTGTTATTTGTTTACAGTGTTGTTTTAAGTATTTAATTATTCAAATCATGATTGTTTGAAAGCTTGCATAGACATCTATATGTGTGCAAAGTTTGAACAATGTATGCCTTCTATTTCCCGAGAAAATGACAATGTTAAAGTTTGGAGATTAGACCACGGACGCAGCAAACACACACATACATACACACAACCGAACAACTATCATACTATAGACACACGAGTGAGCCAATAATAATAGTACATTTATACACACACACACACCTGTGGGAATACCGGGGGGTCTTTTGTATAAATAGTTCTCCCACCTTCTGGAAGTTCAGTGCTTGTAACTTCCTCTAATCTGTCACTCTCTTTGACTCTGCCTTTTCCCTTTGCCTACTGTCATCTACTATATCTTTCTGCCTTAACCGGTCCATTCTCCTGCCATTTTTCACGAAAACTTTCAAAAACATTTCCTCCAGCCGAAGTTGGACTTGCTGGGCCTATTTCTTAGTTAGGCGCATAATGGCAGCATGACGCATCTGCGCTCATAATTGACAGGAAACTGTCTGAGCGATCGAAGAAGAAGAAACAGAATTTGGCGAGAAAAACCTCCAAAGAAGGAGGAGACAAAGAGACGTGGTGGTCGGAAGAGAAAGTAGGAATAGTGGTAGCCACTGAATTCAAGTGGCTAAGTACCGTCAAATGCGGACTATAAGCCGCTACTTTTTTCCTCAACTTTGGCCCATGCGGCTTATAGACTGATGCGGCTTGTCTGCGGATTGTTTTCCATTCTACATTGATCAGTACGATTAAATCTGTTTCTGGCCACATTCTTCAGCCTATTTTGAGCTTCTTTAGACTCAAAACTGGTTTTGGTAATCAATAGATTCAAATCTCATGTTTAGAGTGTCTGAGAGCATTAAATACTTATGTTCTGATAGGAGAATTTCTATATTTGTGTTGGCTTGTGCATATACAATTTTCTCTGCGGCTTATAAACTGGTGTGGCTTATATGTGAATAAATACCTAATATTTTGTCAATTTAAGGGATGCGGCTTATATACAGGTGCGTCTTAAAGTCCAGTTTTTACGGTAAAGACTGAAACAAACTGGACGTGTCAACCACTGAAGCAGACACAGAAGAAGGAGCAGAAAGGTTCACCGTTTCGGAAGAATGAAAGCGGTGGAACAGAAGAAACTTGTGATTCAACCACCAGAAGACGAGGAAGGAACCTTAGAAGAGGACTTGCCCGACGAAGGCTCAACTGACGCAGGCTTAACCAAAGACTTCTTAGAAGAACGCTTAGCGGGAGTCTTGGAAGCAGGAGAACGACAAACTGGAGAAGAGAATCTACTCAATTTATCCCGCGTAGCCTCGACCAAGACAGATTCAGTCGAAGCCACCGAACAAGAAGAAAGACGGAGTAGTGTTGCTTTTGCCCAGACGAGCAACACTAGAAGACGCTGACATGAGGAAAGAAAAAAACTTGAAGGACTTTCAAGACAAAAAACCCGGTCGAAGACCGAACTAGAAAGCAAGCACAAGAGCAAAAATTGAAGACCGAACTAGAAAGCAAGCACAAGAGCAAAAATTGAAGACCGAACTAGAAAGCAAGCACAAGAGCAAAAATTAAAGCAAAGCGCCAAAAGGGACCGAACAAGTTAGCAAGCACAAGAAAAAACTCTAAGTCAAGCATAAAACAGGTCAAAGACCGAACAAACGAATGAAATGAAGAAACTTTAAGTAAAAAACCCATTAACCCTTTCACCGCCAAAGTCGCATTTTAGCACCACAATGATTTAACACCCATGTCACTAAAAGGCATCAAATGTGGGTCTGGTATCCAGTGACCTTATGTTCTTCATTTTGGGAGGTACGGATAGGCCCTATTTTAGGCATGTCACAGACAGAGGAATCGCCAGTGAGTATTCCAGACAAAATCTTTTCTCTACCCAGATAAGTTTAATGGTAAATTTTGGCTGAGGAATGGCTAGCATTGAAAGGGTTAAGCAAAGCAATATGAAAACATAAAATTGCAAAGCAAGAAAATAATGAACAAAAGAAGAAAAAGTTAAGAACTAGAACAAACCGACCAGATAACACCGAGTCCCAAAGCACGAAGTGAAGAAGGGCGGTTTCCAAAAGTCGATGTTCACCACACAAGTGGACAATGAAAAGTGACTTTGGCAGGTGAAATGGACCGCTTGACCGGAAGCGAAAGGGGAGTAAGCTGGCTTCCGGTGAAGCGGAGTTGCGGTCCTTTGCTACTTGCATTCTTATGTTGCTTGAGCATTGGTTTCCAAATTAAGATGTTTATGCTATTGTTTTGAGTGTTGGTCAGTATGGTTAGAATAGATTGTGAATTTTGCGGTTTTTTTTTTTTTTTTGGGGGGGGGTACGCCTTATAATGCAACTGAAAATATAGTAAGAAATTATAACAAAATCTAAATTTTTGGTAAAATTGGGTGTGTGTGCCTTATCAGAGCTGATTCTATGATTTTGAAAAAGTGGGGGCGTTCCCCACCACAGAATGAAAAAAGGGGGGCAGGTCCAATGGATACGAGGGGAAGGAGGGGGGTAGGGGAGGCAGCCGATTCAATATTCGCTAGCCATGGCCAATTCTTCAGCCACTCATCATGGAACCGGTGTTCCCTCGCACTAGTGCCGTTATCTTCGGGCTGCTTCTCCGAGACTGTTGATGCAGTAGCTGTTTCTGCAACATCTTCTGCACATTCGTTTGGCAGAGGATTTCTTTTTTTTGCTTTGCCGCCACAAAAATCAAAGTCGAAGAGCGTTCTTGTCCACTTCATTTCGAGGAAAATTCAACATGGCGGGTACGACTCTCGCAACTTCTTAATGTCGGTAAAACAAGATGGTACGTGATTGGCTGATTTACACTAACATTGTAAAGGAACCAATGAAATGTCGAGAAATCATTCATTCCTGCTCGATGCTTTCGGTTTGTGCAGACGACGGATTTAGCAGACGACGAAGGAATTCCCGCAGAGATAAAAAAAATGTATGGTCAGTTCTGCAAATAAGCGGGCGTCGGCCCACTATTAGACCCAATTATTGCGGGAAGGAACAGATTTGGGGGGGGGATTGTAATTTGTACCAATCCTGCGCCCTAGAATCAGCTCTGCTTATAATCAGGTGCGCCTTGTAGTCCATAAAAATAATACGGTAGTATAATGATCATCATCATCATCGTCACCTTCGTTGCTAGCAGAGGTGGACGGCTGGTCCTTCGTTCCGTTCTCATCCAGCGAAGAGTTCTTCTTCCTCCTGTTGCTGTTCTCCTGCCGCTCTCTCTCCTCCTCCTCTCTCTCTTCTTTCTCTTTCCGTTGGCCAGACGCCTCGAGAGCGGCAAATTTCTGAGCCACAGCTTCCGCCTCTTTGAAGTCATACCTGAGAAAAAACAATTTTTATGCACAGATACTCCGGGGGGAGAGCAGGACGAATTTCACAGAAATATGTCTCTGTGACTAGAATATACCAAATACCCCCCAAAATACCAAATAGAGGTTAACTTCGCCTATGGCTTGTACCCATGTGTCATCATATCCGGCCACAAGGAGCGCCATATTATGGGAGACCGCCATCTTAGTCAGTAACTTTGTTTGAAAAATGCCAGATCGATGCTGCGTATTTGGCTGTTCCAATTCAAAACTTATTTAAACTGTATTTATAACATCTGGATGTTTTCTTTACACATTTAGATAACATTTTCACGTTGTTTACACACACATAAGGACTAAGATGGCGACACTTCCGTTGGAAGGGTCGAGATGCGCACGCAGGTGGGGGGGAGCCATAGTGTGTGTACAGAAAACTGTGGAAAGAGGTATATGACAGAGACTTTGGCCTGATATGAGTAAACCTCAATTACATTTTTCGAGAATTATTCCAAAAAGGTTTGTGCACATTTCCTTCTTGAATGATCTCTTTCTCCGTTTTTATCTGTCTATTTATTTACATGTTTATTTATTTTTGACCGAGATTTTGAAAGTTTGATTTTGAAACATGTTTTGTTTGCGCACTTTTTTTTATTTTCCTTCATCCTTCTTTTTTCATCTTTTGTTTTTATTTTTATTATCTTTTTGTTGTTGTGCAAATGTTAAGAAAAGCCCCCTCCTCTGCCCCTTCCATTCATTTCAGACGGTTTCAGGTTAGGGTTAGGGTTTGGGATAGGGTTAGGGATAGGGTTAGGGTCAGTTAAGTGTCAATCTCATAACATACCATCAATTTGTTTTTGTGTGTGTGGATTAGATGGTTTCAGGTTAGGGTTAGGGCTAAGAATAGGGTTTGGGATAGGGTTAGGGTCAGCTTAATCACAAATACACACACACAAAAGTTGATGACTAAGCTGATCCTACACCTATCCCTAGGTGTCGAGACCCGACTGGCTGGGTCATCTTCGTAGAGTAGGTTTTTGTTTTATTTTGTTTGTTTCTTTTTGATGCCCGACTTCGGACCTCGACCGCATATTGTATCATAAAATCAAACTGATGACTGTGGATACTCAACGGTAGAAGAAGAACCCTAACCCTAACCTGAAACCGTCTTAACCCTTTCACCGCCAGCCATATTTCAGCCAAAAATGTCCATTACATTTACCTGGGTAGAGAACAAAATCCATCTGCAGTATTGGGGATTCTTCTGTGACATATCTAAAATAAGGTCTACCCTTACTTCCCAAAACTAAGACAATAGGGTCTTTGGATAATAGACCCCAATTTGATGCCTTTTAGTGACATAGGTGTTAAATCACTGTGGTGCTGAAATGCGACTTTGGCGGTGAAAGGGTTAAATGAATGGAAGAGGCAGAGGAGGGAGCTATTTGCCTTTTGGGGGGGGGGGGGCGCTGAACAACATGAATTCTTCCACTCCACTCCAACCAACCTCTCTTTTAGACTGGCAGCCAGTTCCTCCGCTTGTTCAATGGCCCGGACCTGGTTCTTCTGTCCTATCAGGTTGTCGTAGTATTGCTGAAAGCGGCAACAGGCAGAGCTTATGGTGTGCTCAGTTCGAAGAAAATATCACAGCGAACAAAGTCGGCGGACATACATTACAATGCAAATTAAACGAATGAAAATGAAACAAAAGAGAACTGCAGACCTGTTTACTCTACTCTTTTCGAGTAGTATTCTACTCAGTTTGGACCTCTACTACTCTTCAAAATTAAAAAATAATGCTCTTTAATTCTTGATTACTACTCGTTTTCAGTGAAAATTGTTTGATGGTTTAATGAATAAAACTACACATTTTGCACCAAAACTACTCATTTCAGCTATCCAGACTACTCAAGACATGTGTAGGGGGTAAACAGGTCTGGAATGGGAGACTTAGTGGGGGGGTTTTCACGCCAGATGGCGTGACACTCGAGTGGGGCTAATCCCCTCTATATTCTTAGTTGGGGATAAAGAGAGAGCGAGAGATAGAGAGGAGTCCAACCCCTCTCTCTCTCTCACTACGCCCAACTAAGAATATAGCGTGATAAGCCCATCTCGAGTGTCTGGCGTGAAAAAAATCCCACTAAGTCTCCCATTGTACTACATACATTATATATGATGGAAAACGATCAGCTGAAAACAGAGGAAGACTAAGGAAAATTGCGGTTGAAATAGTTCACATTTCGCACAAAAAGCAGATGTATACACAAACACACGGACGCAGACACACACATATCAACACATACACTTTATACACACACAAATACAGAACAGAGAAAAGAAAGAAAAACAGAAGAGGGTGGGGGGAGAAGAAGAAGAAGAAGGAGAAGGAGAAGGAGAGAGAGAGAGAGAGAGAGAGAGAGAGAGAGAGAGAGAGAGAGAGAGAGAGAGTGAGAGAGAGGGGAGAGAGAGAGGAGGGAGAGAGAGAGGGAGGGAGGGAGAGAGAGAGAGAGAGGGAGAGAGAGAGAGAGGGGGAGAGAGAGAGAGGGAGGAGAGAGAGAGAGAGAGAGGGAGAGGAGGGAGAGAGAGAGAGAGAGAGAGAGAGGGGGGAGAGAGAGAGAGAGGAGAGAGAGAGAGAAGAGAGAGAGGGAGAGAGGAGAGAGGAGAGAGAGAGAGAGAGAGAGAGGGAGAGAGAGAGGGAGAGAGAGAGAGAGAGAGAGAGAGAGAGGGAGAGAGAGAGAGAGAGAGGAGAGAGGAGAGGGGAGAGAGAGGAGAGAGAGAGGGGGGAGAGGGGAGGGAGAGAGAGAGAGAGAGAGGAGAGAGAGAGAGAGGGAGGGAAAAGAGGGAGGGAGAGAGAGAGAACGAATGGGGGGAGAGAGAGGGAGGGAGGGAGGGAGAGAGAGAGAGAGGAGGAGAGAGAGAGAGAGAGAGAGAGAGGGAGGGGAGAGAGAGAGAGAGAGAGAGAGAGAGAGAGAGAGGAGAGAGAGAGAGAGAGAGAGAGAGAGAGAGAGAGAGAGAGAGAGAGAGAGAGAAGACACAATTTCCACTCAGTAACTGATCAGCTGGAGTCTAGCCCTGTGTTAAGAAAAGAGTAAACCTAAAAGGAGACTTAGATATACTAAAAGTTCTACGAAGGCAGATATGCATAGAGGATGAACCATCATCTGAACAAAAGACTTCAGGGGCAGGATGGGCAGGGAAAACCAAGCCTCACAATTGTCATGTCCAGACCTGTTTACCCTTTTAATGAACAACCTGGAATTTGCCACAGAAAACCCCGGAATTTGAGGGAAAAAACCAATTCACATTGCAATGTCACTTATGCCGCCAATGCGAAATTTTGAAGTCCACGTTGCAGTACTTGCAGTGTGCATGCTCGTCTCCCAAACGCGAACTTGTTATTCCTGGCACTTTCAAATACTTTTGAGAAAACTTCTGCTTCACTTTTGGCCGTTTCACCCTATCACTGCTGTCGTTTGTCGAAGATTTCTGGCGCTTGCCGCCTGCGGTTGACTTGCCTGACGACATGTTTGGCGCAAAAACTACAATCTCTGCCAACAAGAAATACTATCATTGGTTGAGGGGGGTCCACGGACCAATGAAACATCGCGTCTCAGAACTCCAAGGTTTCAGTCAACCCTTGCGTCTTTTCATACAAACGGAAACAAATAATAGATGTTTTTTCGAAATCCCGGGATTTTTAGCGTTCACCCGGAATTTATTATTTTACCCAGAATTTTTGCAAATTCCCGGGATAATTCCGGCAAAACTGGGAGGGTAAACAGGTCTGCATATCCTTTTGCTAAGAGCTATGAACTGGTGTACATATCATTATGTAACTACCTTCTTTTTTTTTTACTATAAACTCAGACTTCATTATCATAGTTTCTTACTGTTTTATAAGTCATATTATAAGGCGCATGGGTCTCTCAGTCTGAGAAAATAACAGACCTGTTTACCCCCTACACAAGTCTTGAGTAGTCTGGATAGCTGAAATTAGTAGCTTTGGCGCAAAATGGATGATTTTAGTTAATATAACTATCTATTCTATCTATATACTTACCGTTTCACTACGAATGAGTTATACCTTCCAATTTGGAGCAAATGCCAATTTACCAAAGACCAAAAAGTTCTAGTCTTAACAAGACTAGATTACTTCCCTTGGTCTACACAGCCAATACCACTAAGCTGCCGCGGAACCCACTCACTACGTCACTTCCGGAGAGGCAACTTCAAGTCATGATAAGAAATTTTCTCCTTTCTTTCCTTAAAAACCAACCTTCCCAATGATGTTTTCGTCGGAGGGAGGTGGGTGGGAACCTTGATCGTAGTGAAACGGTAAGTATATAGATAGAATAGATAGTTATATTAAATAAAATCATCCAATCTATTCTATCATGTTACCGTTTCACTACGAATGAGTTGATTCCCAGCGAGGAGGTGGGTAAGAAAACATTGTTGAAGTTACACTCCAACTAAGCCAAAAAAACAGTACCCACAAGACAAACCTGACCTGGAACGCCAGGGATAACCTGTAAGAGAGAGGACATTATAACAAATAAACAATCAAAACATCCATACCCCCAAACAGCATAAGCATATGCATACCAACATCAGAACAAAAAATAACAAACGATTACCGTTAGGCCAGAGAAACCGGAGTCTGCGCAAGCACCACCTTCCTGATGCCGAAGGTGTCGTCCTGCCTTCTGGCGGAGAAATGGCGCAGGTAGAAGCTAGTGAAGGTGGACTGAGACTTCCAGTACGCTGCTTCCATAACGCTGGAAAGCGCCACTCCCTTGATCATAGCCAGGGATGTGCTGATAGCCCGGATTTCATGGGCTCTCAGGGGGTTAGAGGGCAATGACTTGTCGGCACTTAAGTACGCTAACTTAATAGCGCCCACTAACCACCTAGAAATGGTTGATTTCGAGATATCCCTCATGTATTTCTCATTCAGTGAGATGAACAGACGGCGTTTGTGCCCCCGGAAGGGGGAGGTTCTCTTAAGGTAATACTTAAGGGCTCTGACAGGGCACAGGAGCCTATCCGAATCATCGGGGCCGAGAATGGTGCAAAGACTCTGAACAGTAACTGAGGGGGAAGCAATCTGAGCAGGCTGATTCTTGGCCCTAAACTCGGGCAGAAAAGACAAGGTGACTGACTGATCCGAAGTATTGAACTCAACGTCGGAACCCAGACCACTAAGAGCATGAACACCGCTAACCCGCCTAGCAGTGGCCAGGGAGAGAAGAAAAACCGTTTTAAAAGTTAGTAACTTCAAGGACAAAGAGGACATGGGCTCACATTTATCCCTAAAAAATGAGAGGACCAGAAAAACATCCCACTGCGGAAGGCGAACACCGGACGAAACAGAGACATTACGCACAGCATCAATGAGATGGGAGACTTCAATGGCACACGAAAAAACAGGGTTTCTCTTGCCCGTTGCCACAGCAACGGTATGAACAACGGCAGACCTGTAACCACACAAAGTCTGGGCGGATAAGCCGCGGTCCTGGTACAGGTGAGCTAAAAACTGGGTGAACTGTGGACCAGAAGGGTCTAGGGGGGGAATGCCCTGGGCTGTGCAAAACCCGAACCAAGAAGCCCACCTAATGTCATAAAGCTTATTGGTGCTCTGCCTACGAGCCTTAAGGACTAGGTCAACAGTTTTGTCTGGTAAGAGTCGTGCTCGCAACCCGGCCCGCATAGTAGCCATGCGGTCAACTGAAACAGCTGGGGGTTGGCGTGTCCTACACCGGAGCGAGGCTGAAGCAGAGTGTCCCTTGTGAGACGAAGCGGGACGCTTGGAACGTGAGACAGGCTCTCGAGCTCTGGAAACCAAGGGCTCGTTTCCCAGAACGGGGCGATGACAATCAAGCGGGGCCTGTCGCGGCAGTATTTCTCCAGCACTTTGGTGAGCAGAGACGTGGGAGGGTACGCATAAGTTGACATTCCTGTCCAGGAGATCGAGAAAGCGTTGCGCGCTAGTGCCTGGGGGTCCCTCATAGGTGACACATAGAGAGGAAGCCTGCAATTGTACTTTGTGGCAAACAGGTCCACGTGAGGTTTCCCCCAAAGGTGCCACAGCGGGAGGAGGGACCGGTGAGCGACGGTCCATTCCGTGGGGAGAAGTTGTCCTTTCCTGCTCAGCTGATCCGCTAGGACGTTCAACTTCCCTGGGATGTATTCCACTGAGAGCACGATCTTTCTTGATTGGGCCCAGAGAAGAATCCCTTCCGCTTTCATCGAAAGGGCCGGAGACCGTGTTCCTCCCTGGCGACGAAGATATGAGAGAGCTGTCGTATTGTCTCCGCAGACAGTGACCCATTTCCCGGAGAGAAGGAGTGCAAAAGACTTCAGGGCCCTGGCTACTGCTTCCATCTCCAAGAGGTTGATGTGACATTTCTTCTCTGCCGAAGTCCACTGGCCCGAAACTTCGACCCGATCCAAATGGGCGCCCCAGCCCGTCGTTGAGGCATCCGTGTGGAGAAACTGTTGCTGTTGCATGGGACGGATAGGCACCGAGCTGTTGAGCCACTCGAGATTCATCCACTGTTCCGTCGAGTCGAGGAACCAATCGCCGAGAGACACTAGTTGCTCGAGAGGCATCTGAGACAGTTTCCTTTGCGACAGCAGTCGTTGCAGTGGCCGCTTGTGCACCCGTGCGAGAGGAAGCAAATCCGCTACCGATTCCATAAGCCCCAGGAGGCGGAGAAGCTGACGAGCAGAGAGCGAAGTCCTCAGTCTGAACGTCGAGACAATCTCGAATATGGCTTTGACTCGAGTCTCCGACGGTTGCACTGAAAACCGCTCTGTATCGAACTTCATGCCGAGGTAGCTGAAGGAGGTCGAAGGAGTCAGCTCCGATTTCCCGTCGTGAATGCGAAAACCCAGGGTCCTGGACAGTCGAACAAGAGTGTCTGTTTGAGAGAGGCATAGGGCTTGCGAAGCTGCTAGCAACAACCAATCGTCCAGGTAAACGTGAAGACGAATTGCCTGGGACCTGGCGAGACGAACGAGTTCCTTGGTGATTCTTGAGAAGATCCAAGGGGCCGGGGACAGGCCGAACGGAAGGGCAACAAACTGATAAGTCTTGTGTTTCCAGACGAAGCGAAGGAAACGCTGACGTGAAGGGTGGATGCACGCGTGAAAATATGCGTCCCTCAGGTCGATGGACGTAGCCCAGTCGTTCGGAAGAATGGAGAGACGGATCGAAGTTGCCGTCTCCATTTTGAACTTGTCGGTGCGAATAAACTTGTTGAGGGGGGACAAGTCCAAGACCGGGCGAAATTCTCCGCTTTTCTTGGGGACCACGAACAGTCGAGAGTAGAAACCCGGTTCCGTAGGCACAATCTGCACAATGGCACCCTTTTGACAGAGTGCAGCGACTTCCTTGTCGATCGCTTCGAATTTTGACTGGTCTTGAGGGGGCGGGAAAGAGATGGGTTGGGCAGACAGGGGAGGTTCCCTGGAAAAGGGGAACCTGAAGCCGACCCGCACGACCTGACGGACCCAAGGGCTTTCGACCAAGTGCTCCCATGCTGAAAAGCATTTCAGAAGGGAGCCCACACTTGAGTCGGTCGAAGCGCCTGAATCCCCCAAAGGTCGTGCGGGCCCTACTGAAAAGGCTGTTTCCGTGCTGGGAACGGGGCACGGACATACCGGGAAGAACCCGAGGTGCCCGATCCCCGTCCCGAGGACGGAGGACGGCGGTTGGTGGACAAAGGGCGACGCTGGTATGAGGGGCGTTGACGCTGTCCCGCTGACTGGTAGTTGGGGTAGCGAAAGGAACGCCCTCGAGACGAACCGGTTCTCATGGGGATAGAGGGAGGAGGCCTAAAGTCCAGGCGCGCGCGCTTAGGTTGGGGGGAAGCAAACCCCCGGCCGGCAGCCCTGGTAGCCAACTCCATGATACGTTCCTGGCCCAAGTCCAGTCTCCGTTTCTTGACCCGCTCCAGGTTGTCCTTGAGGGAAGCCTGATGAAAAGTAGAGCGAGGATCGGTGGGGCCAGAGCGAATGTTCGAACGATCCAACAGGGAGAGAGGCACTTTACAATCCTTGAGGACCGCGTCCCTGAACGTGGCCGCTAGCTGCACTTTAGTAGAGGAGGCCACGGACGAAATGGAGCTCACAGCTTGGTTGAGAGAAGCCAAGGCAACGCCCAGGGCACGCTCGTCGACACCATCACGCAGCCTGAAGTCTTCAGGTTTGGAAGCGGCCGTAGAACCGGCGATCTGCGCCAGAGACTGAAGCATTGACGTGGCTAATGACGAGGCTCGAAGAATAGAGAACATGGATCTCTCCAAGTTGTTGAAGGCCGGCTGGCCCATGAGAACCGAAGTCTGTCTCATCCTGCGCCCATAGCTAAGGGCGGAACGATCCTGCTGGGACACCTCCGAGTGCGAAGGCACAGGCACGAAGGGGTTTGCCAGCTGAAACGGCGGGAAGAAGTCCTTCTTCACAAACGAGCCAGGTTGAGACGGGACCGGTTCCGGCTGAGGGGAAGGAGAGATGTCGTCGTCGTCCACGGGCAACGGTGGCGGTTGAGCCCACAGGATAGAGTCAGCCTTACGCAGTGCCTGGCGGACGAACGGAGAGGTGTGAAGCGCTAGACGAGCCTCCTTCTGCGCTTGCAGCTCGCCAAAGAACTGCGGCTGTCCCGCTGTCTGAGATGATTCGAGCTGCACCATCGGCTTGATGTCCTTGCAGTAGGGCTGAAGGATGTGCAGATAGCCTTGATAATTGCCGGTCGAAGGGATTGGGTCTGAACACACAGGGGGGTCAGACACACTATTGTCCCGCTCAGACTGAGAAAGTTGATCGTAGCCGTGGTCAGACCTCGACGAGGACCACTGAGACCCCTGATACCCAGTCCTCATGATGCGAAACACTTCGTCCTGAACGGCTAGGTCGAAGTCATCCAAACCCTCACGCGGCGACGAATCAAACTCCTCATCCACGGAAGACCCTCGAGGCCGCGCCGCATGACGCTTCGAGGAGTGCCTGGCCTGACGAGCATCCAAGGGGGGCTGAAGCTCAACCGTATGACGGGGGCCAGGTTGACGTGAAACGGGCTCCAGAACAGGCATCGGGGGGTCCACCCCCGAAGGTGTCGCTCTGTGACGGGTGTCCGTAACGGTGGAGACTGGTGGCCGCGTGCCGCCGGCACGGCGCACGGGCCTGGGCGAGTAGTCGTCGAAGTCATCGCAAATTCCGTGTTCAAGAGACCGCCGAGGCAAGGCCCTACGCGGGGAACGGCTCTGCTGGGTAAAATGCACGTCTGTACTTCTGCCCTACACGGGGTACAAGACTGCCGATCATCGTGAGACTGATCATCAACGAGAGAAGAGGGGAGACATTCGCTCCTGCGAGAACGAGAGCCGTAGAAGGGGACGGCGTCAGGACGGGATTTCCTGTGGGCGTCGATGGAGCGAGCAGCTTCCACGTCACGCTGGGAGAAGGACCGACCGTCCGACTCGAGGTCTTCCTCTCGGGGGAAGATGGAGATGCCCGTAACGCGCTCCCTCTGGGCCAGCTGCTCAACTGAGTACAAAGTAGGTTCATCATTATCATTCATGGTAAAGCGAGGGGAACGTACACACTGGTTGTCTTCTCGTGTCCCGTGAGGGTACCGTGCGGGTCTGTCCGAGGTCAAGTCAGTCGTCAAGTCCGTTTGCCTACCAGGTCTAACCGACCAATCGGTCAAGGAGGCCGAAGGGACCAAAACTAAACCTTTATTTTTAAACTCGGCAAGCATGTCTGCCACCAGAGTAGACGAATCCACTAGGGAAATAACCTGTTCTGACACCACCGCAGAAGACTCAGAAACCACAGGCTGAGGGAGAGGAGGGGGGGGGGGGGTTGCTCCTTCTTCGACGACGAAGAAGAGGAAGACTTAGGCCTAGAACTCGAATGCTTACGAGAGCTAGAGGAAGAAGAAGCCTGAGGTGTATCTGAAAACTTCCCCTTATCATCCCGAGAAAGCTTACTAGAAACCCCACTAGACTGAGTCGAAACTACAGGATCGACGGACGACATGGCGACCGGGGGAACAAAGCACGTAACTTGTAAGCACAACAAAATACTTTCAAAAAATTATTTAGCAATGAAAAAACGTGAAAAT
The DNA here is from genome assembly GCA_017654935.2 of Phymorhynchus buccinoides. Lineage (NCBI taxonomy): Eukaryota > Metazoa > Mollusca > Gastropoda > Neogastropoda > Raphitomidae > Phymorhynchus > Phymorhynchus buccinoides. Next base: position 12,905,774 of record CM065710.1, read on the forward strand.
AATACCCCAAAACTATGTGCCGACAAACCTGTAGCCCCAAGGCAGAGGGGCAACCCAAAACAAGGCGGATGGCGACAATAAGAGTTAGAAAAACGAAATAAATTGAAGAGCAAAGAAGAACATGGCTGCTCCAAGTTAGAAATTTTTTTATTATGACTTGAAGTTGCCTCCCCGGAAGTGACGTAGAAAGTGGAATCCACGGCAGCTTAGTGGTATTGGCTGTGTAGACCAAGGGAAGTAATCTAGTCTTGTTAAGACTAGAACTTTTTGGTCTTTGGTAAATTGGCATTTGCTCCAAATTGGAAGGTATAACTCATTCGTAGTGAAACGGTAACATGATAGAATAGATGGTGTAGTTTTATTTCATATAAACCATCAAACATATGTTCACTGAAAATGAGTAATTAGACCATTATTTAAAAATTTTAAGAGTAGTAGAGGTCCAATTGAGTAGAATACTACTCCGAAAAGAGAATAAAGAAAAAAGGGTCTGAAAATAAGTATCGCCTCATAAAACTCCCCCCCCTTCCCCCCCCCCCCCCCCCCCCCCCCCCCTCAATTTGACATAAAACTTCCAGACTTCATTATTATAGTTTCTTACTGTTTTATTAGTCATATTATATATTATAAGGCGCATGGGTCTCTCAGTCTAAGAAATAAAGTATGGCCTTACGTCCGTAAAATACAGGGTAATATTTGCCTGATTTCAGGCACCCGCTCTCACCTTAGTATAGTATAGTTTAGCGTGGGACTGGCTCAAGCCTAAGCCTCGCGGCTTATAAACATCCCTTCATTGACACTGTTTTGTTTGCTTAAAAGCATGCCTTTTAAAATTGCTTGGCTTTTCTTTTTCTTTCTCTTTTTTTTGTGTGTGTAATTAATGCTTTATTCTTTTTTTTTCGAGGCCTTTTGGCCCATATGAACAGGAGAAAGAATAAATACAAAAGTTAGCCCAGCATGAGGTGAGACAAAAAGAAAAAGCGTGATCAAAATAAATAAAGCAAATTTCACGTGCAATCAGGAGATGTATGGAGTGTGACACATAATTCAGTAAAATAATGTCATGTATCTCAATGTTAAAGGGGCACCCTGACGGATGAGTTTTTGCAAGAAACACGTCGAGATCACCAGAAAGACAGCCTTTTCAAGGATCGGAACACTCACTTTGCTTTGGTTTCCTATAAATTAAACCGTCAAAACTGCGATTCCTCCTTGGCGGAGACGCCGGAAAGAGTAGCCATTTTGGATGGGGTGGTCACTCATTGTAGTTGAAGCGTTTTTTTTTTTTTGTGTAGTGCAGTAAAATTTAAAAAATTGGAGCTATTCCCTTTGTTGTGAGCAAAACTCATTTAGATAAACTGTATAAAAAAAATTTTGTTTAAAGGAATTGTATTGCGAAAATTTCGTGTCAAACGATTTGGCGGCCATTAGAAAAGAGACGGTCACGCAACGCGCGTCTCTTTAGGTGAAAGAATTTGACTTCCAGCATCTCCGCCAAAAAGGAGGAATCACCGATTTGACGGTTAGATTTCTAGGAAACCAGAGCAAAGTGAGTGTCGCAATCTCTGTAAATGGTGTTTTCCTGTTGATCTCGACGTGTTTCTTGTAAAAAATAAATTCATCCGTCAGGGTGCCCCTTTTAAGGCTTCAGTAATGTCTACAGCTACTTTCAGTAAGAGCTCACCTTGCTCTTCTTGTAGTCCTAGCTGGCTTTCACCTGCTTCACCAGCTTGAAGTACCTCATGTACATGATGTAGCGCATGGTAGTGGGGGCAAACTGTGAGTTTCGCGGACCGATTCTGCATTTTATTTGAAAGATGTCGACTCAAACTAAAATGATGAAGTTGGGCGTCAAAATGAAGAAGAAGAAGACAAAGAAGCACTAGGATCACAAATCTGGAAAAATGTGGCGTGAGCTAGGCCGCGAATGACTGCTAACTTTGGCGGGAAGTTGCTTTTTCAGTCATTCACATCCGGTTCCGCGAGGCGATTGCATAGGTTTTAACGCACGTTTTATTTTTAGGCACCCGAGCGAATTTTTACCCCGACTTTTATTTGGGGTGTTGGGGGGGTCAAATTTTCACTTTCGCGGATTTTCCCGCGATTCGCGGAAGTCTACCATGCCTGGATGATGAACTCGACCCTCGAATCCTCCTCGTCCCCAATGAATATGGGGTATATTTCGCCTGATTTCAGTCAACCCGCTGCTCACCCTGCTCTTCTTGAAGTTCTGGCTGGCTGTTCACCTGCTTCAATTCACCAGGTTGAAGTACCTCATGTACATGATGAGCGCCCTCTCCTCGTCCCCCTGAATGCGGGGTAATGTTTCGACCTGATTTCAGGCACCCGCTCTCACCTTGCTTCTTCTTGCTTTTACCAGGTTGGAGTACCTCATGTACATGATGAACACCAGACCTGTTTACCCCCAAATCTTCACTGTCAGTAATCCCAAGCTCTGAAAACAGTATTTTCAGGCATCTGTCCATATTATATTAGTAATTTTGTCTGTCCGAGAAATCCTTTCACCAGAATTTTTTTTCGCTGCCGTGAAAAACCTTTTGTTGAGCGGGGGGGGGGTGGGGGGGGGGGGGGGGGGGGGGGGGGGGGGGGGGGGAGGGGGGGGGGGGGGGGGGGGGGGGGGGGGGGTGGGGGGGGGGGGGGGGGGGGGGGGGGGGGACACGCCATTGCCGGCAACTTCCCATCCTAAACCCAACATCGACAACTGCCAAAATTTTGCCCTTCGTACCTAGAAAAATGTCGGCATGGAGAAATAAACCTGAAGTATTCATTCAAGGGACATCATTCGAAATGATACCTTCAATAGCAAAGTAGTGAGTACGGCTCATACGCCATGCCTTCTTTCCTTTTTTTGGAATTTCTTCAGTTCAGCGTTTTTTTTGTTGCTGACCGTAATAGCGTATCGGAGGTATCAAAACGTAATAATTACTGACAAATCCGTAGGGAAAAAATTGTCTGTGAACGCCCTCTCCTACGATCAACCTGAATACGGTGTTTCTGACTTTCAGGCAACCCCGCGCTCTTCACCTTTTGATTATTCCTTGTAGTCCTGAGCTCGGCCCTTCACCTGCTTCACCAGGTTGAAGGATCCTCATGGACCGGGATTGAGACGCACTCCGCTCCTGGTTACCCCCTGAACGTCAAACTTCTCCGCCTCGCGGAACATGGTTGTCTGACGACTTCACAAGAAGAACTAGGGCAATTGGAAAAAAAACCATTTGTACGGAGTTCACCCGTAACATCGCGCAAATGGAAGAAATCCAAAAAACAAGGCAATTCAAGGGTCCCACGGTCTGGGCCCTGGCAGGGGTACATGGGGCAAAAGCCCTTGTTGGGGGGGGTCAAGGGGTGCAACACCCCCCCCCAACGCGCCCCTGAAGCTGAAGAAAAAGCTAAATCATACTCCATTTGAAGCTTATTCCAGGCTTGTAATGTGAGAATTCAACACTTTTTTCACCTTGAATTGGGTTTTTTGAATCAAAATTTTGAAAAACGAGGCGCCTCCTTGTATCCGAAGGACAAAGTTGCATACATGATAATTCTATATGTGTTGTGTTCCTGTGGGGGGATACCAGGGGGTCTTTTTGTATAATTAGTTCCCACCACGTTTTGGAAGTTCTGGGCTTGTAACTTCCTCTCATTCTGTCACTCTCTTTGACTCTGCCATTTTCCCTTTTGCTTAGTGTCCTTCTACTATATCTTTTCTTGTCTAACCGGGAGATCGAGATCCATTCTCACCCTGGGGCACCTTCTGGAAGTTCTGTGCTTGTAACTGTTCCTCTAATCCGCCACTATCTTTGACTCTGGTGATCTGTCTTTGACTCTGCCTTTTTCCCTTTGTCTTACTGTCATCTACATTAACCTTGTCTGTCTAACCGGTCAATTCCCCCCCACCTTCTGGAAGTTCTGGGCTTGTAACTTGCTCTAATCTGTCTCTTCTTTCTTTGACTCTTGCCTTTTTCCCTTTGCTGAGTGTCACCCTCCATTATCTTTCTGTCTTAACGGTCCATTCTCCTGCCCCTTTTTCAAGAAACACTTTCAAAAAAGACTTCCTCCTCCAGCCGAAAGTCGGACTTGCAGAGCCTAACTATTTCTTGTTTAGGCGCATAAACGGCAGCATGACGCATCTGCGCTCATAATTGACCAGGAAACTGTCTGAGCGATTCCAAGAAGAATATATGTTTGTGACTTTGTTAGTGTGGATTATCACAAAGTCCATAAAAATTTCTTGTTTTAGGGGTGGGTTTTTTTTACTTCTAAATATCTTTTCTTGTTAATAAATAATAATGTTTGTCATCATGCTTGTTTATTGAAATTTGTTTTGAACATACAGCAAACACTTAAGCAAAGATAAAATAGTTGCTAAAAAAGAAAAGAAAAAAAAAAAGATTTAAAAAAAGCATGAGGGAGAAATTTCAGAAAAGGTGTTATTTTAAAGACCCCACACGTTCACGGTCACATCCCTCTTAAGCTTGGAAAGATTTCGGAAGATTTCTGCTCTTACAGTTACTAAGAGGGAAAAACACGTGAAAACCTGATTTGACGCGTGACGTGGTGGGTCTTAAGAATGCCAAATCTTAATTATAGGAAGTGTTGAGTTGGAATTCAAGTTTTTTGTGTTCTTCTTCTTAACCCCAAAGCTCCCCTTCTTCTTCTTCTTAGTTCCCAGGCCATAGTCCACCAAGGGTACGTTATGGGTCATTTCTAGTTTTTCAAGGTGTTCCGTTGCGTCAGCCGGTGCATCCGATTTCGGAGGACGGTCAAAGGAAGAAAACTAATGGAGAAAATTTTTTTGGGAAAAAAGCAGGAGAAGGGCCAAAAGTCAGAAAGAATAGTAGTGACACAAAGCAAAGGAAAAAAGGCAGAGTCAAAGAGAAGAGAGGCAAGCACAGGAACTTCCAGAAGGTGTTGGAAACCTATTTGACTGAAGAACCCCCCGGTATTTCCCCACGGGGGGCCCAAGCCTCCAAAATGCTTTACCATGGTTAATGGATCATCACACCATAATGTACACTGACAAGCTATAAGAAATTTCTGACCAAAAAAAAATAAAGTCATATTTTCCCGACTGTCTAAACCAAAAACCATCATTCATCAAGCAGGTATACATCCTCATGACATCACACACCATGTATTAGACAACGGACGGACTGGGCAGGAAGGGTTAACCCATTTCGTCGCCACTGTCTCCTCTTGGCACACAAATGATTTAACACCCTTGTCACTGAAAGGCATCAAAGGAGGGTTCTGGTAGCCAGTTACCTTATGTTCTTATTTTGGGAGGAAGGAGAGGCCCTATTATGCATGTCAAAGACGATTCCAAATATGGCCGACGAATCTTCTCTCCCCAGGTAAGTTTAATGGTAAATTTTGGCTGAGGAATGCTAGAGGTCTGAAAGGGTAAACACTTTCTATTTTTTTGAATTTTATATTGTAACCCATCGTGGGTAGAGGGCACAAGGTAAAGCATTCGCTACAAGTGTCAAGTAACCTGAGTGCGAACATGGCACAGAAGACCTTTTTTCCTCTCACTTTGCACAAGGCTTACGGTTTATGATACGTGGAGGCTCGCGGATGAGACGATAAACCTGAGGTCCCATGTCCACTTAGAGGACGTTAATCGCAGTGGCAACGAAAAAGTTGTTCATTTTGGTCCAAATTTCCCCTCTCACCCCCACCTTCATTCATCAGTCACACAGAAATCGCAGCACAATGGTTTTTTAAATTGGGTGGCGGCTGTTGGCTGCGGCGCGCTCTCCAGATGGGAGCAACTGAAATACAGAGACGCCTGCATGACGATAAATTACATTAATACCAATTTTGTTTGTTCTCACTACAGCTGCAGGTCTGTAAGTTTTTCTGATAAAAAGAGTTGCTAAAAAATTGCTTTTATGTTTTTTCGGGGTTGTTGTTTCTTTTTTACTCACATGCGAGCGTTAGTGGTCGGGTCTTGACCTCGACTCTTTTTCTGCAGCTCGGAAGACTTCCCGCGATGTACAGGCCTCCCGCGTCTTTCTGCTCGGCCATCGTCTCTGGTTAAAAAGATCGGCCTTCTTATGGTCGTCAAAACTTAACGATCAATTGGCAAAGTCCCCAGCGAGCGATATTCTGAGGAGAGAAAAATATAATACAGTCAGGGCTCACAATTGTCCTGCAAAAACAAGGGGTGCCCAGTGACTCCTTCATACAGGCATAGCGGGTCTAGAGGGTCCCAGGTGGCATAGTGAAGCTAAAAAAGATTTTCTAGTGCATCCCTGGACTCCCTGCACATTTCTTTTTGAGGGTCCTTTAGAATTTTAATACCTCATAGACCCCAAATGGGGGTCCCTGACAGTGGAACGCTCGCTTACAAGACCTTCACAAATCATCCAAAAATTAGGTTTTAAACGGGAGGGAGTTGTAAAAGGGAGGTAATTTGTAATCTTACAAAGAAGGGCAATGTCTTGGAGAAGTAGGTCTTAGTAAATTATGGGAGAGAGTCTTATAACAGGTGTGGGTGTGGGTGGGGGGCTTATAAGGGAGGTTCCAGTACTTCCACTGTGCATAAAACTTTCAAACACAAATTGTAATTTGGCATCAATTAATTAGCCACATTGTTAGTTATTGGCATTCAACAAAAATTTCTGAACCTAGGAAAGTGTGTGGTTGTGTGTGTGTGTGTGTGTGTGTGTGTGTGTGTGTGTGTGTGTGTGTGTGTGTGTTGTGTGTGTGTGTGTGTATGTGAGCCGGTGGTGTTAAATGTGTGTGTGTGTATGTGTGTGTGTGTGTTATGTTTGTGTGTGTTGTATGTGTGTGTGGTGTTTGTGTATGTGTGTGTGTGTATGTGTATGTGTGTGTTGTATGTGTGTGTGTGTTTGTGTGTGTGTATGTGTGTGTGTGTGTGTGTGTGTGTGTATGTGTATGTGGTGTGTGTATTGTGTGTGGTGTGTATGTGTGTGTGTGTGTTGTGTGCGTGGTGCGTGGTGTGCGTGTTTGCGTGTGCGTGTGGAGAGCGTGCCGTGCATGTCAAGGGGTGCCCTACCCCAGAACTGTTTTTAAACAAAACAAGCAATCTGGCAGAAACCCCGCGATGTGTGCATGCGTGTGTCCCACATGCGGCACGTGTGTGCATGTGTTTTGCATGGTGGTGTGTGCGCTCATGCGTCCATGCATGCTTTTCTCTGTGTGCGTAAGTCTGTGTGATTTTCTTTTTTTTTTTACAAACATATTAACATTTTGTCACTTTCCCCACAATTCAGTTTCAAAAGAACTTAAGTCTACTATCATTTCCCGCTTCGCATTTCATCACTAGTCCCCCGGGCCCCCCCCCCCCCCCCATCCCACCCCCTCCCAAACCTTGTAGAAATTGGGCGTAACAAATTATCACACCTTTATGTCTTTAGCAGGCAGAACTAGAATGCTTACTTCAGTGTGAAAATGACTACAATGATTTTTATTACCGATTTAAAATTGACTGCTTGAACTCTTCTAGAAATCACGGGAAATACATTCGCCCAGTAAAATCATAAAAAATACACTCCACAAGAGGCAGACATTTCACTGCCAACACCCTGTCAAAGGTTTTTCTATTTTTAGAGCTAACTCCTTGACGCCAGAGAAAATTAAAGAAAAAAAATCATGGGCAAATCATGAAATGAAAAGACAACTGAAGATCATAGAGCCAATAGTGAGAAAATGGTCCTGGGGATTTACTCTCTTGATTTCAGACCTGTTTACCCCCCTACACAAGTCTGAGTAGTCTGGATAGCTGAAATTAGTAGTTTGGTGCAAAAGTGTAGTTTTATCAGTAAGTAAACATCAAACAAGGTTTCAAGAAAAGAGTAATAGAGCATATTTTCAATTTTGAAGAGAGTAGAGGTCCAAATGACTCTATAGTTTTTAGGAGAATTACGCTCGAAAAGAGTAGAGAAACAGGTCTGGATTATGTTAGAGCAAAAGCCAGGCAGATTCAGGGTTATTCCTCTTTCTAGTGAAAAAGCAGTTCCATCAGATGGGTGTGTGAGACTGAGAGACATGAAGGAATTGCAGAGTGGAAATAAAATCGGTTATATTATAACCAAAAGGCAAAACTGATCAATAAATCGATTACATCATATCATAAACAACTGAACATTTGCATTCTATAAAAGTATAAATATATATATATATCACTTACTAGTCGGTAGTTGCACATAAAAATGTATGACAAGTTTCCACACCTCTTTCAAACTCCACCCTCAGCTTGCAGTTCAGCTCATCATGCTTGGAGTTGGGACTGCACTGGTACAACAAAAATAAAAAACACAATCAAATCAAATACTGTATTGCCACGCAACAAGGGTTATAAGCCGTGACAGTGAGTAGTGAATCCTGTTGGTCAGTACTGAGAAGGGCAGTCACTCTTGCGAAAGGCCAGCCATTTAGTGGCTCAAATAGGGTATTGGTAAGAGTTACACACCTTGTTTGTCAGTACTCAAGCATCTGCCAAGGCATTCACTCTAGCAAAACATGGTGGTTGCAGTGGCAAAACCAGTGAACCGGTCATTGCACCTGGGTGTGGAAAATGATGACCCGACAAACTGTCCGAAACCAAGAATGCTTAAAATCGATACCTCTTCTTCTTCGGATCGCTCAATTCTGTCATTATAAGCGCAGAGCATCATGCTGCTTGTTACTGCGCCTAACTAGAAATAGTTAGGACAACAAGTCAAACTTCGGCTGGAGGAAATCGTTGAAAGTGCTTTCTGAAAAAAGGGCAGGAGAATGGACCGGTGGTAGTAACGGCGAAAGAAAGATAGTAGATCTAGCTGACAGCAGCAAAGGAAAAGCAGAGATCAAGCAGAGGCAGCGTTTGAAGATTTAACGGACGTTTACACGCACAGAACTACAGGAAGGTGAGGGACCTATTTAAGCAAACGACTCCCCGGTATCCCATGGGGGGAAAACTCGATACTAGTAGTCGTACTAGTAGTTAGTAGTAGGCAAAACATTGCAATCAGGAAGAATTCTTTTAACTTAGTCTGTTCAACCCTACAGTTTCATAAAATTGTACACCCATCTCAATCTGTTTGCAGAATCAATAGGATTAAATCAATCCTGTTCAATTCAGTACCTAGAACCATAAATTGTCTTCTGGTGGGCTGGGCTTAATGAGTTTAGTGGAGAAGCCTTTCCCATGTACATCCCCACTCTCTTGGCAACTGGGATGTTGACAGCTGTGCATCGGGGACGTACCAAGGCAACAAACCGATCCCTTTGTGCAGCATTCACCCCACCCCACCCCTCCTATCTCTCTCCTCTCTGGTTTTTTGCATGTGAATTTCTGTATCGAGTCATGAGTGCGAGTCACTGAGTGTCTACATCCATGAGTGAGTATGCCTCATTATCTTAATAATCTGTGTATTTTTGTGTGATGTTTACTTTGTCTACAAGTAGTTAAAAACGGGATCACATGTCACCATACTTGTTTTTGTTACAATGTAAGCACTGTGTGTCGGTGGTCTCTCATCTCTGGTGCGTGCTTATGAGTCAAGTCAAGTCAAGTTCAAATATCTTTAGTGAGGGTTAAACTTTAAAGAACTAGACTTATAGAGTGTGTCACTGGAGGGTGTGTGTTGTGTGTGTGTGTGTGTGTCTCAGTCTGTATGTCTGTGTGTGGACGTTGTCTGTCTGCCTGTCTGTGTGAGTCTGTTGGTGAATGAACCTCTTTTCGTTCTAACACCATCAGAAGCTCATCATGTGAAGGGAAATTTTGGTCAAACAAAGAAAAAGAACAAGTTAGAAAGAAGAAGAAGAAGAAGAGAAGAAGAAGAAGAAGAAGAGAAGAAGAAGAAGGGATCATTCATACAGCTAACCATTGACTGACAGAGAAAATTAAAGAACAAAATCATTGGGCAAAACATGCCATGAAAAAGGTCTGCAATCAGACTATAGAGCCCATCTGCAAATGGATCTGGGGATGTAAATAGATAATCTGGATCTGACTGTGTTAGGACTTAGAGCAAAAAGCCAACATATCAGGTATTCCTCTTCATCTGATGGACATCATCGTGATGTCATCAGTGGCAGTCCCGGTTAACTTACCGTTTAAATTACTAATTTGCTTGTTGGGTAGTATTTGTTCAAATTTTTTAACTTTGCACAGAATGTTACTTAAATTTAATCTTCTTGTTCTAGCACCACAGGCAATTAGTATCGTTCCAGTACATCACACTTCACCCCACCAAATGCAAAGACCTTCACGCCAAGTGGCCTGCCATGTGTTTGTATTTTTCAGAGCTTAAGTACAGTACTTAGCTATACATGTCAGTGATGTTCCCATTTAAAGCAATGCTGGACACTCGAAAAAAAACCTAACCCCCTCTTGTCGGTTGAGATGCCAATGGACAATCAAGAAAAAAACCCATAGCCCACGTAGTAGCATTAAAGGGCACCCTGGCGGATGAGTTTTGGCAAGGAACACGTCGGCTCACCAGAAAGACAGCCTTTTCAAGGATCGGAATACTCACTTTTTCTCTGGTTCCCTAGAAATCAACCTGTCAAAACAGCGATTCTCTTGGCGGAGATGCGGAGAGAGGAAGCCATTTGACGGGCTGGATGGATGACCGGGTTGTCTTTTAATCTTTGCTAGTGCAGCAAAAAAAGAAAGAAGCTATTTGTGTTGAGTTGAAACTAAATAAAACAAGGCTTGGAGTTGTAAGTGTATGTAGAACTTTGTGATTTGGTCTATAGAAATAGACTCGAACTCAGGCAGCCAATTAGAAAAGAGAAGGCATATTTCACTGAAAGAATTGACTTCCAGTTCAAGCACCTCCGCCAAGGAGGAAATCGCAGATTTGACGTTTTGATTTATATGAAACGAGCAAAGTGAGTGTTGCAATCTCGTAAAGGTGTTTCCTGGTGATCTCGACGTGTTTCCTTGCCAAAAAAACCATTCGTCAGGTTGCCCCTTTAATAGTTTACCCTATGCCTCTAGACAATCGAAACCGAGAAAATCGATCTATTGTCCATAAGAGAAGGGGAGTAACTCCGAACATCAAACCAAATCTTTATTTAAAAAATCACCCAAAATAAAAGCCGAAACTCACATTTCATTTCTGAAAGATGCATATGAATAGCAATGATGATTTCATTCGAAGCTAACACAGTGTCATACAACAAACCATGAACTAGAAGAAAAAAATCCGTAATGGCACTCAAACACAACCAGGGCAATACTGCTCACGTCACGTGGCAAAAAAACAAAAATTTGGCGTCACTTGAAAAATCAGTTCAAAAAGGACTATTGGGTGCTTTCCCTTGATGTAAAGACAAAAACCGACAAGGGAGGTCAGAAACAGGACGAACTAACTTAGTATAATTGCATTGTGGGTAGGAAGAAAGCGAAAGAATGTACTAGACTGACGTTCAGCGGGCGCAATCGGAGTCATCGGCCCCCACAGGAAGAAAAAAAATCAGCAGATTCGGTTCTGCAGCCTGAGAGGGTTTTAAGAGCCAGAACATTGCGAAATAACTAAGCCTTAATCGAGTTTCATGCCTGTTCTTTTCTCTAGGCGACCGATAGATTCTAGTGATTATTCAATTATTGATCACTATGTCTTTATTGCAGAGTAATTATTACTACCACCACCTCTCCTCCCCCCCCCCCCCAAAAAAATCACTTTTTCACAAATATAAAATTATAATAATCATATAACTATATAAAATTTATAAGCATAATTTTGTTCACACAATTTTATTGTAAACATTAAAAACTCTTGGGGGTGAAAAATATGTGTCGTCTAATTAGTCATTACTAGGGTATACTCTCTCATAAACTGGACCAGAATAGTTCAGTTCGACTGTTGGTGACTTATAGGAAGGAGGAAGGAAGGAACTAGGACTAGGAGTAGAAAGGGTTAGCCTTCTGAAATTCCAGAGTTCAGTTTGAG
>CM065710.1:12918200-12925700 GCA_017654935.2 Phymorhynchus buccinoides
ACATCCCCTTAAACCACACACACACACACCACACACTTATGACATTACACACACCCAACACACTCACAGTGCTAGTTTTTTGTGTGGTATTTGGTATATATTCTAGTCACAGACTTATCTCTTTGAAATTCGGGCTGCTCTCCCCCCGGAGAGCGTGTCACCGCAAGTGCAGCGTCTACCCAATTTTGTTGTTTTTGGTTTGTTTGTTTTTTTGGGGAGGAGGGTGTGTGGGCACACTTGGAAAACCTAGCTATCAATTTGGCCATATCAGGCAGCGGGAATTCTCCCTGCTCTGGACCGACTTTCAACTGCTGTGGGATTTTTATGTGGGTAAAGTGCACAGGTCAGACTAGCTTTAAGTCCCCATCCAAAGGACTTGACGTTCAGTTCGATTTTCCTGTCAAACAAGAAAGAAAGGGCGAGGAGGCCGGGATTCGAACCCGGGTCACTCACGCTGCAGTCACGCATTACATTTTTGGCAGGCGAACGTCTTAACCACTCTGCCACTTTTCTCTCTATTTGTGGGGGTGGGGATGGGAATATGTGTGTATGTATGTGTGCGTGTGTGTATGCAATGATGTCCCAAAGGCCCCGGTCATAGGACATTGACCTATTAAAACTGAAAATGTCCTTTTGTGTTCTCCCCTGCCAGAACAAATGTCTGAATATTTTCTTAACACTGGCACACTTTGTCCTATTGATTTAGAACTGCTAGAGCCAGGACATTGTCCTATTGATTTATCCTGCCGAAAATGGAGTTTTACGTCCTCTTGGTCCTGAATCAGACACATATGGGACATTTGTAAATACAAATATGGTGGGAACAATACTGGAGGCAATGCCCGGAGGCAGTACAAAACCAGTAAAGTCCCGACTTTTTTAAACTTATTAATACAGATAGGTGTAGCGGTAACCACGCCTCGGTTACCTCCTCATCGCTATGGCACAGCCACAAGTATGATTAAATTAAGTTGTTTTGATTTAATCCCTGTCTCAGGACAGTTTGTTCTATTACTTTTACATCCTTGGTACATCACTGGTGACTGTGTGTGTGTGTGGTGTATATACATATAGTGTGTTTGGGTGTGTGTGTTACAATATTGGTATACTTGTGGCGGTGCCATAGCCGATGAAGTTTAACCGAGGCGTGGTCACCGCTACAGCTATCTGTATTAATTTTAAAAATCGGGACTTTACTGGTTTCGTACTGCCTCCGGGCATTGCCTCCAGTATTGTTTCCCACCATATTTGTATTTACAAATGTCCCATATGTGTCTGATTCAGACCAAGAGGACGTAAAACACCATTTTCTCCTCGTGTGTGTGTGGTGTGTTTGATGTCTGTCCCCTTCATTGGATTTAAAAAGCATCGTTGTAGAGCTTAAAATGCCATAATTCTATCAGTTTTCGTGAAGAATTGTCCAAACACATCAACAGGAAGCAGCAGAAACGGAAGTTCGATTATTTGAAAGGGGAGCCAACTTTCATTTATGATACCAGTAAAGGCGGTCAGTAAGTGTTTACAGGACGCGTACAGGCTTCAAAGTTTGACTTCCTTTTGCGAGGTGCTTTATAAACGAGGGCGCCTTTTGCTTTGAATTTTTTCAGATTTTTCTTGAAAATTGCCCTATTCGCCTTATGCACAGCAGCGCCTAATGATCCGAAAAATATGGTACTGAAAGAGTGTCCAGTATGGCTGGTACCCATGTGTCGTCATATCCAGCCACAAGGAGCGCCATATTATGGGAGACCGCCATCTTAGTCCTTACCTTTTTTTGAAAAATGCCAGATCGATGCTGCGTATTTGGCTGTTCCAATTCGAAACTTATCTAAACTGTATTTATAACATCTGGATGTTTTCTTTACACATTTAGATAACATTTTCACTTTGTTTACACACAAATAAGGACTAAGATGGCGACACTTCCGTTGGAATGGTCGAGATGCGCACGCAGGTGGGTTGGAGCCATTTAGCAACCACCTCACAATTATGAGCAGTTTGGGCCAGTCAGTGTAGGGTGTTTTGCAATACACAGCACACAATTTCCCCACTTTCTGACTCCTTTTAGGTTTCCACAGTAAGCTGTTTGTTTCAAGTTATTTCCCTTAAAACAGAGGCAAATATTTATCACCCGCGGAGTTTACGGAGCGAAGGTGATATTGTTTTTGTTGTGTAAGGTGTGTGTGTGTGTTTGTTAACAGCATATCACCATGAAGGAATAAAGGTAGGAAGATGAAAGTTGATGTGCATGTAGGCTAGGTACTGTAGATTTGCCTTTTGGTGTCAAGGTCAAGGTCAAAATAATGACCTTGACGTATGACCTTGAAAACTGAAAATCTATTTTTAGCCATATATCGGGCACCAGTCGACATAGGATGTTGAAACTTGGTATGAAGGTGGTTTGGGTTATGCTCCTTCCGAATATTGTTGACCAATCAAGGTCAAGGTCAAGGAGATCGCTGGACCCTGAAAATTGGGGGGTCGGAAAAATGGAGTTCCCAAGATAACAGCATATCACCATGAAGGAATAAGGATAGGAAGATGAAACTTGATGTGCATGTAGGCTAGCTACTGTAGATGTGCCTTTTTGTGTCAAGGTCAAGGTCATGACCTTTACGTATGACCTTGAAACTGAAAAAACAATTAGCCATATCTCGGGCACCAGTCGACATAGGATGTTGAAACTTGGTATGAAGGTGGTTTGGCTTATGCTCCTTCCGAATATTGTTGACCAATCAAGGTCAAGGTCAAGGAGATCGCTGGACCCTGAAAATCGGGGGGTCCAAAAAATTGAGTTCTCAAGATGAAATCAGGTAGGAATGTAGCGCTATGCTAGCTCCGCGGGTGATTCTCGAATGCTACATTCGAAAAAATGTCCCATCTAGTCTTTTCAATGATTGTGGTTAAATAAGGGATAGAAAAAGACCTTACAAGTGGTATGCCACCATAAAACAATGTAAGCCTAATGGATAAAACACTTTAAATTGGTTTATGCTGGTGATGAGTGTTAGCAAATTAGTCACGAACTAAAACGAGTTGAAACTGGGTGCTGTGAATACTGAGGTTCCATGTATGTCGTCAATTTGTACAAGGAAAACTCGTCGTTTCTTTGTGGACAGGAGGGGTGCAGCCCTGCATCAGGAGGGAAGTGTGGAGGTTTCTGTTCGGACTCTACCCCTGTACTTCCACCGCCAGGTATTAATCTATGCCCCTTTTTGGCTCACTCGTGTTAACGACTCTACCCCTGTACCTCCACTGCCAGGTATTAATCTATGCCCCTTTTTGGCTCACTCGTGTTAACGACTGTACCCCTGTACCTCCACCGCCAGGTATTAATCTATGCCCCTTTTTGGCTCACTTGTGTTAACGACTCTACCCCTGTACTTCCAAAACCAGGTATTAATCTATGCCCCTTTTTGGCTCACTCGTGTTAACGACTCTACCCCTGTACCTCCACCGCCAGGTATTAATCTATGCCCCTTTTTGGCTCACTCGTGTTAACGACTCTACCTCTGTAGTTCCAAAGCCAGGTATTAATCTATGCCCCTTTTTGGCTCACTCGTGTTAACGACTCTACCTCTGTACTTCCAAAACCAGGTATTAATCTATGCCCCTTTTTGGCTCACTCATGTTAACGATTCTACCCCTGTACCTCCACCGCCAGGTATTAATCTATACCCCTTTTTGGCTCACGTGTGTGTGTGTGTGTGTTGCATCTGTGGTCTAATCTCCAAACTTTAACGTTGGCATTTTCTCGGGAAATAGAAGGCATACATTGTTCACACTTTGCACACATATAGATGTTTATGCAAGCTTTCACTCAATAACGATTTGAATAATTAAATACTTAAGACAACACTGTAAACAGATAACAAACAGATAACATTTTAGATTAGTGGGTTAGAGAGTATTCATCAGGCAACATGAGTTAAGAGAGTCATCAACAGTGAAAGCCTCGATAGCTCATTGGTAGAGTGTCTGTCTGTCATGCCAATTTTTCCGTGTCCAATTCTCGGCACAGGCACTTTTTAATTTTATTTTTTAGTAATGTATCCATTAACGATAGTTTCATTTGTACTTTAAAATTGTATTGGCAATCTTGTACTTTACCCCCCCCCCCCCCCCCCCCCTCAATCTTTGTTTGTTGTTGTCCCACATGTTCCTGTTCGAGTGATTAACCTTGAAGGCTTTGCCTCTTGCTTAATTCGGGACGAATCGTTATTGGGCTCCTGGCCTGCTCAATCTGTAACCCTCTTGGGTAATTTGTTTATTTATTAATTAGGGACAAAAATGGTAGAATGGAGAAAACTCACCAGGGTTTGGGTTTGACCGAATGAACTACCAACAGCAGCAGTGGAAGCAAAAAACCCAGAGTGTTTCACAGCCAGGGTCTGGGAGCATCTGCTTGGACACCCGCCCGCTGCCACCTCCATCTCCGTTGGTCCCATTCTGGAGTCAACGGACTAACCATCTGACAACCAGCTTCTCTCTCTCTCTCTCTCTCTCGTCTCTCTCTCTCTCTCTCGCTCTCTCTCTCTCTCTCTCTCTCTCTCTCTCTCTCTCTCTCTCTCTCTCTCTCTCTCTCTCCTCAATAATTTCTTCTCTGGCCTACTTGAGGCCCTTTCTTCCGGCAAGAGTGGTTGAGCCTCCCCGGTTCCGTGGCAAAATAATCAACGTGCATGATGATTGTGGCCACGCACAGCAAAGAAGAAGACTGTCGTGTGAAAGAGGGACAAAAATGGTAGAATGGGGGAAAACTCACCAGGGTTTGGGTTTGGTGATCAAGGTAGGAAAGGGAAGAAGCAAGCTTTTCCGCTCGTAGAGCTTTGTTCATCAGACTGGGGGTTCTTTAGTGGGGAGAGAGACAGAGTTTAAAGGCAAGCTTTCCGCTCGTAGAGCTTTCATCAGACTGGGGGTTAGGGTTGGGGAGAGAGACAGAGTTTAAAAGCAAGCTTTCCGCTCGTAGAGCTTTCATCAGACTGGGGTTTAGTGGGGAGAGAGACAGAGTTTAAAGGCAAGCTTTTCCGCTCGTAGAGCTTTCATCAGACTGGGGGGTTAGTGGGAGAGAGAGACAGAGTTTTAAAGGCAAGCTTTCCGCTCGTAGAGCTTTCATCAGACTGGGGGTTAGTGGGGGAGAGAGACAGAGTTTAAAAGCAAGATGACAACAACAAAAATGAATCGAGCTCAGAATGAAAAGAATTTTGATGAATGACAAACTGGTGTTTTACGTCCTCTCGGTCTGGAACAGACACATATGGGACATTTGTAGATACTGCAAAGATGGTGGGAACAATACTGGAGGCAATGCCCGGAGGCAGTGCACGAAACCAGTAAAGTCCCAGTTTTTTTTTTTTTTTTTTCCTTCGTTTTAAGCCCCTTTATAGCCTGATTCCGCCCATGACATCCATTACTTTCTCCTACCAAGCCGTCTAAAACCGCCCCCGTACACCCACTTCGTTATGTATTTTGGAGTTAAAATTGCAATATCAAAAAATCAAAAATATCACATAACAAAAAAAAAACATTGCAAGTTAAACATTCTTCATTTATACACAAACCCTGAACATTTGAAGTCAATCCATCAAGTAGTTATTTTTTAATATATTTTTTAAACAAAGTACCCCATTTCGGGCCCAGTTTACCAACATTAATTTGGTGGTTACAGGGAGTAGAGTCATCATTTTAATCGGGGTTACAAGTGTTAACAATACAGATAGGTGTAGCGGTAACCACGCCTCGGTTTAAACCTCGGGGTTACAAGTGTTAACAATACAGATAGGTGTAGCGGTTTAACCACGCCTCGGTTAAACCTCATCGGCATGGTACCGCCACAATACGCGCCACACGTCCATTACTTTAAGTAACAGAAAATATTAAAAAAATCTCACAGTACAATGAAAAGAGAGGGTTAATGGTCAACTTAGGACATGCATTTTACCGACGGGGGGCAAAAGAGAGGGTTAATGGTCAACTTAGGACACATTTTACCGACGGGGGGCAAAAGAGAGGGTTAATGGTCAACTTAGGATGCACATTTTACCGACGGGGGGCAAAAGAGAGGGTTAATGGTCAACTTAGGACATGCATTTATACCGACGGGGGGCAAAAGAGAGGGTTAATGGTCAACTTAGGATGCACATTTTACCGCCAGTATACCAAACCCAAAAGAGAGGGTTAATGGTCAACTTAGGATGCACATTTTACCGCCAGGGGGCAAAAGAGAGGGTTAATGGTCAACTTACAGACATGCACATTTTACCGCCAGGGGTTAAAAAGAGAGGGTTAATGGTCAACTTAGGATGCACATTTTACCGCCAGGGGGCAAAAGAGAGGGTTAATGGTCAACTTAGGATGCACATTTTACCGCTCAGGGGGCAAAAGAGGAGGGTTAATGTGTCAACTTAGGATGCACATTTTACCGCCAGGGGGCAAAAGAGAGGGTTAATGGTCAACTTAGGATGCACATTTTACCGCCAGGGGGCAAAAGAGAGGGTTAATGGTCAACTTAGGATGCACATTTTACCGCCAGGGGGCAAAAGAGAGGGTTAATGGTCAACTTAGGATGCACATTTTACCGACGGGGGGCAATCAAACCAGTAAACATAGCTTGGCAGAGAAGGTTGCAAAGAACAGAACATACTTGACACTGGAAGGGCTAATGTTTCATTTTCAGTCAAGTTTTCCTGTCAGTTTTTAAGAATTTGTTTTCTATTCTATTCTTAGGCATCAGAATTGTCAGAGGATTTCAGAGGATTAAGAATTTCTGACAGAGGATTGGCTTCTCTTGTCGGAGGTTTTGCCTTTTTAGTGAGTGTTAGGCCGTGTAACGCACATAAGCGGATATTCCGTGCGGAAACCCGTGCGCAATCCGTAAATAAGTGAAAACAAAGAAGGGAAAGATTTGCGAAAAGTGCGCGTTGCGCCAGCGTCCGAATTTCCCCTATATGCGTAAACTTTTATCCTTCTTTCTTCCACTTATTTAGGGTTTTCCGTACGGAACTTACGCGTCTAATGCGAACCCGGCCTTATCCTTTTTGTGCTATATAGCATTTTAAAGTGATTTATCGCTTTATTAAGCAGGCATGAAAGAATTCAGCGTTTCGCGGAAAATCCGCGTAAATTTTTCAAAACTTTCCGCGTAAGAAAAAACCAAAAAATTCCGTGTAAAGGACCGATCTTGCCGTATTCTTATATGTACAAGTCTTTATTTGGTGGGATTCTGAAACTGGTTAACCGGAAGTTGCTTTAGCTCACTCGCTTCAATTGTGCGAAGGAAGGCGAAAGGAGAGTGCCTCCCGCTGAAGAAAAAGTAGCGATGATATCTGAAAATGTGTGTGGAAGGTATTTGTGCCGACGAATTCAATTTTCTGATCCCCTCCTTGCTGAATAAAATTTAGTAGGGTAGAATTTGTTTGAAATTTTTTTTGGGGGGAACGTACTGTTTCTTTCCGTATCTCCCCCCCCCCCCCCCCCCGTTTCCAGTGTGGGTCCAAAAAAAAT
>CM065710.1:12930700-12935700 GCA_017654935.2 Phymorhynchus buccinoides
CTTATACACAGCAGCACCTAATGAGCCGAAAAGTACGGTAATAGAACAGGGGGTACATTGGGATGGATGTGAGTGAGCGCTGTGCGTTTCCCTGTCCGCGCGTATGCATGCCTTGTGTGTACGTGCACCTGTGTGTGATCAAAATAATATGTTCCTTGTCATGGCGCCTAAGCCACTGAACCGATTGTAGCGAAACTTGGTACGGTGGTTCCTCAGGCCTCCTTACTAATAGGGCCCAGTCGATGCTGCCTGTGATGTCAGGTTCACAGAATGGCAAGCCATGTCCAGTGTGATCCCAGTGATAGAAACTTGAATATTGCAAAGACAGTAACATCCATGTAGGCAAGCCTCAGTTTCTTCCAGAAACTGACCGAAAAAGTTGACGTCACGGGCAAAGTTTTGCATGAGTGGCTTGACGATACCACCGGCTGCTCTTGTTTGTCTTGCGCCCTCTCAATTCCCTGGATTTCCTCCAGCATGCTTTTGGAGTCAGAAAGATGCTCTGAGTATTGGTATTGGTATTACGTTTATTATAGCCACAGAAACTTGTCTCTGTAAAAATTCGGGCTGCCCCCCACCCGGAGAGTGCGTCGCAGCCAGTGCTGCATCACTTTTTTTTTTTGCATGCAGTTTTTGTGTGACTGATGGGGAAGGGGGAGCAAATGACAACTTTTTCGTCACCACTGGGTTCTTTTGATGCGTGCTAAGTGCATGGGCACACGGGGACCTCAAAGTTTTATGTCGTCTCATCGGAAAGACTTCAGCGTTCAGACCATAAGGTTTAGTGGAAAGTGAGCAGAAACAAACTCCTCTGCGGCCTGGAAGGATCCCGGGTTTGTTGCTTTCGAGGTGAACCCGTCACCACTGAGCCGCTCTACCATAGATTTACTTGTATCTCATCTCTGCGTGTGTGTGTGTGTATGTGTGCGTGCGTGTGTGTGTGTATGTGTGCTTGCGTGTGTATGCGTGCGTGTGTGCGTGTGTGTGTGTATGTGTGCGTGTGTGTGTGTGTGTGTGTGTGTGTGTGTGTATATGTGTGTGTGTGTGTGTGTGTGTGCGTGTGTGCGTGCGTGCGTGCGTGTGTGTGTATGTGTGCGTGCGTGTGTATGTGTGCGTGTGTGTGTATGTGCTTGCGTGTGTGTGTGTGTGCGTGTGTGCGTGCTTGAATGCGTGTGTGTGTGTGTGTGTGTGCCTGAATGCGTGTGTGTGTGTGTGTGTGTGCCTGAATGCGTGTGCGTGTGTGTGTGTGCCTGAATGCGTGTGTGTGTGTGTGTGCGTGCCTGAATGCGTGTGCGTGTGTGTGTGTGTGCCTGAATGCGTGTGCATGTGTGTGTGTGCACCTGAATGCGTGCTAAAATGTGCAGAGGGCATGCCAACCCGCACCTGACGCAGTTGCGCGACATCCTGGCGACCTTCGCCTGCTACAACAGCACCCTGGGATACGCCCAGGGCATGAACGACATTCTGGCTCGCTTCCTCTATGTCCTAGGCTCGGAGGTGAGCGAAAACTTACACCGCCGTTTTTTGTCCTGACTATATTAAGGCAATACTTCTTTTCCCAGTGTGTTTATTAGGTACAGTGAAACCCATTTAGTACGAGTACGGTTTAAACGAGAGCCCGTGTTTAACGAGTGGTTTCAAAATCCCCGACCACAAGCCTTCTTTTTCCTTGTTAAATAATTCTGCATACAACAAGCTCGCTACAACGAGCAACTTGCATATAACGTACAATTTATTGACTCCCAAAGTCAAGCTTTTATGCAAAAACTACGCGGTTAGAACGAGAACGCACTTACAACCACACCGCCATCCCAAAGTCAAGCTTTCTTGCACAACTACCTGGCTAGAACGAGAACACGCTGACAACAACATCGCCATCTTGACTGACCCCTCGATATGTAAGCGGCATTCTGATTGGCCGATATAACAACTTGGGTGTCTGCAGCGCAAGCAGACAACACTGGACTCACTCTTTGCGCACTGATCTTGTGACTTCCGGGAAATTTTAACTTTCTCTTAAAGCGCGTGTGTGGATTTTATGTTTTTGATGTTATCGTGTGTTAATAAACTGTTTTAAAGTGTTTGTAATCGGCATTAAAAACCCTATGGATACAGGATACTGGGCTTACAACCATGCTTTGTTGGGTAAGTGTGTTGTTTCCGTTTTTCTGTCTTTTTCACACTTTACCAACACGCACATCACAGTAGATGTGAGGACCGATTGATAGGTTCGTCAGGGTTGCCAAAATCGATAAAATGGTTTGAACGAGCAATGCTTACAACGAGTAAATTGGCCCTCTCCCCTGGAATTCGTACTAAACGGGTTTCACTGTATTTGGTACTTTATAGTCAACAGAGGCGTCTCTGTGAAATTCGGGTTGATCCCACTTGGAGAGTGCTTCGCAGACACCCAACCTAACCCTGTCCCAAATCCTATTCCTAACCTGAAACCGTCTAATCCACACACAAAAAGAAAAAAAATTATGGTATGTTATGAGATTGACACTTCATTGACCCTAACCCTATCCCTGACCCTATCCCTAAACCTATCCCTGACCCTATCCCAAACCCTACTCCTAACCCTAGTACCCCTCTAATAAGACGCTCGCAAATGCGACTTCTCCTCACATACGACTGATTTTTTTTCTCTCGAACACATTCCACTATATATCCTATGCCGCAAATATGACTTTTCCTGAGTTCCGACTTACGACCCGATTTCAGGGGTTGAGATGCGACCACAATCTTATCTTTTTGCAGTCAAGTTCGTGCAAATCGATCTCTCGATGAAAAGCGGACGAACTCGTGATCGAAAGTCATGGCAACGGGTCCGATGGCAACTTCGATGGCCCATGTTGCACTCACACACAAACTACACATAACAGTACAGACCTAATCTTCGCCATAACGGACCTACTAAATACTGGATTATGCACAACGACACAAAACATGACAAAGTTACGCTGTGGCAGTTCATTTTCAGTCACAGTTTGCACACACAGAACTTTTACCACGCATACAACTCAGCTGACAAAATGGCGCCGCATACACCGCAGATACGAAATCACGGCAAACGCTAATGCGCCAGCTGCTTTCATTTATCGGATTTTGTGAGTTGTTTGCATTCAGCAAGAGTTGTAGTGCACACACTAACGCCGATTTATCAGTCTGATAGCGGAAAGGAGCTGCTTTTCAACTTTTTTTTTTTTTACTCTCTGTTCTTCAAGTCAGTGATCGATATGGCGACTCGGAAAAGTTGCTTGGTCCTCTAATAAGACCACCCCTCAGATAAGACTTTTTTTTCACCGCACTTTCAAGGTCTTATTAGAGGGGTACCACTGTACAGTAATTGGAAGAAAGTGAGAGAGAAAAAGGAGGACACTGGTCAAGATGAAAAGTGCAGTTCAGGCTGTGCACTAAAACTGACCCAATTCTTTGCTAAAATGATGATGATGTTGATGATGACTATGATGATAATGGTGATGATGTTGACAATGAATATGATGATGACCATGCTGTTGATGATGATGGTGATGTTAATAATGATGGTGATGATGACCATTTTTAGGTATTAGGTACTTTATAGTCACAGAGGCGTCTCTGTGAAATTCGGGTTGCTCCCACCTGGAGAGCGCGTTTTTTGTTCTTTTTGTCTTTTTTGCATGCGCGTTTTGTGTGACTGATGAGGAATTAGGAGGGGGGGTAAAATTTGACCACTGGGTTTAACGTGTGCTAAGTGCATGGGCACACAGGACCTCGGTTTATCGTCTCATCCAAAAGACTATCATGATGGTGATGATGATGATGAAAGATGGTGACGATATTAATTATATTGCTGATGATGATGTTAATGATGCTGCTGCTGCTGCTGATGATGATGATGACAATGATGATGATGTTTATGACATGGTTCGTTTTCGAGGTGAAGATTTTCTAATGCCTTCAAAGCTACATGGAAACAGTTCAACAAGATCTTGATGATAATGATGATGATGATGATGATGATCATGTTGTTACTGTTGATGATGATGATGATGATGATGATAACAATGATGATGATTCTTAGGTGGAGACTTTCTGGTGCTTTCAAAGCTACATGGAAACAGTTCAAGAAGACTTTATGGAGACAGGAATGCTGCACAAAATAGGTATTATTATTATTTCAGTGTGATTTCTGGCAGTTCTCCTCCTCTGAATCTGTTATATATACTTTTGATAATGAATTTGAGTGTCACAACCATAGATATGGCCTGACGAAAATTGAGCAATTCACTTGAAAATTTGCCACAAATGGTATGATGGACGTATCAGAGCTTAATCTAGAGCGCAGGATTGGTAAAACCCCCTAAAATGGTGTTCCTTCCCGCGATAATCAGCGCGGGGAGCGGGCCGAGTCCCGCACATTTGCAGAACGGCCCGCAGTTTTTACCGATCGATGCGGGAAGACCTTCGTCGTCTGCTAATCCCGTCGTCTGGACTAACTGAAAGTATCGAGCAGGAGTGAAGGATTTCTTGACATTTCATTGGTTCTTGACAAAATGTTAGTGTTAATCAACCAATCGCGTTCTTCTCGTTCTACCGACAGGAAGTTGCGAGAGTTTCGGCCGCCATCTTGAATGTTTTTCAAAATGAAGCGGGCAGGGACCCTGTTTGATTTTGGATTTTCGCGGAGGCAAAATAAAAAAAATAAAAAAAATCCTGTTCCAAGCGATTGTGAAGACCTCAAAGAAAAGGCTTCTACATCTAAAACATCGGAAAAGAATGACAACAGTGGCAGTGCAAAGGAACATCGGTTCCAAAATGTCTGGTCGAAAAAGTGGCCGGCTGACAAAGAAAAGTTAAAGTCTGTGTACGAGGGTGGGGGAGGTACTGGTTCTTATGCATGTGATGTGGGGTTGGATAGGGGGGAGTGCCCCCCTTTTTTTGATATGAGGGGGGGACTGCCCCCCTTTTTCAGAAATCCTAGATTAAGCTCTGGCGTATGTGTTTTTTGTTTAGTC
>CM065710.1:12938200-12948200 GCA_017654935.2 Phymorhynchus buccinoides
TCTTCTTCTGTCACAGGTAGGTCGCAAAGCGAGGTGTACAGTGGCTCAGAGGTAACGCGCGCTCGCCTGCTGTGTCAGGTAAACCTGAGTTCGAACCTGGGTACAGGGGATTTTTTTTTCCCTCTCACTTTGCGCAAGGGTCTTAACGGTCTGTCTGAACCGTGGAGTCTTTCGGATGAGACGATATTAATCCGAAGCCTGTAGTCTGGGCCAATAGCAAAGTAAGACCTGTACGATTTATGATTTTCTTCAATGATGGGAAATCATGGCACAGATCTGAACGGATGAGACGATATACCGAGGTCCCGTGTGCCCATGCACTTAGCACACGTTAAACCCAGTGGCAACGAAAAAGTTGTCATTTGGTCAAAATTTACACACACACACAACCCTCCCTTTCCTTCCTCATCAGTCACACAAAAAATCGAATGCCCAAAAAATAAAATGGGGTGGCTGTGACGCATTCTCCAGGTGGGAGCAACCCGAATGTCACTATGAACTACCTAATACCTAACTCAGGATTTATACGCCGGAAGGTTCTTTAACCCGTTTAATACATCGCTACCTGAGGCAAACATCATAATAGGGAATGTTCCCCCGGGGGGATACCGGGGGGTGTCTTTTGTACAAATAGTTCCCCCACCTTCTGGAAGTTCTGTGCTTGTAACTTTCTCTAATCTGTCACTGCCTTTGTTGACTCTGGCTTTTTTCCCTTTTGCTTTCTATCATCTACTATCTTTCTGATGGGAATTTTGAACGTCAGAGGCGAGCATCTACGTGTAAGAATTAATAGAGGATTTTTTTTGTTTTGTTGTTTTTGTTTTGGTTTTTTTGATCATGTGCGCAGGTGGATGTTGCTAGGGTTCAAGCGCGAGTTCAGCTTCGGTGACTCGCTGCGCTGTTTCGAGGTCTTCAGCAGTCAATGAAATGCTCCCTAACTTTTCAGGACTAATATATACATGTGTTTGTTCATGTGCGCAGGTGGACGTTGCTAGGGTTCAAGCGCGAGTTCAGCTTTGGTGACTCGCTGCGCTGTTTCGAGGTCTTCAGCAGTCAATGAAATGCTCCCTAACTTTCCAGGACTAATATAATAGCGTCGCTGTCCGGCGCTAACCGTGTATCTGCAAAATTTGACAAAAATAGATTTCCCACTGAAACCCCTTCTAATGACCTCACACAGGTCTTCTATAAATATCTTATGTCTGCGACCAATGGAAATGTTCAGATTTGTCGCATGATCTACACGCATTCACTGGAAATCCTAGTCTTGACACGCTAACCGTGTAGCTGCCGGTACAGAGATTGCAGCTGCAGTTTAACAACTATGGCGCAAAGCGTGTAATTGAATTATCACGAAAACTTTAGGTGTTAGGCAACCTTTATTGTGTCCCATGTTTACTCATCGGTAAAGAAGAAGAGTCCAGCGTATATCAAATGGGGAATGACATTGTAGCAGATGACAGGATGTTTTTTGATGCTTCTGTAAAATCACTGATTTTGCGGATACACTGTTAGTGTCGGAGAGCGACAATATTTTAAATGTGTTTGTTCATGTGCACAGGTAGATGTTGCTAGGGTTCAAGCGCGAGTTCAGCTTCGTTGACTCGCTACGCTGTTTCGAGATCTTCAGCAGTCAATAATAAAGTGTTCCTTAACTTTTCAGGACTAATATATTATCTAAACAATCAATAATATATTATCTGTGAAATTCAAAAACCTCGTATCTCAATTTTGGTAGTTTTGAGAAAATTTTTTAAAAAATGTTTTAAAAATTAACCACGCTGACCACGATTGATTAACTATGATGAATATGTTGTTCAAGGCATTACAAGTTTAGTCCTACATTTCGTTAAAATTTAAAAAAAATATTTAGACTTGAAAAGAACGAAGATACGAGGTTTTTGTCCTTAACTTGATCTGAATTTGGGAGTTTTTCTTCAATTTGTTCACAACCTCATTTACCCTAGATAGAAAGTCGTTAGAGATACAAGCTTTTGGTGGAATGTGGCAGGAAAAATGAGAGAGCTGACTATGTATCTAACTCAAAACAAAACAAAAATCGAGAGACTGCTGGTCTCGGATTCTGCGACCTGAACGTGCGGAGGTTTGGCAGCGAGTTGGGATTCAGAACGAGCCACTGTACAGTCCAGAAAATGGGACAGCAAAAAAAAAAAAAAAAAAAATGTATGCACAAGGTTTTTGAATTTCATCAACGATATACATGTGTTTATTTAATCATGTGCGCAGGTGGATGTTGCTAGGGTTCAAGCGCGAGTTCAGCTTCGGTGACTCACTGCGCTGTTTCGAGATCCTCAGCAGTCACCACCTGGAGCTTCACAGCATGACGGCCGAGCGCGCCCTCATGAAGGAGGAGATGAACGAGTTTGCCAACGCGCGTGAGTCAATCTTCTGTCATACTTGTGGAACCTCCCTTATAAGACTTCCCATTATAAGACTCCCTCCCATATAAGACCCGACTTCTCTGAGACATTGCCCTTCTTTGTCAATTTTAAAATTAATAATAATAATAATAATAATTGATAGTATTTCTATAGTGCCTTTCTATCATTATTTTACACTCAAAACGCTTCCATTCACTGATACACCCGCAGTCACACAAGACATTATTACCCAATCATTCACCCAGGTACAAGATCAAGAAGGAATATTTACAAACCGAATGAGCTTACCTCCCTCATATGACCAGATGATTTTTAAAGGTCTTATACTTGTAATGTGCTTGTAATTATCTTCTTCTTCTTTTTCTTCTTCTTCTTTTTCAGTCGCTCAGACAGTTTGCTCTGTCAATTATGAACGCAGATGTGTCATACTGCCGTTATGCGCCTAACTAAGAGAGAGTTAGGCCCAGCCAGTCCGACTACGGCTGGAGGAAGTCTTCTTCTTCAATCGCTCAGACAGTTTCCTGTCAGTTATGAGCGCAGATGCATCATACTGCCGTTACGTGCCTAACTAACAGAGAGAGTTGGAAAGTCCGACTTCGGCTGGAGGAAATCTTCTTCTTCGATCGCTCAGTTTCCTGTCAATTATGAGCGCAGATGCGTCATACTGCCATTACACGCCTAACTATAAGAAATAGGCTCAGCAAGTCCGACTTCGGCTGGAGGACATTTTTTTGACAGTGGTTTTGGGGTTTTTTTAAGGCAGGAGAATGGACCGGTAAGGCAGAAAGATAGTAGATGACAGTAAAGCAAAGGGAAAAGGCAGAGTCAAAGAGAGTGACAGATTAGAGGAAGTTACAAGCACAGAACTTCCAGAAGGTGGGGGAGCTATTTATGCAAAAGACCCCCCGGTATCCCCCCAGGGGAAACTTGTAATTATACTAATTAACTCTTAGCGTCCTATACCACATGAAACCGCAACTATCCACACACATTGTTTGCTAGTCAATTCTTGCTAAGATAAGACAGATGAAAACAGAAAGGTGGCAGAGTGGTTAAGACATTCACCCGCCAAATGTAATGCGTGACTGCAACGTGAGTGACCCGGGTTCGAATCCCGGCCTCCTCGCCCTTTCTTTCTAGTTCGACGGGAAAAATCGAACTGAACGTCCAGTCCTTCGGATGGGGACTTAAAGCTAGTCTGACCCGTGCGCTTTACGCACATAAAAATCCCACGGCAGTTGAAAGTCGGTAAGAGCAGGGAGAAATCCCGCTGCCTGGTATGGCCAAATTGATAGCTAGGTTTTCCAAGTGTGCCCACATTCCCTCCTCACCCTGTGCCCCCCCCCCCCCCCCCCCCCCTTCTTCAAAGTTTTCATGCGCGCGGCCATCTTGATGGAGTAAATAATAACCATTTCTCTCTCTCTCTTTCTCTCACTCTCTTCAGGAGGTGATGTGAGAACCACCAACACGGCCCAAGGAAAAAAGTACACCTTCGAAGTTTTGATGTGCGTGGCCATCTTGATGGAGTAAATAATAACCATCTCTCTCTCTCTCTCTCTCTCTCTCTCTCTCTCTCTCTCTCCCTCTCTCTGTATCTCTCTGTCTCTCTCCCTCTTCAGGAGGTGATGTGAGAACCACCAACACAGCCCAAGGAAAAAAGTACACCTTCGAAGTTTTCATGTGCGCCGCCATCTTGATGTCATTAATAACTGTTCATGTGTCTGTCTCCCTCTCACTCCCTCTCTCTCCCCCCTCTCTCTCTGTCTCTCTCTCCCTCTTCAGGAGGTGATGTGAGAACCACCAACATGGCCCAAGGGAAAGAGTACACCTTCGAAGTTTTCATGTGCGCGGCCATCTTGATGGAGTAAATAAAAACAATTTCTCTCTCTCTCTCTCTCTCTCTGTGTATCTCTCTCTCTCTCTCCCTCTCTCTGTATCTCTGTCTCTCTGTCTCTCTCTCTTCAGGAGGTGATGTGAGAACCACCAACACCACCCAAGGGAAAGAGTACACCTTCGAAGTTTTCATGTGCGCCGCCATCTTGATGGAGTGTCGCGATGAGCTGGCCAAATGCACCGACACGGGAATGATCTTCTCCTTCATCAACAAGTCAGTTATTACAGTGATACCTCTCTTATAAGACCTTCAAAAGTCCCCCAAATTGAGGTCTTATAAGGTAGGTACCGTATTTTTCTGACTATAAGGCGCACCTTTGTATAAGGCGCACACCCCAAGTTTTACCCAGATTTCAGATTTTGTCATTATATTTTCTTACTATTTTATTAGTCATCTTATAAAGCGCAGGGGTCTGACTCTGGGAAAAAAAGTATCGCCTTATAGTCAGAAAAATACGGTAGTAATAATACAGACAAACTTCTATTTTAAGACTTCCAAAATGTCCGGAAAAATCGGTCGTAAATTGGAGGGGTCGTATGACAGAGGTTTTCACTGGCAGCCGTAGAAAGAAAAAGTTCAGCACAGTTCATACTCTCTTCTTCATGCACACATACAATGACATATTAAAACTGGATTTGGGTCTTTCGAACTCCATAGGATTGTGCAATCGATGTATTACAGTTTCACTTTGCCGACTTCTGTTAATCACCTCCACTCTCGTCCAAAGTCAGTGGTTTTCTTTTTCAAAGTCAGTGGTTTTCGTGCTTTTCCTACGCTTTCCGACATCTTTTCTACAACAAGGGAAGCGACTCCGCTTTCAGGCCCTTGACCGTGGTTGTTTCCCTTTGCTTGAAGTCTATGCAGACGACAACAACGGTCGTAAAAACCAACAAAATGGCGGTCGTAAGTCGCGTTTTAGAGGAAGTCGTTTAAGAGAGGTCGTTTACATAGTAAAATGCATCCGTGCCAACAAATCCGGTCTCAAATGAGAGGTGGTCGCTTAACAGAGGGTCGTAAAATAGGTGTTTGTCTGTACTTACAAAGAAGGGCAATGTCTCAGAGAAGTAGGTCTTATGTGGGAGGGAGTCTTATAATGGGAGGTCTTATAAGGGACGTTCCACTGTACTTACAAAGAAGGGCAATGTCTCAGAGAAGTAGGTCTTATGTGGGAGGGAGTCTTATAATGGGAGG
The DNA here is from genome assembly GCA_017654935.2 of Phymorhynchus buccinoides. Lineage (NCBI taxonomy): Eukaryota > Metazoa > Mollusca > Gastropoda > Neogastropoda > Raphitomidae > Phymorhynchus > Phymorhynchus buccinoides. The sequence goes on from CM065710.1 coordinate 12,943,688, forward strand.
TCTTACAAGGGAGGTTCCACTGTACTTACAAAGAAGGGCAATGTCTCAGAGAAGTAGGTCTTATGTGGGAGGGAGTCTTATAATGGGAGGTCTTATAAGGGAGCTTCCACTGTACTTACAAAGAAGGGCAATGTCTCAGAGAAGTAGGTCTTATATGGGAGGGAGTCTTATAATGGGAGGTCTTATAAGGGAGGTTCCACTGTACTTACAAAGAAGGGCAATGTCTCAGAGAAGTAGGTCTTATATGGGAGGGAGTCTTATAATGGGAGGTCTTATAAGGGAGGTTCCACTGTACTTACAAAGAAGGGCAATGTCTCAGAGAAGCAGGTCTTATGTGGGAGGGAGTCTTATAATGGGAGGTCTTATAAGGGAGCTTCCACTGTACTGCCCTTGATTTTTTTTGGTGGGGCAGTGGGTGGATGCCTCGTGCCTCCATTCGGGGAAGCACACAACTTCCAGAAGGTGGGGGAACTATTTGTACGAAAGACACCCCGGTATCCCCACAGGGGGGGGGGACAATACTGATGCCTGATAAGGTTGCAGATTCTTAGTAATGATTATTACCGTAATTTTCGGACTATAAGGCGATGTTTTTTTTTAATCTCCAATTTCGAACTAAGCGCCTAATAAATGAGGGCACCCTATTAGTGAACAAAATCGTGAGAAGAGAGAGGCAACGATTGCCGTGCTCAGTACAGTCTAGACATCGAAAGTGGTCACGATTCGCCGATACTACGAGTACTCACGTTAAAATGCTTCAACATCCCCATTATCGTCCTAGGTACCGTCCAACAGAATTGCCATAACCCTTCATTGGATGTAAAAAGCATCGTTGTAGAGCTTAAAATGCCATAATTCTACCTCTTTTTGGGGGGGGGGCGAAGAAAAGTCCAAAAACAACAACAGGAAGTCGCACAAACGGAACTTTGATGATTTGAAAGGGGAGCCAACTCTCGTTTATGACAGCAGTAATGGCGATTGGTAAGCATTTACCGGACGCGTACAGGCTTCGAAGTGCGTATTGCCTTGTAAACCAGGATGCCTTTCTCTTTAATTTTTTTCAGATTTTTCTTGAAAATTGCCCTATTGGCCTAATGGTCAGAAAAATCTGCTGCTTCAAAGTCCAGGGATGTGAGAGGGCCCCAAACAAAGCGTAGCCGATGGTATCGTCAAAGTACTCAAACAAAACTTTGCCTCCAACATCAATTGTTTTTCGCTGTTCACCTACACAGATCTTACTGTCCGTTAGTTTCATCCAGCCAAGCCCTGTCAAATTTGTGTTGGCATCCTTTGTCGATCTCCTCTTTCCTCACATCTATGGTGTGATAAATAATGTTCATGGTTGACGATGAAACAGTCATTCAATAGCTTTGAAAAACATCAAAATCCTCCTTCGAAATCATAGCCAAACATATAAAAATGACGCATTGCCATTGGACTAAACTGGCCAACCACAGAGAAGCTTACAAAATTCAGTCAAGGGACTGTACTCACGCTACAAACTGCTTTCGTTTTCACTGTGTGCGCGCAAAGAAAGGCTACCTAACTCGACAATCTGTCTCTGTGCGTTTTTTTCAAATAGAAAAAGCGCATTTACGCACTTACGCGTAGCTCTCACATCCCTGAAAGTCATTGTATTCCTTGACCTTGCATTGTTTCATAGCTGCCAACTTTTCCCAAACAAAATCCTGGAGGGGGGTGGGTTTGGGAGGGGCTCAGGAGTCTCACTGAAGTCATTCTAAGTTAAAGTTTACCAGCAGCAAAAATGCAATGGCTGGCGTGAGACAGGCCTAAAGATCGCCAAACAAAGGATTGCAGGAGGAAGTAGCCCCCACTTCCAACATGCGCAGTACGAACTCTGCTCCGCAAAGCTTCCTGAAACCCAATTTTCGGTTTTCATAACTCGTTTCTGAGGTCATCTAAGCTGGAAATTTCGAAATCCCGGGAGCTTCACGTGAATTCCGGGAAGACCGGCAGAGGTGACAACATCCGGGAAGCTCCTGGATTTACCGTGAAGGTTGGCAGGTATGTAATGTTTGGCCTCGCATGACCTTTGTTGTTTTTTCGTTTCCAGTTTGACCTTCGACCTGGACGACACGCTGTCGAAGGCGGAGAAGCTTTTCTTCACCTACTGCAAGAAGACAGTGAGCGAAAGCTTCCAGCTCCTGGACACGGACGACCACGACTGCCCCAGACGAAGCTGGTCTCCCTTCTCCGCGCTCTTCAGCTAAAGGAAACCCATAATAGTTATCAACTTTGTCCCACCCCATTCCCCCCTTTAACCTTTTAACATTGGCTTTTCACTTGGTACCATGGTGGTTTAACCACCCATATTTTTTTGGCTAAAATGGCGTCAAATCAGTGTCTGTTATCTCCCTTCTCCACGCTCTTCAGCTAAAGGAAACCCATAACAGTTATCCACTTTGTCCCACCCCATTCCCCCCCCCCCCCTTTAACCCTTAAAAGTTGGCTTTTCATTTAGCACCACGGTGGTTTAACCACCCATATTGTTTTACAAAAAATTGAGTCAAATCAGCATCTGTTATCTCCCTTCTCCGCGCTCTTCAGCTAATGGAAACCCATAACAGTGATCCACTTTGTCCCCCCCCATTCCCCCCTCCCCCCCTTTAACGTTGGCTTTTCATTTGGCTTTTTCGTGGTTTAACCACCCATATTTTTTTTACTAAAATGGAGTCAAATCAGCATCTGTTATCTCCCTTCTCCACGCTCTTCAGCTGAAGGAAACCGATAACAGTGATCCACTTTGTCTTTCTGTGGACACAACCAACAACAGCAAATAAAGAAGGGAGAGAAACGATAAGATGTAAAAGAGAGCGGTGTGACTCCCATACAAATTCCCCCGTATTCAAAAACGAGAGGGATACTTTGATTGAAGAGCAGCCTCGTTGGCCTAGGGGGGGGGGGGATTTGTATGTGGGTCACACACCTGGCCAGGAAAAAACCAACAACCAAGGGACTTAATCTTGCTGGGTCAGTATGTCTTTACAAGGGTCACTTTGTTAGGAGAGGGAGAGAGAGAGTGAGAGAGAGTGAGAGTGAGAGAGAGAGAGAGGGAGAGAGAGGGAGAGTGAGAGAGAGAGAGGCAGAGAGAGAGAGGGAGAGGCAGAGAGAGAGAGAGAGGGAGAGAGAGTGAGAAACGGAGATATTTTCAAAAGCCACAAAATATGTCATCACATTCCTTGTGTACTACAGTGAAACCCGTTTAGTACGAATTCCAGGGGAGAGGGCCAATTTACTCGTTGTAAGCATTGCTCGTTCAAACCATTTTATCGATTTTGGCAACCCTGACGAACCTATCAATCGGTCCTCACATCTACTGTGATGTGCGTGTTGGTAAAGTGTGAAAAAGACAGAAAAACGGAAACAACACACTTACCCAACAAAGCATGGTTGTAAGCCCAGTATCCTGTATCCATAGGGTTTTTAATGCCGATTACATACACTTTAAAACAGTTTATTAACACACGATAACATCAAAAACATAAAATCCACACACGCGCTTTAAGAGAAAGTTAAAATTTCTCGGAAGTCACAAGATCAGTGCGCAAAGAGTGAGTCCAGTGTCGTCTGCTTGCGCTGCAGACACCCAAGTTGTTATATCGGCCAATCAGAATGCCGCTTACATATCGAGGGGTCAGTCAAGATGGCGATGTTGTTGTCAGTGTGTTCTCGTTCTAGCCAGGTAGTTGTGCAAGAAAGCTTGACTTTGGGATGGCGGTGTGGTTGTAAGTGCGTTCTCGTTCTAACCGCGTAGTTTTTGCATAAAAGCTTGACTTTGGGAGTCAATAAATTGTACGTTATATGCAAGTTGCTCGTTGTAGCGAGCTCGTTGTATGCAGAATTATTTAACAAGGAAAAAGAAGGCTTGTGGTCGGGAATTTTGAAACCACTCGTTAAACACGGGCTCTCGTTTAAACCGTACTCGTACTAAATGGGTTTCACTGTATAGAGAGAGAGGTAGGGAGGGGGGAGGAACAGAGAGAGAGTGTGGATGGGGGGGGGGGGGGGGGGTAGGGTGTTGGAAAAGAGACAGAAAGATGGAAAAGAATATATTTTATCGTCTACACGTTGTTATGGTCACATTTCTGCATATGAGAGAGAGAAAGATGGAAAAAAATAATATTTTTAACGTCTACATGTCTATAGTTGTCAAGGTCAGTTCTACAACTGAAAAGGGCGAAGAGAGAGAAAAACGAAAGAAAAGAAGAGAAAGAAAAAAAAAAGGAGAGAGAGAGAGACAGAGAGAGGGAGAGAGACAGAGAGAAGAGAGAGAGTGAGAGAGACAGAGAGAGAGAGAGAGTCTCAGGGAGGGAGAGAGGGAGAGAGACAGAGAGAGAGAGGAGAGAGAGAGAGAGGGAGAGAGAGACACAGAGAGAGTGAGAGAGAGAGAGTGAGGGAGATAGAGAGACAGAGAGAGAGGGAGAGAGAGTTTTGGTGGGTAGACAGCCAGACAACCGGCCAGACTGGGATTGGGACTGTTATGGTCACATTT
>CM065710.1:12950700-12969966 GCA_017654935.2 Phymorhynchus buccinoides
GACAGTAAGCAAAGGGAAAAGGCAGAGTCAAAGAGAGGGATAGATTAGAGGAAGTTACAAGCACAGAACTTCCAGAAGGTGGGGGAACTATTTTTACGAAAGCCCCCCTGGTATCCCCATGGGGACCTCAATTAAAAAACAATTTTTAATCAAAGAATGGTAATTTGATTTGTGTGTGCATGAATGATTGAAATTTTACATAAATGCTGTTTTTAATGATAACATTTTAATTTGTGTATGTATGAATGGTTGAAATTTTACATAAGCGCATTTTTTTATTTTTTTTTTGGCTGTCCCATCTTCTGGGCTGTACAGTGGCGTTGCTCCCACGCCGCTCGTTCCGAATCCCAATTCGCAGCCACACCCGGGTTTTCATAAGCGCTTTTTAACCCTTTCACTGCCAGTCATATTTCAGACAAACATTGCCATTACATTTACCTGGGTAGAGAACAAAATCCATAGATCTGCAGTATTGGGGATTCTTCTGTGACATATATAATAAAATAAGGTCTGTCCTTACTTCCCAAAACTAAGACAATAGGGTCTTTGGATAATAGACCCCAACTTGACGCCTTTTATTGACATAGTTTTTAAATCACTGGGGTGCTAAAATGCGACTTTGGCGGTGAAAGGGTTCAAATAATGAAATCAAATTTGTGTGTGTGTGTGATAAATGGTTGAAGTTTAACGTGAGCAGTGTTTTGGATAATAAATGGTTTAACTCGTTCGCATCGCAGTGATTTTGAATGATTCAAAAACTCAACAAATCACTCCGGCCAAACGAAACAAACATGGAAGAAGATTACGGGTTTCTACTTCAGGTTTAGACATAGGGAAGTGATAGATCAGACTTTTTAATATATAGACTTCATATAGACAAACTCTCTACAGCAATTGGTTTCCTCACTACAAACGTAAAGTAAGAGGAAAAAAAAAAAGGGTCTAATGCAGCGAAGCGAGTTTAGAAGTGACCAAAGTATGGTGTGCACACAGATTTACTTCCCTTGAAGCAATTTCCTCAAAATGACAGCTTTGCATAATTTCTTCTGCACACATACATGGAACGATGTCATTGAGTTAACACAATCCCGACGTCAGCTGTGCCAGAGAAACACTTAACCTCCGACGGGCACCCACAGCTGCCGCCTGTTCCCTGTAGACGGCAGATTTCAGCACATTTCTGATTTTTTTTTCGATAGCTAAACAAATGCTAACAATAAAGTGTTTGGCATCAACAGAAAGAGCAAACACTGAACTGAACGGCTATGGTAGAAATAAATCATCACCTGGTACTGTCTGGTCGTGCTTATCTCTGAAAGTAACAAGGGTAACAGAGTAAAGAAAAAATAATGTTCCGTTTTTGTAACATCAAACTAAAGGTAAAACGGGCAAAATATGTTGATGCTTATTTTTTTAGTCTTCTCTATCATTATTTATACTTTTTCACGTCATCCTATAACAGGAACGGATTATAGGGGGTTTCTTGGTCGCATGGAACCCCCCCCCCACCCCCCCCCTCCCCTGCCCCACAATCTCTCTCTCGATCTCGCACACACACACACACATGCGCGCGCGCACACACCACTTACTATATCGTTCATCAATTACCAAATGTTCGTAATTGTAAAGTGCTTTGAAATCTGCTGGAAACCCCCCCATTATATACAGCATAATCCGCCCCATCTAAAAATGTGCTTGTTTATGTACAAAGGATATCTAAAAATGTGCTAGTTTATGTACAAAGGATACCCATTTCCTGTGTCTGGAATGTCTCTGGCACATAGCGCCCTAGGAATCTGATAACGGTTCTCCTATTACAGCGCGCATTCCTGCACGTAGACCAACCGCTAGTATTCAAACTGTGGCCGAGTACAAAGTTAACATGTCCCTTAGTGCTACTATGGCAATAGTTTCTCCTAGAGCGATCATGGAAAAGACAGGGATTTTTGTTAAAGATGTGTCAGACAATATTGCGGACCCGTCTACAAGTTGTTCGGGAATCCTGTCGGCAAATAGTGCGGACCCGTCCCTGAGGAATAGCACAACCGTCCGCACTGTTGTCCGACCCGTCGTTTAAAGGTTGTGTTTTTCGGGGGGGGGGGGGGCGGTTTACATTTGAATATAATTGGCATTGCTTTGTGATAGTGGCAATAGTAATACTCCCAAGACAATATTTTGCTGTTATGATTTGATATGCGACATTGACGGTGAAAGGGTTAATGTGTTTATTCAACTTGACTTGTCAGCAGTACAAAAAAAAAGCAGCATTTTTGTCTTTTTTTGGTGTGTTGGTTTATGCAGATTTATTTTAGGATTAAAAATGTGAGCAACAACAAAAATCTTGTTTAGTTATCTTTTTTTGTGGTGGTGGTGTTGTTGCTTTTCTTTTTAGTCATCAGTTCTGGCAGTTTTATCATTTAGAATTTAAAACGTGTCAATATCTATGCAAAGGCAGATATTTTGACGCATATGATGATGACTTATCCGTGTTTGATTTTTGAAAGTATCGCCTTATAGTTTGAAAAATATGTTTGGGTTTTTTGCTGATTTTTGGTTCACCACAATCAAAGCATTGTTATTCGGTTTGGAATTGGACTTAAAACCCTTTCACCGCCAACGTCGCATTTTTGCACCACAATGATTTAACACCCATGTCATTAACCCTTTCACCGCCAATGTCGCATTTTTGCACCACAATGATTTAACACCCATGTCATTAACCCTTTCACCGCCAATGTCGCATTTTTGCACCACAATGATTTAACACCCACATGTCATTAACCCTTTCACCGCCAACGTCGCATTTTTGCACCACAATGATTTAACACCCATGTCATTAACCCTTTCACCGCCAACGTCGCATTTTTGCACCACAATGATTTAACACCCATGTCACTAACCCTTTCACCGCCAACATCGCATTTTTGCCACCACAATGATTTAACACCCATGTCATTAACCCTTTCACCGCCAATGTCGCATTTTTGCACCACAATGATTTTAACACCCATGTCATTAACCCTTTCACCGCCAACGTCGCTCACCGTCAATGATTTAACACCCATGTAACACCCATGTCACTAAAAAGCATCAAATCAGGGCCTGTTATCCAAAGACCATATTCACTTACTTTTGGGAGGTAAGGATAGGCCTTACTTTAAATATGTCACAGAGGAATCCCCAATATTGGATTTTTTTCTCTACCCAGGTAAGTTTAATGGAATTTTTTGGCTGAAAAAATGGCTGGCGGTGAAAGGGTTAAAACCCTTGAAATCAGGGTCTGTTATTCAATGATATTGTGTTCTTAAATTTGGTCAGTAAGGATTGACCCTATTCTAAGTGTGTCACAGAGAAATCTCACAATATTGCAGATGAAATCGTTTCTGTAGCCAAGCAAGTTTAATTGAAATTTGTGGCTCAAAGATGGCCGGCAGTGAAAGGGTTAAAACTGGCATGTTGCATTGTTATTACAGTAGAACCTCCCTTATAAGACCTCCCATTATGACTCCCTCCCACATAAGACCTACTTCTCTGAGACGTTGCCCTTCTTTGTAAGTATTAAAATTACCTCCCTTATAAGACCCCTCCATTATAAGACCTCATTTGGGATGATTTTTGAAGGTCTTATAAGGGAAGTTCCACTGTATTGGAAAGAAAGAGGTGTGTGTATGTACATGACAAGGTCGTTGCATTAGTTGTTCTTTTATTACATACTGTTTAATGTTTTTACGTGCGACCACACACACATTTCCATTTTATTGGACGAATAAATATTGCGATTGTGAATATGATTGTGAAGTGTATGTGCAAGTTGGGTTTTTTTGTGTGTATTTTTTTCAAACTCGAAATTTTTAAGGGAGTTTAATTTTATTCAGCAAGGTCAACTGATTAACTTTGTCATAATGTGTGTGTGTGTGTGTGACAGAGAGAGAGAGAGAGAGAGAGAGAGAGAGAGAGAGAGATGCATATGATATATATTATTGACCACAACGATCAATCAATAAAGTTAAATTTGATCAAATCACAACATGTGTGCTTGTGTATGATTGCTTGCATCAGCGCTTGTTAAACTGTCAACAGATTCTTTTGCATTTATCTTTACAAACGCCCCCATAAATAACCAGAAAGAACAGAAATACGTTCCAAAACCACACACATACTGTCATACACACACACGCGCGCGCGCGCGCGCACTAAGTCACAAAACTTGTATCTTTATTAGATTTTTTTTTAATAATTTATTTACAAAACACATTTTTTTACAATGACAAGACCTTCCAACCATACATCATTATTCATGTAAACTTGTGCATAGGTGTGTATGTGACAGAGAGAGAGAGACTCAGAGAGTGCAGAGCTTTAGATTGTTTTCAAAATTCATGGGGTCACATGACCCCTGATTACAGAAGATGACGGGTCAATTTCCCAAAATAATGGGCCAGTAATGTGTCGCTGTAGTATCACACTTAAATTTGATTCCAGACTTCATGGGTCAGATGACCCCTGGCTGCACACAATGAGGGGTCAAATCACCACCAATACGGGTCAATAATAACAATATTAACTAATAATGCTTATATAGCGCATAATCTTGCTAAGCAACTCACCACTGCGCTTTTCACTCACCATTCATACAAACATTTCTAAAGGAATGGTTTGTTAGAAATAACCCGGGCCTGCTGACCAACTGAAGCTCGAGAGAGAGAGAGAGAGAGAGAGAGAGAGAATGTGTGTGTGTGTGTGTGTGTGTGTGTGTGTGAGACAGAGAGAAAGAAAGTTTGCGTTTGTGTGAGAGAGAGAGAGAGAGAGAGTGAATGTCTGTCTGTTACTCTGTGCATAGGTGTCAACCCAATTTTCCTTTTTTCAAAAACTTCCCTTATTGAAAAATAATTTCCCCTTATTTCAAGCCTGAAAACCGTAAGGACAGGTTTTCCCATTCTTTCAAGTGTCTCCCACTCCCAACTCGTGCCTTTTTAGCAACAGGAGGGTTCGTAGAACCCCCTACCTACCTACCTAGAACTGGAAGAATTAGCGTCCGCCATTTTCGATTCAACAACGCTCACACGGAAGTTCTGAAGAAACCACGCATGCGCAGATTACCAGAACAAATCGCTCTCTGCGCATGTCAATTTCCAAAATAATGGGCCAATAATGTGTCACTGTAGTATGATAAGTATCACACTTAAATTTGATTCCAGACTTCATGGGTCAGATGACCGACTCCTGGCTGCACAAAATGAGGGGTCAAATCACCACCAATACGGGTCAATAATAGCAATATTAACTAATAATGCTTATATAGCGCATAATCTTGCTAAGCAACTCACCAATGCGCTTTTCACTCACCATTCATACAAACATTTCTAAAGGAATGGTTTGTTAGAAATAACCCGGGCCTGCTGACCAACTGAAGCTCTGAGAGAGAGAGAGAGAAAGAGTGTGTGTGTGTGTGTGTGTGTGAGACAGAGAGAAAGAAAGTTTGTGTGAGAGAAAGTGAATGTCTGTCTGTTATTCTGTGTGTGTCTGTTACTTTCAAAGAAACATTGAGGAAAGAAATGTGCAAGAAAAACAAAACAAAAAACAACTACTGTCCTTACTGAATATGCACACAGTCTCCCATCATTATCCCTAAACAAAAACAAAGCACACAAAACCCCCACTATAATACAGTGGAACCTTCCTTATAAAACCTTCAGAACTCATCCAAAATGGTCTTATATGGGAGGGGTCTTATAGGGGAGGTAACCTTAATACTTACTAGAGAAGGACAATGTCTCAGAGAAGCAGGTCTTATAAAAATGGGAGGGAGTCTTATAATGGGAAGTCTTATAAGGGAGGTTCCACTGTACTACCATATTTTTCGGACAATAAGTATAAGGCGCACCTTTGCATACAGTGCACCCCCCTAATTTCAGATGTTGTTACTGTATTTTCTTACCGTTTCATCAGTCGCATTATAAGGCGTAGGGTGTCCGAGTCTTGGAGAAAAAAAGTATCGCTTCATAGTCCGCAAAATACGGTATAAAACCTAAAAATAAACCACCCTTCATTTGGTCGACATGTGGAGATGCGTGATTCTTCTACACCCCTACCCCCATTCTCTACAACTACAGGGTTCCCAGGGCTTTCAGCTATCCCCAAGTAAGGACCTTGTAAGGACCTGTACACCTAAGGATAATGTCCATCTTTTAGCCAACGATCTTGAAAGGAACACTTTCCCAGCATTGTGAACAATGTCTAAGCAGATACAGGGTTCCCAGGGCTTTCAGCTATCCCCAAGTAAGGACCTTGTAAGGACCTGTAGACCTAAGGATAATGTCCATCTTTTAGCCAACGATCTTGAAAGGAACACTTTCCCAGCATTGTGAACAATGTCTAAGCAGATCAGGGTTCCCAGGGCTTTCAGCTACCCCCCAAGTAAGGACCTTGTAAGGACCTGTACACCTAAGGATAATGTCCATCTTTTAGCCAACGATCTTGAAAGGAACACTTTCCCAGCATTGTGAACAATGTCTAAGCAGATACAGGGTTCCCAGGGCTATCAGCTATCCCCAAGTAAGGACCTTGTAAGGACCTGTAGGCCTAAGGATAATGTCCATCTTTTAGCCAACGATCTTGAAAGGAACACTTTCCCAGCATTGTGAACAATGTCTAAGCAGATACAGGGTTCCCAGGGCTTTCAGCTATCCCCAAGTAAAGACCTTGTAAGGACCTGTACACCTAAGGATAATGTCCATCTTTTAGCCAACCATCTTGAAAGGAACACTTTCCCAGCATTGTGAACAATGTCTAAGCAGATACAGGGTTCCCAGGGCTTTCAGCTATCCCCAAGGACCTTGTAAGGATGTTGTTACCTAAGAATAATCTCTTAAGGATAATTCCATCTTTTAGCCAACGATCTTGAAAGGAACACTTTCCCAGCATTGTGAACAATGTCTAAGCAGATACAGGGTTCCCAGGGCTTTCAGCTATCCCCAAGTAAGGACCTTGTAAGGACCTGTACACCTAAGGATAATGTCCATCTTTTAGCCAACGATCTTGAAAGGAACACTTTCCCAGCATTGTGAACAATGTCTAAGCAGATACAGGGTTCCCAGGGCTTTCAGCTATCCCCAAGTAAGGACCTTGTAAGGACCTGTAGGCCTAAGGATAATGTCCATCTTTTAGCCAACGATCTTGAAAGGAACACTTTCCCAGCATTGTGAACAATGTCTAAGCAGATACAGGGTTCCCAGGGCTTTCAGCTATCCCCAAGTAAGGACCTTGTAAGGACCTGTACACCTAAGGATAATGTCCATCTTTTAGCCAACGATCTTGAAAGGAACACTTTCCCAGCATTGTGAACAATGTCTAAGCAGATACAAAAACTATGGCTGACACAGATATACGCGTTTTCTCGCAAAAACGACACCAGGATAAAGAACGAGATTTCAGTCCAATTTCTCTTGACAACTCGCGGTGCATCGTTCGTCTGCTAAGCGGTCAGTTGAAACGGGAAGGTGGGGGAGGGGGGTAAGGTGGAGTAGGTGCTGAGCGATGTTTCTCAAGTGTAAAAGTGCTGCTTCTGCGATCTATTTTGAGTATGGTCTTGCTGCTCAGGGTAGTTTTTGGCAGCTGTCAGGACTCGTAAGGACCTTGAAGTGAATGTAAGCACTTGTAAGGCCTTACTTGGAGATTTCAATTGGTCAAGACTTATAAGGACTGGTAAGGCCCCTATGAACCCTGAACTATCCTTTTTCTTAACCCCCCACCCTCCCCCTCCCACCTCTTCACACCCTCTCCCCTCCACGTTGTTTAAAGTTCTTGGTCAAACCTCTTAGTGCCAGTTAAGACGCACGCATGCACGCACACACACGCAAATCACACACACTTTCAAAACAGCAGCTGTTAGAAAATGAAAATTCACAAAAAGAAATTTCCCCCAAGGCTCCCAATAACATTCAAAGCGAAAGTTTCTGAAATCTCTGAGGGAAAAAAATGTCCAAAATCTCTGAAATTTAAGAAGGGTTCTGGTATCCTTTGTCAGTCTTGTTGAATTGTTGCTGCGTAAGGTCTAATTCAGACTGAACGAGCAGTAGTGCTGCAGACGACACACTGTGCGCAGGACTCGAGAACACGCATGTGTCAGCTCATACTTTCCGACTTCCAACTTCCTGATATTTTAAAAAGGAAAATCAGTGTGAAACTGAAAGAGTCACACCCATGCACTGTTTCTCATTCTTGAAAGCAACATTTTCTCACCCTCGGTTCAATTTTAAATTTCCGTTGAAATTCGGTTTGAGAAAATCCCCTGAAACCTGGGAGCTCTGAAACTTGGTTAAAAACTCCCAACGGGGAGAGACTCCCCGAACCTGGGAGCTCTGAAACTTGAGACTTTTAGATGGACAATGTCACATACTGATACACGCAGAGTACACAGAGACACTGTGGTGGCGTGTATTGCTCTACATAGCACAGTCGTACACGTGCATGGTGTGGTCCGCCGACACAGATACGATGCGCGCGCCGGAGGGGCTGTAACGCGCGCTCCAAACCTGCACACAGGGGAAAAAAACAAAAAAAATTATCTTTGAAGCTTTTTTTATTTTAATCTTCATATCGTCGGTGAATTTCAAAAAACCTCGTATCTAGATTTTTGGGGTTTTTGAGTTAGATACATAGTCAGCTCTCTAATTTTTCATGCCACCTTCCACCAAAAGCTCGTATCTCTAACGACTTTCTATCTGGGGTAAATGAGGTTGTGAAAATAGAAGAAAAACTCGTAAGTCCCAAATTCAGATCAAGTTAAGGACAAAAACCTCATATCTTCGTTCTTTTCAAGTCTAAAAAAACAAACAATTCAAGTAATTTTAACAAAATGCAGGACTAAACTCACAATGTCTTGAACATATTCATCATAGTTAATCAATTGTGGTCAACGCGGTTAAGTTTTTTTCATTTTTCTCAAAACTACCAAAATTGAGATACAAGATTTTTTAATTTCACCGACGATATATTGAAAACATGATTTGAAAAATAAAAAAAATAAAAAAAACGTTTTGCAAGTTCTATCAGTTTGTGGATACTGGCCACCCCTCATTTTTCTAAAAATAAAAAAATGTATGCAAGTCGCTAACTCGCATCCTGCGGGTTTCAAGCTTCGACGCCATGGTTGCTATGGTTTTGACCGAGTAAATGGAGGTACTCAACTCTAATTTTTATGAAGTGCTCTCCTCTAGTTTTTTTTCTCTGAAAATCGTCTTATTACTTGAGGACAAATTCCACAACAAACGCTTCTTTTATCAAGCACTTACCGAGACCCTTGGACCTTACATAATTTACACAGATCTGCTCACTCTACTCTTTTTGAGTAGCCTGCTACGTAAACTCAGACCTGCCTACTTGGAATTTTCCCAATCAGTAGCCCAGCCATCAATTTTCAGTAGCATGGCAAATTTTTTCGTAGCATCCACAAACGACGGCAATCGATTTGTTCTCTTCCTGAGCCGAAACGCACTGCTTCTATGTTTCGCCGATTGAACGTGTTGACGGTCGTCTCTACCGCCATGATTCACAGAGAAGTCCGCATGGCAGAGGTTGCACTGCAGCGAGCATGGTTCGCACCGAGTCGACTTCTGACGATGCAAGGCCACTCTTCCGTGTAAGCTATTTTGAAAACTTGTGCGGCAGGCCGATGTTTTTTATTAGAACAAGATGGTGTGCCAGATGATTTTCGTTTTCTGGTTTGGGTTCGTTTTTCTTCGTTTGAAACATCTCCCGAATCGCTACTGCTGCTGGAGTCCGCCATTTTTTTCAGAGAAAGTAATAAGAACGCATGCGCAGTCACTTTGATAAAAACGGAAGTGACTAGGTTATCGCGCGTGACACGGCGTCTGCTCTTAGAAACAGACAAAACCGGGAACGGCATTATATACTTAAAGCAAAAATAAAATGCGGCGGCAATTTGGTTTTTTCCATAGCAACGTTAAGGTTGCCGTAGCTCCGTAGCAAAGCCTTATTTTTCGTAGCTGCTACGGCCAAATCGTAGCAGTAGGCAGGTCTGTAAACTGGGCCTCTACTACTCTTCAAAATCGATAATAATGCTCTCTTTAATTCTTGACTGCTTCTCTTTTTCAGTGAACATTTTCAGCGTTTGAAAGTTTTAACTCATTCGCATCGCAACGATTTTGAATTATTAAAAAAACCTCTCAAATCACTCCAGCCATATGCATTAACAAAACAGACATAAACAAAAAGAGAAATGAAAGATTACGGGTTTTTACTTCAGGTTTAGACATAGGGAAGTGGTAGATCAGACTTTTTTTATATATAGACTTTATATAGAAAAAAACTCTACACCGATTGGTTACCCCACAACAAACCACTACAAAAACAAAGTCAGAGGCAAAATTGTGATCTAAGGGAGCGAAGCGAGTTTAGAAATGAACAAGGTATGGCAGACCTGTTTACCCCCTACACAAGTCTTGAGTAGTCTGGATAGCTGAAATGAGTAGTTTTGGTGTGAAATGAGTAGTCCTCTTCATTAAACCATCAAACAATGTTCGCTGAAAATGAGTAATTAGAGCATTATTTTCAATTTTGAAAGAGTAGTAGAGGTCCAAATTGAGTAGAACACTTCTCGAAAAGAGGTCTGATATGTGGTGTGCACACAGATTTACTTCCCTTGAAGCAAATGCATCAAATTGACAGCTATCTATTAATTCCGGACATATATGGCCAGAACGACTTGAATGAGTTAATGAACAGGACTGCACATTTCTAAGTTGATGTAATGAATTTAATGATAATTATTTGGTTGGCATAATTTTGTTTCACACGTTTGATTAATGTTTCTTTCAGTTATGTTGTATCTCCGTCATGTTGTTGCACCTAACCAGAATTTCTCTTTGGGAGATATTAAAGTATACTTGAACTTGAACTTGAACTTGAACTTGAAAGGTGCATCAAGAGAGCGGCCAATCATCCTGCACACCCACCTGGCGATGTGTTCGTAGAATGTGTAAAGCGCCCTGTAGCCTACACAGTAGGATAGGCACTATATAAATTTTCCTCATCATTATTATTATTATTGATTTTTTGCTCCTTTTGTTGCCTGCCTTTTGCTCCTTTTGCTGTTTTCTCGTTTGTCTATGTTGGTAAAGGAGCCTCAAGAGAGCGGCCACCCATCCTGCACACCCACCTGGTCGATGTGTTCGTAGAAGGTGTGGACGCACTGCCGGGACCCTGCATCCCAGATCTTCACCGACTTGTCTGACGACCTGGGGAACGAAGAACGCAAAAAGACACATGATTGCGATGAAGAAGTTGATGATTCTTATCATTATTTTCGCATTTGGGGTATTTGGTACATGTGACAGTGCATGGGAAAACCAGACATCATGGAATTTTGGCATAAATTGAGATTTTTATTTTTTCATGATGGAGCAAAGATGCCTTGCTAACATACAGAAAACCGAATTGAGTTATCTTGTCACTGTGAAATTTGGGATGCTCACCCCTGGAGAGAGCAGAGGGAGTGGGGGCAGACGATTAATTTGGTCATACCAGGCAGCGGGATTTCTCCCTGCTCTTACCGACTTTCAACTGCCGTGGGATTTTTACGCGCAAAGAAAGCGCACGGGTCAGACCAACTTTAAGTCCCCATCTGAAGGACTCGACGTTAAGTTCGATTTTTCCTGTCGAACTGGAGAGAAAGGGCGAGGCCGGGATTATTAACGATCAAAGATCCATGTGTTTGGTTCCTACACTGTTCCGTTAGTTAGTTATTAGATCCAAACTGCACAACACCCGGAGCTCACCTTAAAAGACAAATTTTCAATTAATTAATCTTTCTCAAGTCAACAACAGTTTAAACATGGCAGCGGTGCCCAAATCACAAGAACAACAAATGTTGATACACACACACACTCACACACACACACACTCACACACACACACACACACACACACACCTACACACACACACACACACCTACACACACACACTCACACACACACTCACACACACTCACACACACACATATACACACACACATACACCACAAACACCCATACCCATAGTAACTTCCCCCTCCCCCCCCCCCCCCCCCCCCCCCCCCCCCCCACACACATATGCGCGCAAGCACTTGTAATAAATGTGCTATGGGTCAAAAGAGCCACACCAAATCCTATTTATGAATTTTAAAGCTAAAAACATTTCCAAATGTCAGTACTGTTAACAAATCAATCTTTTAGTTAATTAGTTAGTCAAAATGTCAGTACTGTTAACAAATCAATCTTTTAGTTAATTAGTTAGTCAAAATGTCAGTACTGTTAACAAATCAATCTTTTAGTTAATTAGTTAGTCAAAATGTCAGTACTGTTAACAAATCAATCTTTTAGTTAATTAGTTAGTCAAAATGTCAGTACTGTTAACAAATCAATCTTTTAGTTAATTAGTTAGTCAAAATGTCAGTACTGTTAACAAATCAATCTTTTAGTTAATTAGTTAGTCAAAATGTCAGTACTGTTAACAAATCAATCTTTTAGTTAATTAGTTAGTCAAAATGTCAGTACTGTCAACAAATCAATCTTTTAGTTAGTTAGTTAGTCAGTCTATTATAGTCCTGTCAACAGCTATGGTTATCTCAGGACTGTCACCACGTAAAATTCAACCACGCATAACAAAACACACATCAATGAATCTTAACAACATACAAAAACCTGAAAACACAGGGCTCCCAATCAAGGGCGTCCCGCAAAACAAGGGGTCCCAGGGACTCCTTCACTTACAGAATAGGGGGTCCTAGAGGCGGGTTAGAGGGTCCAGTGGCATTGCGAATGCTAAAAAGAATGTTTCTAGTGCATCCCTGGGACCCCCCTGCACATTCTTTTAGAGGGTCCTTTAGAATTTTAGCACTTCATAGACCCCCAAACGGGGGTCCCTGGGAGCCCTGAAACATTAAAAAATATATAGTACAATTCACAACATGACACTTCCATTATCTAATGTGCGCAAAACGGCCTTATGCTATCAACAACCATCACAGCTGGGTTTTACTCACGACGACACAAAGTGCGTGTTGTCTGGACAGAAGTCGACGCTCAGCACCCAGGAGCCGTGACCCGACAGCGTTCCTGCCAAATTGGCGTGCTGCCTGTGGGACAGACACAACCCTCGCAATCATCACATTGGGAACTGCATTATTTTTTTTTTAAACAAGAGCCTTCAAGGCTCACTCGGGGGTGGGGGGGGTGGGGGGGGGCTTAAGTACAAGATTGCCAACAAAAAATGACTTCTGAGATTGAGGGTCGTAAACATGAGGGTGAGGGTGTTTAAAGTACAAGATTGTCAACAAAAAATGACTTTGAGATTGAGGGTCGTAAACATGAGGGGGGGGGTGGGGGGGGGGGGTGTGTATACGTACACGATTGCCAACAAAAAAATGACTTTGAGATTGAGGGTCGTAAACATGATGGGGGTGTTTAAAGTACAAGATTGCCAACAAATAAAGACTTTGAGATTGAGGGTCGTAAACATGAGGGGGGTGCTTAAGTACAAGATTGCCAACAAAATAATGACTTTGAGATTGAGGGTCGTAAACATGATGGGGGGTGTTTTAAGTACAAGATTGCCAACAAATAATGACTTTGAGATTGAGGGTCATAAACATGATGGGGGTGTTTAAAGTACAAAGATTGCCAAAAAATAATGACTTTGAGATGGAGGGTAGTAAATGGAGTTTAATGTACAAATGAAACTATTGTTAATGGAAACATCTAAAAAAAATGTTTTTAAAAGTGCAGAGAATCGGACCCAGAACCATTGGCAAGACAGACAGACACTCTACCAATGAGCTATCGAGGCTTTCAGTGTTGATGAGTTTCTTAACTCATGTTCCCTGTTGAATACTCTCTAACCCACTAATCTAAAATGTTATCTGTTTACAGTGTTGTTTTAAGTATTTAATTATTCAAATTCATTATTGTTTGAAAGCTTGCATAAACATCTATGTGTAATGCAAAGTTTGAACAATGTACGCCTTCTATTTCCCGAGAAATTATGCCAACGTTAAAGTTTGGAGATTAGACCATGGACGCAACACACACAAACACACACACACACACCGAAAAACTATCATACTATATTTTTTTTTTATACTATAGACTCACTTCGTGTTAACTTTGTTAACACGAGTGAGCCAAAAAGCATTAACAAATTTATCAGGAAATATAAATAAATGCCATAAATGCGGTGAAAACGGCAACTTTTCTGAATTTTTATTTTGTTTTTGAAATAAAACTATGCTCAGATATTGAAAAAAAAAAATCGTCTGCAGAACAAGACTTTGAACTGGAAATTACGACGACACAGAACTTGAATGTGAAGGAAGTAGAATCGCACGATGCCAATGTCAATGCGCTCATGTTGGGCGCATGAACTGAACACACATGTGTCAAACTGTACCTTTCATTGATTTCCTCTACAAGACTCCGCATACTTAAAATGAATCAAAATGGCTGCAAAAGTCAAAAGATAGAACTCCAACCATCACAAAAACTGAAAGAACAAACAAGAACGACAGTCTTGCCCCAATCAGTGTTGGAACTCATTCTTGAGTTGACGTCCGGATCTTTGTCTTCTCACGTCACAAGTAACAACGTAGCAAGTCTAACATTTTCTCCAATAATACATTCCGAATTGAGCAAGGCACATCAAATTCCCGCACTTCAAATAAAAATTGATTTCACTTGCGGCTTCAGGTGGCTTGGAGACGAAAAAAACATAGCCCAAAAAGGTGAGAGAACCGTTTTCTTCAAACTACAGTCGTCAATAAAAGCGTATTTTCCCCCCTGAGACACGATTTGAAACGATTTTTCAGCAACAAGAGGCTGTCTAACAACTTTTAACCCTTTCGCCGCCAGACATTTTTCATCCCCCAAAATACCATTAAACTTAACTGGGTAGAGACAAAAATATTTCTGCAATATTGTGATTTCCTCTGTCACATATATAATATTATGCCTGTGCCTTACCTCCCAAAATTAAGAAAATAGGGTCTTTGGATAACAGGCCCTGGATTGGATGCTTTTTAGTGACATGGGTGTTAAACCGTTTCACCGCCAATGTCGCATTTTTGCACCACAATGGTTTAACACCCATGTCACTAAAAAGCAATCAAATCAGGGGCCTGTTATCTGAAGACCCTATTTTAGTAATTTTGGGAGGTAAGGATAGGCCTAATGCTATACATGCTACAGAGGAATTTGCAGTATTGCAGATCTTATTTTCTCTCTATCAAGGTAAGTTTAATGGTACTTTTTTGATGAAAAATGTCTGGCGGCGAAAGGGTAGGAGCAGTAAAAACCATTGTGGTGAAAGGGTTAAGTCTTTCTGACAAATGAATACGGTATTCTAGTTTCTACAGACTACAAAGTGACACTTTTTTTTTCTCTGGGACTGAGACCCAGGTGCCTTTAAGCCCTTATAATACGATGAACAAAATCTAAATTCTGTGTCAAATTTGGGTGGGTGTGTCGTATGCCTTATAGCAAAATGTGCCGCACTGACCGACAAATGCAGTAATAAACCCGTTAACCCTCTCACTCTGATCAATCGAACCGATAATCTATATTGAATACCAAGTGATGGGAAGTAACTCCCGAACGTCACACCAAATCTTTTATCCAAAAAAATCACCCAGAATAAAGTCTAACTCACATTTAATTTCTGAAAGATGCATATTGAATAGCAATGATGATATTTTCATTCCAAAGCTAACACACTGTCACACAACAAACCATGAATTGGAATAAAAAAATCGGTAATGGCGCTCCGAGCATCGCGCCGAGTCAATACTGCGCACGTCACGTGGAAAGAAGAAAAAAAATTGGGGTCACTTCGAAAAATCCGTTCAAAAAGACTAGTGGGTGCTTTCCCTTGCTGTAAGAACCAAAAACGGACCACTGAGAGTCAGGAACAGGAAGAACTAACTTATTGTATATTGCATTGTGGGTAGGGCAAAAGTGAAAGTGAAACTACTAGACCGGGCGTTCAGCGGGCGCAATCGGCGCTACGGGAGCCAATGGTAAAGAAAAAAATCGGTCAGATCTGGCGTATGTAGCCGTGAAAGGGTTAAAGTTGTCCCGCATCTCTTTAGAAACCTTTTTTTTTTAACATTATTATGTTGAAGTCAAAATTCAAGATAAAAAACTAAAGAATAAAATAATAATAACGACGCGTATATTTTGATTTGACAATAAGAGAGAGAGAGAGAGAATATTGGAATAATAATACAGTGGAACCTCCCTTATAAGACCTTCAAAAATGAGGTCTTATAAAGGAGGGGTCTTATAAGGGAGGTAATGTTAATACTTACAAAGAAGGGCAATGTCACAGAGAAGTAGGTCTTATGTGGGAGGGAGTCTTATAATGGGAGGTCTCATAAGGGAGGTTCCACTGTAATAATAATAATCATAATCATACTGACACGTCGTAAATCTTGATCTGACAGTCGTCAGAGGCAGTCACCAGGAGCTGGGAATCAGGAGAGAAACACAAGGAGCGAATCGGCATAGCGTGACCTGAAAAGTCAAATATACGTTTTTAGTATTTGGTACTTTATAGACACAGGCGTCTCTGTGCAATTCGGCTTGCTCCCACCTGGAGAGAGCGTTGCATGCGGTTTTTGTGCGACTGATGAAGAAGCAAAGAGGGGGGGGGTATAAATTTTGTCCAAATTACAACTTTTTCGTTGCGCATTTCCGCAGATCCTCCTAAAGTTTTTAAATACAGTGACAGAATAGTTGCATGGGGGCAACTACGCAAAATGAAAAAACCCTGAAAGGCCGGGGTCTAGGGGTAATGTCCCCCTGCAGCTGAAGAAAAAAAAAGATTTATGAAGGTATTTTAGTTTGCTTTTTCCACAATTTATACAAATGCTTATTTTAAAAGTGTTTGAAAAATACAGTAGACACATAAAGATCTTGTTTGACAAATTTAAACATAGGAGCTTCCTTTTCTGGTAAAATTCAAAAACAGGAAATCCTTGTATACCAGGAAAAGTTGCACCCATGTGAATCATGTAAACCAGTCTGTCGTTTCCAACTATGATTGCCAGATAACAGAGGGGACAGTTGCTTCTGGTTCTGGTACTATACGCCGAAGAACCGAACCAAAAAATGGTGTTTTACGTCCTCTCGGTCTGGAACAGACACATAATTATGGGACATTGTGTAAATACAAAGATGGTAGGAACAATACTGGAGGCAAATGCCAGGATTGGCAATGCACCACCAGTAAAGTCCGCGATTCTTTTAACAAAATTACCACCCAAAGGGGGGGGCAATAGGTTGTCAGCAGTAACCACGCCTCGGTTAAAACCTCATCGGCTGTATGGTACCACCACATACAGTTAGTAAGTACTATACGTCGAAGGAAGGCCTATGAAGGCTATGGACTCGACGGAAACTGGAGAGAGCGCACTGATAATTGACATATAATTTATAAGATGCCCCCGTGGGGGAGTACCGGGGGTCTTTCTGTAAAAAAAAACAGTTCCCCCACTTTCTGGAAAGTTCTTGTACTTGTAAACTTCCTCTATTTCTGTCACCCTCTCTCTGGGATTCTCAAATGGACTGACAGTCACCCTACCAATTTAAAAGCTCATAACTCCAAAACGGAGAAAAAAAAAGTACAAGAATGGTTCTTATATCATTTGGAAAGAGGATTGTCTGAAGTTTTTAACTGGACCAATGACTCAGAATGGTCATTTTGACACTTAAATGTCCCTTTCGTGGTGCTAGGTCACAATTGCATCAAGTTAACTAACCATACAAAGATTTGCTCAAGACAGAGAGAGTGACACAAGAGAAAGAAGGACAGACAGACAGACATGTCTTCTCACCTTCCAGGGTGTGTATCTGTTTCCCTGTGGTGATGTCAAACACGTTCACTATCCCGTCCAGAGCACCTGACGCTATGTACTTGCCGTCCGGACTCTGCCACACATAACAAACCCCTTCATAGCAAACATGGATGCTCCTGCTTTCAGGATGTCCTGAAGTTCAGGATGTTTTTGTCCAGGATGTCCTGAAGTTCAGGATTGTTTGGTCCAGAATGTCCTGAAGTTCATGATGTTTTTAAATTCCAGGATGTCCTGAAGTTCAGGTTTTTTTTGTCCAGGGTGTCCTGAAGTTCAGGATTTTTTTGTCCAGGATGTCCTGAAGTTCAGGATTTTTTAAATCCAGGATGTCCTGAAGTTCAGGAATTTTTTGGTCCAGGTTCGTATTTGTCCTGAAGTTCAGGATTTTCTGGTTTTGTCCAGGATGTCCTGAAGTTCAGGATTTTTTGGTCAGGATGTCCCTGAAGTTCAGGATTTTTTTTATTGCCTGGAGCCGGCGTCGCCAGATTATGGAGAATTTGAGAAGTAATGCATTTTGCTGGTTATAGAGGTCATGAAGTTTTAACCAGAAGTGAAAGTGCAACGAGAGCCTGTCAGTTACATTGGAAAACTTGCGTTCTTCAGCTTCCAGGGAATTCACATGAAGGGGCGTGTCCTGCACTTCCGCGGGGCTTGGACCCCTGCCTTGCAGGATTTTTTTTTAATTTCCCAGGAGCACCCATGTATGATGCAACAACCATGCCCATACACACACAAAATATATCATATTTTTCTGACTATACGGCGCCTTTTTTTTTCTCTTCCCAGATTGAGAACCCTGCTCCTTTTTATATGAAATCATAAAATAGTACCAGGGCTCCCAATCGCCCCCTGCGCAAATCAAGGGGTCTCAGGCGACTCTTTCGCTTACAGTATAGGGGGTCCTAAGAGGAGGGATAGAGTGTCTCAGTAGCAAAGCGAATGCAAAAAAAGAATTTTTCTACTGCATCCCTAGGACCCCCTGCACATACTTTTAGAAGGTCCTTTAGAACTTTAGTACTTCATAGACCCCCCCCAAAATGGGGGTTCCTGGGAGCCCTGACTGTACGAAAATAAAGTACAGTAGACACACAAAGATATTGCTTGACAAATTTTTAAAAACAGGAACTTCCTTTTTTATGGTAAAATTCAAAAAAAAACAACCCAGAGAAATCCTTGTTTTCAACAGGAAAAGTTGCACCCATGAGACACAAGGACCTATTTCTCCGAGACACTTCCATTCTTTTAAGTATTAAAATTACCTCCCCAATACTACACAAACTCCCTCCCATTTTAAGCCCTCATTTGGGATGATTTTGCAAGATTCTCAAGTCGTTCGGCCATAGATTCCGAATTAATAGACAGC
>CM065710.1:12970466-12980466 GCA_017654935.2 Phymorhynchus buccinoides
TTTCTTCTCCCACCACCCCCCACCCCCCCCCCCCCTTGTCTTTGTCTCGAAATGGTGCAGAGAGAAACATTCTGGGGACGGGTATTCATGTCGAGATAGCATGAGACTTAGCATCATGTAACTTAGAAGCTCTTCCAAAAGTCCTATTTAAATCCTATAGGACATTGGAAGAGATTCTACCATAAAACTGTTTCCGGCATCATGCTAAGTCTCATGCCCTATCTTCGCAAACAAGTGATACCGTCCCTGGTTGACGAAGTAAAAATTCTTGAAAAGCCAGGGGAGGTGACTCATGTTTGGAGTGGTAAAAATAGACTGCGTGCTACAAACTATTGCGATTTCGCACTTGTTTTTCCTCTTTTTTTGTTTGTTTGTAGACCTGGTGCGTCATTTATTGACGGAGACGGACTCTGGTCTGCTGAAGCGTCTGGAGGAGCACGATCTGGGGAACCTCTTCTTCTGTCACAGGTAGGTCGCAAAGCGAGGTGTACAGGTGGCTCAGAGGTAACGCGCGCTCGCCTGCTGTGTCAAGTGAACCCGAGTTTGTACCTGGGTACAGGGGATTTTTTTTTCCTCTCATTTTATTTGCACTAGGCCTTAACGGTCTGAGGATCTGAACGTGAGAGGTCCCAGTTCCTTTCGGATGTGAGGACCGATTAATCCTGTGAATCCGAAGCCTGTAGTCTGGGCCAATAGCAAAGTAAGACCTGTACGATTTATGATTTTCTTCAATGATGGGAAATCATGGCACAGATCTGAACGGATGAGACGATAAACCGAGGTTACGTGTTGCCCATGCACTTAGCACACGTTAAACCCAGTCGGGCAACAAAAAAAGTTGTCATTTGGTCAAAAATTACACAACACAAAAAAACCCTCCCTTTCCTTCCTCATCAGTCAAAAACAAAAATCGCATGACCCGCAAAAAAAAAAGGGTGGCCTGCAAAACCCCGGAATTTTCCAGGTGGGAGCAACCCGAATGTCACTATGAACTACCTAATACCTAACTCAGGATTTATACGCCGGAAGGTTCTTTAACCCGTTTAATACATCGCTACCTGAGGCAAACATCATAATAGGGAATGTTCCCCCGGGGGGATACCGGGGAGGGGTCTTTTGTACAAATAGTTCCCCCACCTTCTGGAAGTTCTGTGCTTGTAACTTCCTATAATCTGTCACTCTCTTTGACTTTGCTTTTTTCCCTTTGCTTTCTATCATCTACATTCTTTCTGAATGGGTAATTTTGAACGTCAGAGGCCGAGCATCTACGTGTAAGAATTAATAGAGGATTTTTTTGTTTTGTTGTTTTTGTTTTGGTTTTTTTGATCATGTGCGCAGGTGGATGTTGCTAGGGTTCAAGCGCGAGTTCAGCTTCGGTGAATCCCCCCCCCCCCTCGTCTGCGCTGTTTCGAGGTCTTCAGCAGTCAATGAAATGCTCCCTAACTTTTCAGGACTAATATAATACATGTGTTTGTTCATGTGCGCAGGGTAGGACGTTGCTAGGGTTTCAAGCGCTGAGTTCAGCTTTGGTGACTCGCTGCGCTGTTTCGAGGTCATTCAGCAGTCAATGAAATGCTGCCCTAACTTTCCAGGACTCAATATATATAAGCGTCGCTGTCCGGCGCTAACCGTGTATCTGCAAAATTTGACAAAAAATAGATTTCCCACTGAAACCCCTTCTAATGACCTCACACAGGTCTTCTATAAATATCTTATGTCTGCGACCAATGGAAATGTTCAGATTTGTCGCATGATCTACACGCATTCACTGGAAATCCTAGTCTTGACACGCTAACCGTGTAGCTGCCGGTACAGAGATTGCAGCTGCAGTTTAACAACTATGGCGCAAAGCGTGTAATTGAATTATCACGAAAACTTTAGGTGTTAGGCAACCTTTATTGTGTCCCATGTTTACTCATCGGTAAAGAAGAAGAGTCCAGCGTATATCAAATGGGGAATGACATTGTAGCAGATGACAGGATGTTTTTTGATGCTTCTGTAAAATCACTGATTTTGCGGATACACTGTTAGTGTCGGAGAGCGACAATATTTTAAATGTGTTTGTTCATGTGCACAGGTAGATGTTGCTAGGGTTCAAGCGCGAGTTCAGCTTCGTTGACTCGCTACGCTGTTTCGAGATCTTCAGCAGTCAATAATAAAGTGTTCCTTAACTTTTCAGGACTAATATATTATCTAAACAATCAATAATATATTATCTGTGAAATTCAAAAACCTCGTATCTCAATTTTGGTAGTTTTGAGAAAATTGTTTAAAAAACATGTTTAAAAATTAACCACGTTTACCACAATTGATTAACTATGATGAATATGTTGTTCAAGGCATTGCGAGTTTAGTCCTGCATTTCGTTAAAATTACTAAAAAAAATAATTAGACTTGAAAAGAACGAAGATACGAGGTTTTTGTCCTTAACTAGATCTGAATTTGGGAGTTTTTCTTCAATTTGTTCACAACCTCATTTACCCTAGATAGAAAGTCGTTAGAGATACGAGCCTTTGGTGGAAGGTGGCGGGAAAAAATAGAGAGCTGACTATGTATCTAACTCAAAACAAAACAAAAATCGAGAGACTGCTGGTCTCGGATTCTGCGACCTGAACGTGCGGAGGTTTGGCAGGCGAGTTGGGATTCGTGGGAGCAACGCCACTGTACGGCCCATAAAATGGGACAGCAAAAAAAAAAAAAAAAAAAAAATGTATGCACAAGGGTTTTTGAATTTCATCAACGATATACATGTGTTTATTTAATCATGTGCGCAGGTGGATGTTGCTAGGGTTCAAGCGCGAGTTCAGCTTCGGTGACTCACTGCGCTGTTTCGAGATCCTCAGCAGTCACCACCTGGAGCTTCACAGCATGACGGCCGAGCGCGCCCTCATGAAGGAGGAGATGAACGAGTTTGCCAACGCGCGTGAGTCAATCTTCTGTCATACTTGTGGAACCTCCCTTATAAGACTTCCCAATATAAGACTCCCTCCCACATAAGACTTACTTCTCTGAGACATTGCCCTTCTCTTGTTCAATTTTAAAATTAATAATAATAATAATAATAATTGATAGTATTTCTATAGTGCCTTTCTATCATTATTTTACACTCAAGGCGCTTCCATTCACTGATACACCCGCAGTCACACAAAACTTTATTACCCAATCATTTACCCAGGTACAAGATCAAGAAGGAATATTTACAAACCGAATGAGCTTACCTCCCTCATATGACCAGATGATTTTTAAAGGTCTTATACTTGTAATGTGCTTGTAATTATCTTCTTCTGTCTTTTTCGTCTTCTTCTTTTTTCAGTCGCTCAGACAGTTTGCTCTGTCAATTATGAACGCCAGATGTGTCATACTGCCGTTATGCGCCTAACTAAGAGAGAGTTAGGCCCAGCCAGTCCGACTACGGCTGGAGGAAGTCTTCTTCTTCAATCGCTCAGACAGTTTCCTGTCAGTTATGAGCGCAGATGCATCATACTGCCGTTACGTGCCTAACTAACAGAGAGAGTTGGAAAGTCCGACTTCGGCTGGAGGAAATCTTCTTCTCTCGATCGCTCAGTTTCCTGTCAAATTATGAGCGCAGATGCGTCATACTGCCATTACACGCCTAACTATAAAGAAATAGGCTCAGCAAGTCCGACTTCGAGCTGGAGGACAATTTTTTGACAGTGGTTTTGGGGTTTTTTTTAAGCAGGAGAATGGACCGGTTAAGGCAGAAAGATAGTAGATGACAGTAAAGCAAAGGGAAAAGGCAGAGTCAAAGAGAGTGACAGATTAGAGGAAGTTAGAAGCACAAAGCTTCCAGAAGGTGGTGGAGCTATTTATGAAAAAGACCCCGGTATCCCCCCACGGGGAAACTTGTAATTATACTAATTAACTCTTAGCGTCCTATACCACATGAAACCGCAACTATCCACACACATTGTTTGCTAGTCAATTCTTGCTAAGATAAGACAGATGAAAACAGAAAGGTGGCAGAGTGGTTAAGACATTCACCCGCCAAATGTAATGCGTGACTGCAACGTTGAGTGACCCGGGTTCGAATCCCGGCCTCCTCGCCCTTTCTTTCTAGTTCGACGGAAAAATCGAACTGAACGTCCAGTCCTTCGGATGGGGACTTAAAGCTAGTCTGACCCGTGCGCTTTACGCACATAAAAATCCCACGGCAGTTGAAAGTCGGTAAGAGCAGGGAGAAATTCACGCTGCCTGATATGGCCAAATTGATAGCTAGGTTTTGCAAGTGTGCCCACACACCCTCCTCACCATGTGCCCCCCCCCCCCCCCCCGCTTCAAAGTTTTCATGCGCGCCAGGCCATCTTGATGGAGTAAATAATAACCATTTCCTCTCTCTCTCTTTCTCTCACTCTCTTCAGGAGGTGATGTGAGAACCACCAACACGGCCCAAGGAAAAAAGTACACCTTCGAAGTTTTGATGTGCGCGGCCATCTTGATGGAGTAAATAATAACCATCTCTCTCTCTCTCTCTCTCTCTCTCTCTCTCTCTCTCTCCCTCTCTCTGTATCTCTGTCTCTCTCCCTCTTCAGGAGGTGATGTGAGAACCACCAACACAGCCCAAGGAAAAAAGTACACCTTCGAAGTTTTCATGTGCGCCGCCATCTTGATGTCATTAATAACTGTTCATGTGTCTGTCTCCCTCTCACTCCCTCTCTCTCCCCCCTCTCTCTCTGTCTCTCTCTCCCTCTTCAGGAGGGTGATGTGAGAACCACCAACATGGCCCAAGGGAAAGAGTACACCTTCGAAGTTTTTCATGTGCGCGGCCCATCTTGATGGAGTAAATAAAAACAATTTCTCTCTCTCTCTCTCTCTCTCTCTCTGTGTATCTCTCTCTCTCTCTCCCTCTCTCTGTATCTCTGTCTCTCTGTCTCTCTCTCTTCAGGAGGTGATGTGAGAACCACCAACACCACCCAAGGGAAAGAGTACACCTTCGAAGTTTTCATGTGCGCCGCCATCTTGATGGAGTGTCGCGATGAGCTGGCCAAATGCACCGACACGGGAATGATCTTCTCCTTCATCAACAAGTCAGTTATTACAGTGATACCTCTCTTATAAGACCTTCAAAAGTCCCCCAAATTGAGGTCTTATAAGGTAGGTACCGTATTTTTCTGACTATAAGGCGCACCTTTGTATAAGGCGCACACCCCAAGTTTTACCCAGATTTCAGATTTTGTCATTATATTTTCTTACTATTTTATTAGTCATATTATAAAGCGCAGGGGTCTGACTCTGGGAAAAAAAGTATCGCCTTATAGTCAGAAAAATACGGTAGTAATAATACAGACAAACCTCTATTTTAAGACTTCCAAAATGTCCGGAAAAATCGGTCGTAAATTGGAGGGGTCGTATGACGGAGGTTTTCACTGGCAGCCGTAGAAAGAAAAAGTTCAGCACAGTTCATACTCTCTTCTTCATGCACACATACAATGACATATTAAAACTGGATTTGGGTCTTTCGAACTCCATAGGATTGTGCAATCGATGTATTACAGTTTCGCTTCGCCGACTTCTGTTGATCACCTCCACTCTCGTCCAAAGTCAGTGGTTTTCTTTTTCAAAGTCAGTGGTTTTCGTGCTTTTCCTACGCTTTCCGCCATCTTTTCTACAACAAGGGAAGCGACTCCGCTTTCAGGCCCTTGACCGTGGTTGTTTCCCTTTGCTTGAAGTCTATGCAGACGACAACAACGGTCGTAAAAAACAACAAAATGGCGGTCGTAAGTCGCGTTTTAGAGGAAGTCGTTTAAGAGAGGTCGTTTACATAGTAAAATGCATCCGTGCCAACAAATCCGGTCTCAAATGAGAGGTGGTCGCTTAACAGAGGGTCGTAAAATAGGTGTTTGTCTGTACTTACAAAGAAGGGCAATGTCTCAGAGAAGTAGGTCTTATGTGGGAGGGAGTCTTATAATGGGAGGTCTTATAAGGGAGGTTCCACTGTACTTACAAAAGAAGGGCAATGTCTCAGAGAAGTAGGTCTTATGTGGGAGGGAGTCTTATAATGGGAGGTCTTACAAGGGAGGTTTCCACTGTACTTACAAAGAAGGGCAATGTCTCAGAGAAGTAGGTCTTATGTGGGAGGGAGTCTTATAATGGGAGGTCTTATAAGGGAGGTTCCACTGTACTTACAAAGAAGGGCAATGTCTCAGAGAAGTAGGTCTTATATGGGAGGGAGTCTTATAATGGGAGGTCTTATAAGGGAGGTTCCACTGTACTTACAAAGAAGGGGCAATGTCTCAGAGAAGTAGGTCTTATATGGGAGGGAGTCTTATAATGGGAGGTCTTATAAGGGAGGTTCCACTGTACTTACAAAGAAGGGCAATGTCTCAGAGAAGCAGGTCTTATGTGGGAGGGAGTCTTATAATGGGAGGTCTTATAAGGGAGCTTCCACTGTACTGCCCTTGATTTTTTTTGGTGGGGCAGTGGGTGGATGCCTCGTGCCTCCATACGGGGAAGCACACAACTTCCAGAAGGTGGGGGAACTATTTGTACGAAAAGACACCCCCGGTATCCCCACAGGGGGGGGGGACAATACTGATGCCTGATAAGGTTGCAGATTCTTAGTAATGATTATTACCGTAATTTTCGGACTATAAGTCAATATTTTTCTCTCCAATTTTGACCTACGTATGTCTAATAAATGAGGGAGCCCTATTAGTGAACAAAATCGTGAGAAGAGAGAGGCAACGATTGCCGTGCTCAGTACAGTCTAGACATCGAAAGTGGTCACGATTCGCCGATACTACGAGTACTCACGTTAAAATGCTTCAAAATCCCTATTATCGTCCTAGATACCGTCCAACAGATGCCATAACCCTTCATTGGATGTAAAAAAAGCATCGTTGTAGAGCTTAAAATGCCATAATTCTACCAGTTTTTTGGAGAGGAAGGGGGCGAAGAAAAGTCCAAACACAACAACAGGAAGTCGCACAAACGGAACTTTGATGATTTGAAAGGGGAGCCAACTCTCGTTTATGACAGCAGTAATGGCGGTCGGTAAGCATTTACCGGACGCGTACAGGCTTCGAAAGTGCGTATTGCCTTATAAACGAGGGATGCCTTTCTCTTTAATTTTTTTTCAGATTTTTCTTGAAAATTGCCCTATTCGCCTAATGGTCAGAAAAATCTGCTGCTTCAAAGTCCAGGGATGTGAGAGGGCCCCAAACAAAAAAGCGTAGCCGATGGTATCGTCAAAGTACTCAAACAAAACTTTGCCTCCAACATCAATTGTTTTTCGCTGCTCGCCTACACAGATCTTACTGTCCGTTAGTTTCATCCAGCCAAGCCCTGTCAAATTTGTGTTGGCATCCTTTGTCGATCTCCTCTTTCCTCACATCTATGGTGTGATAAATAATGTTCATGGTTGACGATGAAACAGTCATTCAATAGCTTTGAAAAACATCAAAATCCTCCTTCGAAATCATAGCCAAACATATAAAAATGACGCATTGCCATTGGACGTAAACTGGCCAACCACAGAGAAGCTTACAAAATTCAGTCAAGGGACTGTACTCACGCTACAAACAGCTTTCGTTTTCACTGTGTGTGCGCGCAAAGAAAGGCTACCTAACTCGACAATCTGTCTCTGTGCGTTTTTTTCAAATAGAAAAAGCGCATTTATCGCACTTACGCGTAGCTCTCACATCCCTGAAAGTCATTGTATTCCTTGACCTTGCATTGTTTCATAGCTGCCAACTTTTCCCAAACAAAATCCTGGAGGGGGGTGGGTTTGGGAGGGGCTCAGGAGTCTCACTGAAGTCATTCTAAGTTAAAGTTTACCAGCAGCAAAAATGCAATGGCGGCGTGAGACAGGCCTAAAGACCGCCAAACAAAGGATTGCAGGAGGAAGTAGCCCCCACTTCCAACATGCGCAGTACGAACTCTGCTCCGCAAAGCTTCCTGAAACCCAGTTTCGGTTTTCGGTTTTCATAACACTCGTTTCTGAGGTCATCTAAGCTGGAAATTTCGAAATCCGGGAGTTTCACGTGAATTCCGGGAAGACCGGCAGAGGTGACAACATCCGGGAAGCTCCTGGATTTACCGTGAAGGTTGGCAGGTATGTAATGTTTGGCCTCGCATGACCTTTGTTGTTTTTTCGTTTCCAGTTTGACCTTCGACCTGGACGACACGCTGTCGAAGGCGGAGAAGCTTTTCTTCACCTACTGCAAGAAGACAGTGAGCGAAAGCTTCCAGCTCCTGGACACGGACGACCACGACTGCCCCAGACGAAGCTGGTCTCCCTTCTCCGCGCTCTTCAGCTAAAGGAAACCCATAATAGTTATCAACTTTGTCCCACCCCATTCCCCCCTTTAACCTTTTAACATTGGCTTTTCACTTGGTACCATGGTGGTTTAACCACCCATATTTTTTTGGCTAAAATGGCGTCAAATCAGTGTCTGTTATCTCCCTTCTCCACGCTCTTCAGCTAAAGGAAACCCATAATAGTGATCCACTTTGTCCCGCCACCCCCCCCCCCCCTTTAACCTTTAAAAGTTGGCTTTTCACTTAGCACCACGGTGGTTTAACCACCCATATTGTTTTACAAAAAATTGAGTCAAATCAGCATCTGTTATCTCCCTTCTCCGCGCTCTTCAGCTAATGGAAACCCATAACAGTGATCCACTTTGTCCCCCCCCACCTCCCCTTCTCCCCCCTTTAACGTTGGCTTTTCATTTGGCTTTTTCGTGGTTTAACCACCCATATTTTTTTTACTAAAATGGAGTCAAATCAGCATCTGTTATCTCCCTTCTCCACGCTCTTCAGCTGAAGGAAACCGATAACAGTGATCCACTTTGTCTTTCTGTGGACACAACCAACAACAGCAAATAAAGAAGGGAGAGAAACGATAAGATGTAAAAGAGAGCGGTGTGACTCCCATACAAATTCCCCCGTATTCAAAAACGAGAGGGATACTTTGATTGAAGAGCAGCCTCGTTGGCCTAGGGGGGGGGGGGATTTGTATGTGGGTCACACACCTGGCCAGGAAAAAACCAACAACCAAGGGACTTAATCTTGCTGGGTCAGTATGTCTTTACAAGGGTCACTTTGTTAGGAGAGGGAGAGAGAGAGTGAGAGAGAGAGAGAGAGAGTGAGAGAGAGAGAGAGGAGAGAGAGAGAGGAGAGTGAGAGAGAGAGGAGAGAGAGAGAGAGAGAGAGAGAGCCAGAGAGAGAGAGAGAGGGAGAGAGAGTGAGAAACGGAGATATTTTCAAAAGCCACAAAATATGTCATCACATTCCTTGTGTACTACAGTGAAACCCGTTTAGTACGAATTCCAGGGGAGAGGGCCAATTTACTCGTTGTAAGCATTGCTCGTTCAAACCATTTTATCGATTTTGGCAACCCTGACGAACCTATCAATCGGTCCTCACATCTACTGTGATGTGCGTGTTGGTAAAGTGTGAAAAAGACAGAAAAACGGAAACAACACACTTACCCAACAAAGCATGGTTGTAAGCCCAGTATCCTGTATCCATAGGGTTTTTAATGCCGATTACATACACTTTAAAACAGTTTATTAACACACGATAACATCAAAAACATAAAATCCACACACGCGCTTTAAGAGAAAGTTAAAATTTCTCGGAAGTCACAAGATCAGTGCGCAAAGAGTGAGTCCAGTGTCGTCTGCTTGCGCTGCAGACACCCAAGTTGTTATATCGGCCAATCAGAATGCCGCTTACATATCGAGGGGTCAGTCAAGATGGCGATGTTGTTGTCAGTGTGTACTCGTTCTAGCCAGGTAGTTGTGCAAGAAAGCTTGACTTTGGGATGGCGGTGTGGTTGTAAGTGCGTTCTCGTTCTAACCGCGTAGTTTTTGCATAAAAGCTTGACTTTGGGAGTCAATAAATTGTACGTTATATGCAAGTTGCTCGTTGTAGCGAGCTCGTTGTATGCAGAATTATTTAACAAGGAAAAAGAAGGCTTGTGGTCGGGAATTTTGAAACCACTCGTTAAACACGGGCTCTCGTTTAAAACGTACTCGTA
>CM065710.1:12990466-13019136 GCA_017654935.2 Phymorhynchus buccinoides
GGTCTTGCTGCTCAGGGCAGTTTTTGGCAGCTGTCAGGACTTGTAAGGACCTTGAAGTGAATGTAAGCACTTGTAAGGCCTTACTTGGAGATTTCAATTGGTCAAGACTTATAAGGACTGGTAAGGCCCCTATGAACCCTGAACTATCCTTTTTCTTAACCCCCCACCCTCCCCCTCCCACCTCTTCACACCCTCTCCCCTCCACGTTGTTTAAAGTTCTTGGTCAAACCTCTTAGTGCCAGTTAAGACGCACGCACGCACGCACACACACGCAAATCACACACACTTTCAAAACAGCAGCTGTTAGAAAATGAAAATTCACAAAAAGAAATTTCCCCCAAGGCTCCCAATAACATTCAAAGCGAAAGTTTCTGAAATCTCTGAGGGAAAAAAATGTCCAAAATCTCTGAAATTTAAGAAGGGTTCTGGTATCCTTTGTCAGTCTTGTTGAATTGTTGCTGCGTAAGGTCTAATTCAGACTGAACGAGCAGTAGTGCTGCAGACGACACACTGTGCGCAGGACTCCAGAACACGCATGTGTCAGCTCATACTTTCCGACTTCCAACTTCCTGATATTTTAAAAAGGAAAATCAGTGTGAAACTGAAAGAGTCACACCCATGCACTGTTTCGCATTCTTGAAAGCAACATTTTCTCACCCTCGGTTCAATTTTAAATTTCCGTCGAAATTCGGTCTGAGAAAATCCCCTTCTTCTTCTGCGTTCCCAGGCCATATGGCCATAATGGGTAGGGTACATATGTGTCCGGTTCTCAGTTTTCACTGGTCTCCCCGCTGCATACAGCCGACACATTCCGATTTCGGAGGAGCTCTAGAGAAAAATTATTTGGAAGATTTGTTTGAAAAAAGGCAGGAGAATGGGCCAATAAGTCAGAAAGATAGTAGATGACAGAAAGCAAAGGAAAAAGGCAGAGTCAAAGAGAGTGGCAGATCAGAGGAAGTTACAAGCACAGAACTTCCAGAAGGTGGGGGAACTATTTTTATGAAAGACCCCCCCGGTATCCCCACGGGGAGGGAAAATCCCCCGAAACCTGGGAGCTCTGAAACTTGGTTAAAAGCTGAGGCTTTTAGATGGACAATGTCACATACTGATACACGCAGAGTACACACAGAGACACTGTGGTGGCGTGCATTGCTCTACATAGCACAGTCGTACACGTGCATGGTGTGGTCCGCCGACACGGATACGATGCGCGCGCCGGAGGGGCTGTAACGCGCGCTCCAAACCTGCACACAGGGGAAAAAAACAAAAAAAATTATCTTTGAAGCTTTTTTTATTTTAATCTTCATATCGTCGGTGAATTTCAAAAACCTCGTATCTAGATTTTTGGGGTTTTGAGTTAGATACATAGTCAGCTTTCTAATTTTTCCCGCCACCTTCCACCAAAAGCTCGTATCTCTAACGACTTTCTATCTGGGGTAAATGAGGTTGTGAAAATAGAAGAAAAACTCGTAAGTCCCAAATTCAGATCAAGTTAAGGACAAAAACCTCATATCTTCGTTCTTTTCAAGTCTAAAAAAACAAACAATTCAAGTAATTTTAACAAAATGCAGGACTAAACTCGCAATGTCTTGAACACATTCATCAAAGTTAATCAATCGTGGTCAACGCGGTTAAGTTTTTTTCATTTTTCTCAAAACTACCAAAATTGAGATACAAGATTTTTTAATTTCACCGACGATATATTGAAAACATGATTTGAAAAAAAAAATAATAAAAAAAAACGTTTTGCAAGTTCTATCAGTTTGTGGATACTGGCCACCCCTCATTTTCGCTTAACAGAGGGTCGTAAAATAGGGGTTTGTCTGTATATTATCAGTCACGTTATAAGGCGCAGGGGTCTCAGTCTGTGGAAAAGGTATCGCCTTATAGTCCGTAACATATGGTACTCATTTCAGCTATCCACACTACCGTATTTCTCGGACAATAAGGCCCAAAAGTTTGTTATTTGATTGACTGCTGTAAGTTAATAATGGTTATTGATCTTCTATCTCTCTCTCTCTCTGATTTAAATGTGCACATTTCTAAGTTGATGTAATGAATTTTAATGATAATTATTTGGTTGGCATAATTTTGTTTCACACGTTTGATTAATGTTCTTTCAGTAATGTTGTATCTCTGTCATGTTGTTGCACCTAACCAGAATTTCTCTTTTGGAGATATTAAAGTACTAGCGCAACGCCCCGTACCGGTAACGCCTAGTTCCGGTAACGCCTTGTACAGGTAACGCCAAGTACCGGTACCGGTTTCGCTGGGTCTGCAAAATATTATATTTGTACTTTTGTGGCTGAAAATACAATTTTTTGACCCCTACCACTTTCAAGGCCTACCGATCTCCATGACCTTGACCTTGATCGGTATGCAATCATCAGAACAACCATAAGCCAAAGTACCTACATGCCAAGTTTGAAGTCCCTAAGACCCACGGTGTGGACGTTATAGCCCCTTAAAGATTTTCGGTTTTCAAGGTCATACACCAAGGTGAAGGTCATGACGGTGATAATTTATGCGCGGATGCCTTCTCTCATGGCAGGGCTGCCTACCCTAAAATCAGACTTTCCTGAACATTACTTCTGAATTTCCTGGACACTAATTCCGGAGGCATCACACACACACACATACACACAAAGTCTTTCGCTATTTTTGAATCGTGAAACATCGCAGGCAAACTTTTGTTCAATTTGTCCAAAGCGGCCATTGGCAGATTCATTTCAACGACGAGATCAACCAGTTTCACTTCAGCCCTAATGACATCGGATTCGTGAGTGGTTGGTTCCGTTGATGAACTTTGGGATGACGGAAAAAATCCAGATATGAGCCTGTTGCTCAGCACTTCTTTTTTCTTTTTTGCGATTTTTTCAGCATTTCCCTTGTGTCTAGGGCCTTCAACGTGTGTTTTTATGTCATCTATCCCCCCAGTTCCAATTCCAAAATCGCTGTCACACACAGTGCACTGTGGAAGTTATGGCCCCTTAACGATTTTCGGTTTTCAAGGTCATACACCAACATCAAGGTCAGGACGGCAAAAAGTTTTGCACAGATGCCTTCCTCTCATGGGGACACACCACCACACAAACCCGGTGTTGATCTTTTCCAGGCACAATGAAAGGATATGCCTCTGTATATCGTTCCACATAACATTGTAATCGTCTTTTTTTCACGGTGACACCACAATCACTGGCTTTTTTAGCCTCACTACCTGTCCGTTTCGACATCTTGTATCCCGCTCGATAGAGCCAAAATTTAACGAGTGCGCATGCGCTGAAGCACTACATTGTCTTCGGCAATGTTCGGTCGAGAACTTCGGTACTTTCCGTCTGTAACTCGGGAATATCCAACAAGGGAAGTAAATCTTAGTGCTTTGTAGCCTAGTTCTCGAAGCGAGATGGAAGCGTCTTGCCGTAAAGCAGATATTGTGTCGGCTGCTACGAGTTTTTTAAATTTCCGGGACGCGAAACAAATTTCCTTATTTTCCTGAACATTTTTTTTTTTTTTAAATTTTCGGAACAAAATACGGAAATTCCGGGACGGTAGGCATCTCTGTCATGGTGACACGCCACCACACAAAACTGGAAACGATTCGGTAAAGCAGTTCGGGAGATATGCGTGGGACAGTAAAACCCAATGATTAGACCCCTACCACTTTCAAGGCATACCGATCTCCCTGACCTTGACCTTGACCTTTATTGGTATGCCATCATCAGAACGGCCATAAGCGAAAGTACATCCATGCCAAGTTTCAAGACTCTAGGACCTGCGGTGTGGAAGTTATGGCCCCTTAACGATTTTCGGTTTTCAAGGTCATACACCAACATCAAGGTCAGGACGGCAAAAAGTTTTGCACAGATGCCTTCCTCTCATGGGGACACACCACCACACAAAATTTGAAGCGATTCGGTCAAGCGGTTCGGGAGATCCTTGGGACAGACAGAAAAGAACAAACAAACAAACAAAAAAAGGAAACAAACC
The DNA here is from genome assembly GCA_017654935.2 of Phymorhynchus buccinoides. Taxonomy (NCBI): domain Eukaryota; kingdom Metazoa; phylum Mollusca; class Gastropoda; order Neogastropoda; family Raphitomidae; genus Phymorhynchus; species Phymorhynchus buccinoides. The sequence goes on from CM065710.1 coordinate 12,994,454, forward strand.
CGAACAGCTCGGATTTACTAACCGCAAGTGCGTGTGGAGCTGCGTGTGGTCCCCCCCCCCCTCCCCACGACCCCTTGGCGGAGGTTTCCGAAAAGTAAGGACGGCATGACCTTCCGAGGGTGCCAAGGATGCTTGATACCAAATTTGGTGTCGATCGGTTGAGAACTGTGGCCCCCATCCAGCCCACCCCCCTGAACACCCCCCCCCCCCCCCCCCCCCTAACCATCCCCCCCCACCCCTCCAGCCCCCCGTCCCCCTCATCCCCTCCCCTCCCCCCCCCTCCCCCCACGCACTTGCCGTTAGTAAATCCGAGCTGCGTGTGGTCCCCCCCCCTCCCCACGACCCCTTGGCGGAGGTTTCCGAAAAGTAAGGACGGCATGACCTTCGGAGGGTGCCAAGGATGCTTGATACCAAATTTGGTGTCGATCGGTTGAGAACTGTGGCCGTGCATAAGGGACACACAGACAGACAGACAGACAGACAGACACACACACAGACAGATTTCGAAAATATATATAAGATACTTGAACTTGAACTTGAAAGGTGCATCAAGAGAGCGGCCAATCATCCTGCACACCCACCTGGTGATGTGTTCGTAGAATGTGTAAAGCGCCCTGTAGCCTACACAGTAGGATAGGCACTATATAAATTTTCCTCATCATTATTATTATTATTGATTTTTTGCTCCTTTTGTTGCCTGCCTTTTGCTCCTTTTGCTATATTTGCTGTTTTCTCGTTTGTCTATGTTGATAAAGGCGCCTCAAGAGAACGGCCAATCATCCTGCACACCCACCTGGTCGATGTGTTCGTAGAAGGTGTGGACGCACTGCCGGGACCCTGCATCCCAGATCTTCACCGACTTGTCTGACGACCTGGGGAACGAAGAACGCAAAAAGACACATGATTGCGATGAAGAAGTTGATGATTCTTATCATTATTTTCGCATTTTGGATATTTGGTATACGCGACAGTGCACAGGAAAACCCAGACCTGCCTACTTGGAATTTTCCCAATCAGTAGCCCAGCCATCAATTTTCAGTAGCATGGCAAATTTTTTCCGTAGCATCCACAAACGACGGCAATCGATTTGTTCTCTTCCTGAGCCAAAACACACTGCTTATGTTTCGCCGATTGAACGTGTTGACGGCAATCGTCTCTACCGCCATGATTCACAGAGAAGTCCGCATGGCAGAGGTTGCAGTGAGCATGGTTCGCACCGAGTCAACTTCTGACGATGCAAGGCCACTCCTCCGTGTAAGCTATTTTGAAAACTTGTGCAGCAGGCCGATGTTTTTTCTTAGAACAAGATGGTGTGGCAGATGATTTTCGGTTTCTGGTTTGGGTTCGTTTTTCTTCGTTTGAAACATCTCCTGAATCGCTACTGCTGCTGGAGTCCGCCATTTTTTTCAGAGAAAGTAATAAGAAAGCATGCGCAGTCACTTTGATAAAAACGGAAGTGACTAGGTTATCACGCGTGACACGGCGTCTGCTTTTAGAAACCGACAAAACCAGGAACGGCATAAGCAAAAATAAAATGCGGCGGCAATTTGTTTTTTTCGTAGCAACGTTAAGTTTGCCGTAGCTCCGTAGCAACGTAAAGGTTGCCATAGCTCCGTAGCAAAGCTTTATTTTTCGTAGCTGCTACGGCCAAATCGTAGCAGTAGGCAGGTCTGGAAAACCAGACATCATTGAATTTTGGCATAAATTGATATTTTATTTTTTCATGGTGGAGCAAAGATGCCTTGTTAACATACAGAAAACCGAACTGAGTTATCTTGTCACTGTGAAATTTGGGATGCTCACCCCTGGAGAGAGCAGCGCCGCAAGCGCAGTGCCTACCTTTTTTTGGGAGGGGGGGGGAGGGGAACAGGGTGAGAAGGGAGTGGGGGCAGACGATTAATTTGGTCATACCAGGCAGCGGGATTTCTTCCTCCTGCTCTTACCGACTTTTAACTGTCGAGGGATCTTTACGTGCGCAAAGCGCAGCGCACGGGTCAGACCAACTTTAAGTCACCATCTGAAGGACTCGACGCTAAGTTCGATTTTTCCTGTCGAACTGGAGAGAAAGGGCGAGGCCAGGATTATTAACGATCAAAGATCCATGTGTTTGGTTCCTACACTGTTCGTTAGTTAGTTATTAGATCAAAACTGCACAACACCCGGAGCTCACCTTAAAAGACACACATTTTCGATTTATTAATCTTTCTCAAGTCAACAACAGTTTAAACATGGCAGCGGTGCCCAAATCACAAGAACAACAAATGCTGATGCACACACACACTCACACACACACACGCACACACACTCACACACACAAACACACACACTCACACACACACTCACACACACACAAACACATGCACACACACACACACCTACACACATGCATGCATGCATGCACACACACACACCTACACACTCACACACACACATACCTACACACACACCTACACACTCACACACACACACACTCACACACACACACATATCTACACACACACACACACACCTACACACTCACACACACACACACATACCTACACACTCACACACACACACTCACACACACACACACTCACACACACACACATACCTACACACACACACACATACCTACACACACACACACACATATCTACACACACACATACACACACACACACACACACATATCTACACACACACACATACCTACACACACACACACACACACACATACATACTACACACACACACACACACACACACACACACACATATATACACACACACACACACACATACCTACACACACACACACCTACACACACACACACACACCTACACACTCACACACACACACTCACACACACATATCTACACACACACACACACACACACCTACACACTCACACACACACACACACATATCTACACACACACACACACATACCTACACACACACACCCACACATACCTACACACACACACACACACCTACACACACACACACACCTACACACTCACACACACACATACCTACACACACACACACACACACACACACCTACACACTCACACTCACACACACACATATCTACACACACACACACACACACACCTACACACGCACACACACACACACCTACACACCCACACACACATATCTACACACTCACACACACACATACCTACACACTCATACACACACACTCACACACACACATACACTACACACACACACACATACACACACACACACACACACACACACACACACACACACTACACACACACACACACACTCTCTCACACACACACACATACCTACACACACACACACACACACACACACACATATCACACACACACACACACACACACACACACATACCTACACACACACACACACACACACACACACACACACACACACACATACCTACACACACATACCTACACACACACACACACATATCTACACACACACACACACATACCTACACACACACACACACACACACACACACACACACATACCTACACACACACACATACCTACACACACACACACACACACACACACACACACACACACACACACACACACACACACACATACCTACACACACACACACACACTCACACACACATGAACACATACACCAACAAACACTCATACCCATAGTAACCTCCCCCTCCCCCCCATATGCGCGCAAACACTTGTAATAAATAGGCTATGGGTTAAAAGGGCAACACCAAATCCTATTTATGAATTTCAAAGCAAAAACATTTCCAAATGTCAGTACTGTTAACAAATCAACAAATCAATCTTTTAGTTAGTTAGTTAGTCCATTAAAGTCCTGTCAACAGCTATGGTCATCTCAGGACAGTCACCACGTAAAATTCGACCACGCATAACAAAGCACACATCAATGAATATTAACATACAAAAACCTGAAAACACAGGGCTCCCAATCGTCCCACAAAACAAGGGGTCCCAGGGACTCCTTCACTTACAGAATAAGGGGTCCTAGAGGCGGGATAGAGGGTCCCAGTGGCATTGCGAATGCTAAAAAGAATGTTTCTAGTGCATCCCTGGGACCCCCTGCACATTCTTTTAGAGTCCTTTAGAATTTTAGCACTTCATAGACCCCCAAACAGGGGTCCCTGGGAGCCCTGAAACATTAAAAAATATATAGTACAATTCAAATGTGCGCAACGGCCTTATGCTATCAACAACCATCACAGCTGGGTTTTACTCACGACGACACAAAGTGCGTGTTGTCTGGACAGAAGTCGACGCTCAGCACCCAGGAGCCGTGACCCGACAGCGTTCCTGCCAAATTGGCGTGTTGCCTGCGGGACAGACACAACCCTCGCAATCATCACATTGGGAACTGCATTATTTTTTAAAAAAACAAGAGCCTTCAAGGCTCACTCGGGGGTGGGGTGGGGGGGTGCTTAAGTACAAGATTGCCAACAAAAAATGACTCTGAGATTGAGGGTCGTAAACATGAGGGTGAGGGTGTTTAAAGTACAAGATTGTCAACAAAAAATGACTTTGAGATTGAGGGTCGTAAACATGAGGGGGGGGGGGGGGGGGGGGTATACGTACAAGATTGCCAACAAAAAATGACTTTGAGATTGAGGGTCGTAAACATGAGGGGGGTGTTTAAAGTACAAGATTGCCAACAAATAATGACTTTGAGATTGAGGGTCGTAAACATGAATGGGGTGTTTAAAGTACAAGATTGCCAACAAATAAAGACTTTGAGATTGAGAGTCGTAAACATGAGGGGGGTGTTTAAGTACAAGATTGCCAACAAATAATGACTTTGAGATTGAGGGTCGTAAACATGATGGGGGGTGTTTAAGTACAAGATTGCCAAAAAAATAATGACTTTGAGATTGAGGGTAGTAAACATGAGGGTGGTGTTTAAGTACAAGATTGCCAAAAAAATAATGACTTTGAGATTGAGGGTAGTAAACATGAGGGTGGTGTTTAAGTACAAGATTGCCAAAAAATAATGACTTTGAGATTGAGGGTAGTAAACATGAGGGTGGTGTTTAAGTACAAGATTGCCAAAAAAATAATGACTTTGAGATTGAGGGTAGTAAACATGAGGGGGGTGTTTAAGTACAAGATTGCCCAAAAAATAATGACTTTGAGATTGAGGGTAGTAAACATGAGGGTGGTGTTTAAGTACAAGATTGCCCAAAAAATAATGACTTTGAGATTGAGGGTAGTAAACATGAGGGTGGTGTTTAAGTACAAGATTGCCAAAAAATAATGACTTTGAGATTGAGGGTAGTAAACATGAGGGTGGTGTTTAAGTACAAGATTGCCAAAAAAATAATGACTTTGAGATGGAGGGTAGTAAACATGAGGGTGGTGTTTAAGTACAAGATTGCCAAAAAAATAATGACTTTGAGATTGAGGGTAGTAAACATGAGGGTGGTGTTTAAGTACAAGATTGCCAAAAAAATAATGACTTTGAGATGGAGGGTAGTAAAATGAGTTTAAAGTACAAATGAAACTATTGTTAATGGAAACATCTAAAAAAAATGTTTTTAAAAGTGCAGAGAATCGGACCCAGAACCATTGGCATGACAGACAGACAATCTACCAATGAGCTATCGAGGCTTTCAGTGTTTTGATGAATTCCTTAAGTCATGTTGCCTGTTGAACACTCTCTAACCCACTAATCTAAAATGTTATCTGTTTCCAGTGTTGTTTTAAGTATTTAATTATTCAAACCATTATTGTTTGAAAGCTTGCATAAACATCTATGTGTAATGCAAAGTTTGAACAATGTACGCCTTCTATTTCCCGAGAAAAATTATGCCAACGTTAAAGTTTGGAGATTAGACCATGGACGCAACACACACACACACACACATAACCGAAAAACTATCATACTATTTTTTTTTTTATACTATAGACTCACTTCGTGTTAACTTTGTTAACACGAGTGAGCCAAAAAGCATTAACAAATTTATCATGAAACATACATAAATGCCATAAATGCGGTGAAAAGGGCAACTTTTCTGGATTTGTATTTTGTTTTTGAAATAAAACTATGCTCAGATATTGAAAAAAAAAAATCGTCTGCAGAACAAGACTTTGAACTGGAAATTACGACGACACAGAACTTGAATGTGAAGGAAGTAGAATCGCATGATGCCAATGTCAATGCGCTCATGTCGGGCGCATGAACTGCACACACACACATGTGTCAAACTGTACCTTTCATTGATTTCCTCTACAAGACTCCGCATACTTAAAATTAATCAAAATGGCTGCAAAAGTCAAAAGATAGAACTCCAACCATCACAAAAACTGAAAGAACAAACAAGAACGACAGTCTTGCCCCAATCAGTGTTGGAACTCATTCTTGAGTTGACGTCCGAATCTTTGTCTTCTCACGTCACCAGTAACAACGTAGCAAGTCTAACATTTTCTCCAATAATACATTCCGAATTGAGCAAGGCACATCAAATTCCCGCACTTCAAATACAAATTGATTTCACTTGCGGCTTCAGGTGGCTTGGAGACGAAAAAGACATAGCCCAAAAAGGTGAGAGAACCGTTTTCTTCAAACTACAGTCGTCAATAAAAGCGTATTGTTCCCCCTGAGACACGATTTGAAACGATTTTTCAGCAACAAGAGGCTGTCTAACAACTTTAACCCTTTCGCCGCCAGACATTTTTCAGCCCCAAAAATACCATTAAACTTTACTGGGTAGAGACAAAAATATTTCTGCAATATTGTGATTTCCTCTGTCACATATATAATATTATGCCTGTGCTTACCTCCCCAAAATTAAGAAAATAGGGTCTTTGGATAACAGGTCTGGATTTGATGCCTTTTAGTGACATGGGTGTTAACCCTTTCACCGCCAATGTCGCATTTTTGCACCACAATGGTTTAACACCCATGTCACTAAAAAGCATCAAATCAGGGCCTGTTATCTGAAGACCCTATTTTAGTCAATTTTGGGAGGTAAGGATAGGCCTATTGCTATACATGCTACAGAGGAATTTGCAGTATTGCAGATCTTATTTTCTCTCTATCAAGGTAAGTTTAATGGTACTTTTTGATGAAAAATGTCTGGCGGCGAAAGGGTTAAACCATTGCGGTGAAAGGGTTAAGTCTTTCTGACAAATGAATACGGTATTCTAGTTTCTACAGACTACAAAGTGACACTTTTTTTTTCTCTGGGACTGAGACCCAGGTGCCTTAAGCCCTTATAATACGATGAACAAAATCTAAATTCTGTGTCAAATTTGGGTGGGTGTGTCGTATGCCTTATAGCAAAATGTGCCGCACTGACCGACAAATGCAGTAATAAACCCGTTAACCCTCTCACTCTGATCAATCAAACCGATAATCTATATTGAATACCAAGTGATGGGAAGTAACTCCGAACGTCACACCAAATCTTTTATTTTAAAAAATCACCCAGAATAAAGTCTAACTCACATTTCAGTTCTGAAAGATGCATATTGAATAGCAATGATGATATTTTCATTCCAAAGCTAACACACTGTCACACAACAAACCATGAATTGGAATTAAAAAAATCGGTAATGGCGCTCCGAGCATCGCGCCGAGTCAATACTGCGCAAGTCACGTGGAAAGAAGAAAAAAATTTGGGGTCACTTCGAAAAATCCGTTCAAAAAGACTAGTGGGTGCTTTCCCTTGCTGTAAGAACCAAAAACGGACCAGCGAGAGTCAGGAACAGGAAGAACTAACTTAGTATATTGCATTGTGGGTAGGGCAAAAGTGAAACTACTAGACCGGGCGTTCAGCGGGCGCAATCGGCGCTACGGGAGCCAATGGTAAAGAAAAAATCGGTCAGATCTGGCGTATGTAGCCGTGAGAGGGTTAAAGTTGTCCCGCATCTCTTTAGAAACCATTTTTTTTTAACATTATTATGTTGAAGTCAAAATTCAAGATAAAAAACTAAAGAATAAAATAATAATAACGATGCGTATATTTTGATTTGACAATAAGAGAGAGAGAGAGAGAATATTGGAATAATAATACAGTGGAACCTCCCTTATAAGACCTTCAAAAATGAGGTCTTATAAAGGAGGGGTCTTATAAGGGAGGTAATGTTAATACTTACCAAGAAGGGCAATGTCTCAGAGAAGTAGGTCTTATGTGGGAGGGAGTCTTGTAATGGGAGGTCTCATAAGGGAGGTTCCACTGTAATAATAATAATCATAATCATACTGACACGTCGTAAATCTTGATCTGACAGTCGTCAGAGGCAGTCACCAGGAGCTGGGAATCAGGAGAGAAACACAAGGAGCGAATCGGCATAGCGTGACCTGAAAAGTCAAATATACGTTTTTAGTATTTGGTACTTTATAGACACAGGCGTCTCTGTGCAATTCGGGTTGCTCCCACCTGGAGAGCGCGTTGCATGCGGTTTTTGTGCGACTGATGAAGAAGCAAAGAGGGGGGGGGGTATAAATTTTGTCCAAATTACAACTTTTTCGTTGCGCATTTCCGCAGATCCTCCTAAAGTTTTTAAATACAGTGACAGAATAGTTGCATGGGAGCAACTACGCAAAATGAAAAAACCTGAAAGGCCGGGGTCTAGGGGTAATGTTTCCCTGCAGCTCAAGAAAAAAAAAGATTTATGAAGGTATTTTAGTTTGCTTTTTCCACAATTCATACAAATGCTTATTTAAAAGTGTTTGAAAAATACAGTAGACACATAAAGATCTCGTTTGACAAATTTAAACATAGGAGCTTCCTTTTCTGGTAAAATTCAAAAACAGGAAATCCTTGTATACCAGGAAAAGTTGCACCCCTGTGAATCATGTAAACCAGTCTGTCGTTTCCAACTATGATTGCCAGATAACAGAGGGTACAGTTGCTTCTGGTTCTGGTACTATACGCCGAAGAACGAACAAAAAATGGTGTTTTACGTCCTCTCGGTCTGGAACAGACACATATGGGACATTTGTAGATACAAAGATGGTGGGAACAATACTGGAGGCAATGCCAGGAGGCAATGCACCACCAGTAAAGTCCCGATTCTTTAACAATACAGATAGGTGTAGCAGTAACCACGCCTCGGTTAAACCTCATCGGCTATGGTACCACCACATACAGTTAGTAAGTACTATACGTCGAAGGAGCCTATGAAGGCTATGTACTCGACGGAACTGGGACAGCGCACTGATAATTGACATATAACTTTATAAGATGCCCCCGTGGGGATACCGGGGGTCTTTTGTACAAACAGCTCCCCCACTTTCTGGAAGTTCTGTGCTTGTAACTTCCTCTATTTCTGTCATCCTCTCTCTGGGATTTCTCAAAATGGCTGACAGTCACCCTACCAAATTTAAATGCTCATAACTCCAAAACGGAAAAAAAAGTTACAAGAATGGTTCTTATATCATTTGAAAGAGAATTGTCTGAAGTTTTTAACTGTACCATTTTCTCAGAATGGTCATTTTGACACTTAGTGTCCCTTTCATGGTGCTAGGTCACAATTGCACAAGTTACCTAAACCTACAAAGATTGCTCAGACAGAGAGAGTGACACAAGAAACAGACAGACAGACAGACAGACAGACATGTCTTCTCACCTTCCAGGGTGTGTATCTGTTTCCCTGTGGTGATGTCAAACACGTTCACTATCCCGTCCAGAGCACCTGACGCTATGTACTTGCCGTCCGGACTCTGCCACACATACAAACCCATTCATAGCAACATGGATGCTCCTGCTTTCAGGATGTCCTGAAGTTCAGGATGTTTTTGTCCAGGATGTCCTGAAGTTCAGGATTTTTGGTCCAGGATGTCCTGAAGTTCAGGATGTTTTTTGTCCAGGATGTCCTGAAGTTCAGGATGTTTTTTGTCCAGGATGTCCTGAAGTTCAGGATTTTTTTGTCCAGGATGTCCTGAAGTTCAGGATGTTTTTTGTCCAGGATGTCCTGAAGTTCAGGATTTTTTGGGTCCAGGATGTCCTGAAGTTCAGGATTTGTTTGTCCAGGATGTCCTGAAGTTCAGGATTTTTTTGGTCCAGGATGTCCTGAAGTTCAGGATTTTTTTTGTCCAGGATGTCCTGAAGTTCAGGATTTTTTGTCCAGGATGTCCTGAAGTTCAGGATTTTTTTTGTCCAGGATGTCCTGAAGTTCAGGATTTTTTTGTCCAGGATGTCCTGAAGTTCAGGATTTTTTTGTCCAGGATGTCCTGAAGTTCAGGATGTTTTTTGTCCAGGATGTCCTGAAGTTCAGGATTTTTTGGTCCAGGATGTCCTGAAGTTCAGGATTTTTTGTCCAGGATGTCCTGAAGTTCAGGATTTTTTGTCTTGGATGTCCTGAAGTTCAGGATTTTTTTGTCCAGGATGTCCTGAAGTTCAGGATTTTTTTTGGTCCAGGATGTCCTGAAGTTCAGGATTTTTTTGGTCCAGGATGTCCTGAAGTTCAGGATTTTTTTGTCCAGGATGTCCTGAAGTTCAGGATTTTTTTTATTGCCTGGAGCCGGCGTCGCCAGATTATGAGAATTTGAGAAGATGCATTTTGCTGGTTATAGAGGTCATGAAGTTTAACCAGAAGTGAAAGTGCAACGAGAGCCTGTCAGTTACATTGGAAACTGTTGTTTCCCTTCAGCTTCCAGGGGGCATTGCCCCCCCCCCCCCCCCCCGGAATCCCCATGAGGGGCGTTGTCCCTGCACTCCGCTGGGGCCTGGACCCCTGTCTTGCAGGATTTTTGAAATTTCCCAGGAGCACCCATGTATGATGCAACAACCATGCCCATACACACACAAAATATATCATATTTTTCTGACTATACGGCGCCTTTTTTTTTCTCTTCCCAGATTGAGAACCCTGCGCCTTGTTATATGAATCATAAAATAGTACCAGGGCTCCCAATCGCCCCGCAAAACAAGGGGTCCCAGGGACTCCTTCACTTACAGCATAGAGGGTCCTAGAGGCGGGATAGAGGGTCCCAGTGGCATTGCGAATGCTAAAAATAATTTTTCTAGTGCATCCCTGGGACCCCCTGCACATTCTTTTAGAGGGTCCTTTAGAATTTTAGTACTTTATAGACCCCCCCAAATGGGGGTTCCTGGGAGCCCTGACTGTACGAAAATAAAGTACAGTAGACACACAAAGATATTGCTTGACAAATTTTTAAAAACAGGAACTTCCTTTTTTATGGTAAAATTCAAAAACAGGAAATCCTTGTTTTCAACAGGAAAAGTTGCACCCATGAGACACAAGACCTATTTCTCCGAGACACTGCCCTTCTTTGTAAGTATTAAAATTACCTCCCTAATATACACAACTCCCTCCCATTTAAGACCTCATTTGGGATGATTTTTGAAGGTCTCAAGTCGTTCCGGCCATATATGTCCGGAATTAATAGACAGCTGTCAGTTTGATGCATTTGAAGTAAATCTGTGCAAACACCATACCTTGGTCACTTCTAAACTCGCTTCGCTCCCTTAGACCACAATTTTGCCTCGGACTTTGCTTTGGTAGTGGTTGGTTGTGGGGAAACCAATCAGTGTAAAGAATTTTTCTACCACTCCCCTAAGTCTAAACTTGAAGTAAAAACCCATAATCTTCTTTCATTTCTCCTTTTGTTTATGTATGTTTTGTTTATGTGTATGGCTGGAGTGATTTGTGAGGTTTTTTAATAATTCAAAATCATTGTGATGCGAATGAGTTAACAGGGAGGCTTCACTGTACTATTCAAAATTCCACAATAATAGTACATTCCAGTCAGTGAGTCACTCACATAAGCGATGCTGAGCGTAAACTTCCCGCGGGTATCTAGGGACATTTCCTTTCGCCCTGAGTCCACGCCAAACAGGTTGATCTTGCCCACGGTTAAATACAGTGGAACCTCCCTTATAAGGCCTCCCATTATAAGACTCCCTCCCACATAAGACATACTTCTCTGAGACATTGCCCTTCTTTGTAAGTATTAAAATTACCTCCCTTATAAGACCCCTCCCTTATAAGACCCCTCCCTTATAAGACCCCTCCCTTATAAGACCTCATTTTGGATGATTTTTTAAGGTCTTATAAGGGAGGTTCCACTGTACCACTAAAAATAAAATTCCACAATAAATAAATCAAATTTCCCAGTCACTCACATAAGCGATGCTGAGCGTAAACTTCCCCCGGGTATCCAGGGACATTTCCTTTCGCCCAGAGTCCACACCAAACAGGTTGATCTTGCCCGTGTGGCTGCCGGAGGCGAGGAATCGGGAGTCTGGGGAGAAGGCCACGGTCCAGGCGTCCACGGGGCCCGCGTCGATGGACTTGGCCTGCTTGCCGTTCTCCAGGTCCCACACCTTTACGTGACTGTCCAGCGAGCTGGAGGCGGCCACTGAGGCTCCGTTAAGGATCAAAACTAAACTAAAAGCCTACGTAATAGGAATTGTTCGGAAAAAATTAAGGGGAGTAATTTCATGGTGTGTGGGAGTGACCTTGCCTAATTCAATCGGTCAAACAGGGGGGAGTCACTCCACCTTCAGGTAGATCCCCAGCTCTCGGCTCCCGTGTTTGATTAGACTTACATCACTTAGAACACCGTGCGTCGTTTTAAAATTGGATGTCATTTATATTTTTACGTCACATTATTTAGCAAGTTCTCTCAGTTTGTGGATACTGGACGCCCCTCATTTTTCAAAAAGAATGTTTGCAAGTCGCTGACTCGCATCCTGCGGTCTCAACCTTAAACGCCATTGTTGCATTGTTGCTATGGAATTTGACCGAGTAATGGACATGTGACATGTATAACATTAGCCCTATCCTTACCTCCCAAAATTAAGAAAATAGGGTCTTTGGATAACAGGTCCTGAGTTGATGCCTTTTAGTGACATGGGAGTTAAATCACTGTGGTGCAAAAATGCGACATTGGCGGTGAAAGGGCTAAACTAAAGCCCGCAGCTTCTTCTTCTTCTTCTTCTTCGATCGCTCAGACAGTTTCCTGTCAATTATGAGCGCAGATGCATCATGCTGCCGTTATGCGCCTAACTCAAGACCTGTTTACCCCCTACACAAGTCTTGAGTAGTCTGGATAGCTGAAATGAGTAGTTTTGGTGCAAAATGTGTAGTTTTATCCATTAAGCCATCAAATAATGTATACCAGGAAAAGTTGCACCCATGCACACACACACACACTCGCTCTCTCTCTCTCAAACACATCTATGCATGCGTGCACGCACACGCACACACACACACAAAGGATACGAGTTCCGAGAGAGTTGATATCCACAGACACCACTCCCAACTGATGTCCTTCTAGGGTGTGACGAAGTTCTAATCTGTCTTCGTACCTGAAATAATGCAGAATAGATATCATCATCATCATCATCATCATCTTTATCATCATCACTGTCTTCTAGCGTCCTTCTAGGGTGTGACGAAGTTCTAATCTGTCTTCGTACCTGAAATAATGCAGAATAGATGTCATCATCATCATCGTCATCATTGTCATTATTATCATCATTATCATCAATGTCATTGTCATCATTATCATCGTCATCATCATCAATGTCATCGTCATCATCATCAATGTCATCATCATCATCTTTATCATCATCACTGTCTTCTAGCGTCGTTCTAGGGTGTGACGAAGTTCTAATCTGTCTTCGTACCTGAAATAATGAAGAATACATGTCATCATCATCATCCTCTTCATCACTGTCATTGTCATCATTATCATCATCATCATCACTGTCATTGTCATCATTATCATCATCATCATCCTCTTCATCACTGTCATTGTCATCATTATCATCATCATCATCATCAATGTCATCGTCATCATCATCATCACTGACTAACCATTTCCAGACTTTGACAGTGTCGTCAACAGACCCTGTGACGACGACCTCGGCCCCTAGCCGGACTTTTGTCGGTACGAAACAACACAGCGAATAACAAAAGTAATCACCAACCATTTCCAGACCTTGACAGTGTCGTCAACAGACCCTGTGACGATGACCTCCGCCCCTAACGGTTCTTTTGTCGTTACGACACAACACAGCGAATAACAAAAGTAATCACCAACCATTTCCAGACTTTGACAGTGTCGTCAACAGACCCTGTGACGATGACCTCTGCCCCTAACGGGTCTTTTGTCGTTACGACACAACACAACACAGCGAACAACAACAGTAATCACCAACCATTTCCAGACTTTGACAGTGTCGTCAACAGACCCTGTGACGATGACCTCCGCCCCTAACGGGTCTCTGTCGTTATGACACAACACAACACAGCGAACAACAACAGTAATCACCAACCATTTCCAGACTTTGACAGTGTCGTCAACAGACCCTGTGACGATGACCTCCGCCCCTAACGGGTCTCTGTCGTTATGACACAACACAACACAGCGAACAACAACAGTAATCACCAACCATTTCCAGACTTTGACAGTGTCGTCAACAGACCCTGTGACGATGACCTCCGCCCCTAACGGGTCTCTGTCGTTACGACCCAACACAACACAGCGAACAACAACAGTAATCACCAACCATTTCCAGACTTTGACAGTGTCGTCAACAGACCCTGTGACGATGACCTCCGCCCCTAACGGGTCTCTGTCGTTATGACACAACACAACACAGCGAACAACAACAGTAATCACCAACCATTTCCAGACTTTGACAGTGTCGTCAACAGACCCTGTGACGATGACCTCCGCCCCTAACGGGTCTCTGTCGTTATGACACAACACAACACAGCGAACAACAACAGTAATCACCAACCATTTCCAGACTTTGACAGTGTCGTCAACAGACCCTGTGACGATGACCTCCGCCCCTAACGGGTCTCTGTCGTTACGACCCAACACAACACAGCGAACAACAACAGTAATCACCAACCATTTCCAGACTTTGACAGTGTCGTCAACAGACCCTGTGACGATGACCTCCGCCCCTAACGGGTCTCTGTCGTTATGACACAACACAACACAGCGAACAACAACAGTAATCACCAACCATTTCCAGACTTTGACAGTGTCGTCAACAGACCCTGTGACGATGACCTCCGCCCCTAACGGGTCTCTGTCGTTATGACACAACACAACACAGCGAACAACAACAGTAATCACCAACCATTTCCAGACTTTGACAGTGTCGTCAACAGACCCTGTGACGATGACCTCCGCCCCTAACGGGTCTCTGTCGTTACGACCCCAGGCCGCCGTCCAGATGCTGTCATCGTGAGCTGCAAAAAACCCACCCCGCAATAAAATAAACAATGTTATTTCGTTCAGGGGGGGGGGGGGGCAGTGGGTGGATGCCTCATGCCTCCATACGGGGAACTGGACAACACACCCCCCCCCCCCCCCACCACGAGTCTCTCTATCGTGTGCTATATATAAGTTTTAACGTTAACTTTCATCCATTTACAGAATTAAAAATATGCATTCAAATTTCGATACATTTAGTAAAACTAGAAGAACAAGGCAAGACGGAAGGAACGTAACGAACCAAGACTGTGACAGGGGGTGTTGATCTGCATCTTTACCCAACAAAATTTTTAAACCCTAGGATGCAAATTAGAGATTTTGGTAAAGGTAAAGATGTGCCACCCCCCCTGCATTTCTCGGTTAATTGCAATTTTCCGTTTTTGCCTTTCTTACCAAACATAAAGCTGTATTTTATTAACCTTTTTAGCTAATAACCTTTTCGGAATACTAACCCTATCCCTAACCCTAACCTTACCCCACCCACCCCTATAAGACGGGAAAACGCAATGAACCATGACTGTGACAAATGGCGCCGTGTACTGCAATACATAGGGGAGGGGGGGGGGGGGGGGGGGGTCTATTAGATAATGGCCTAGGGTTAGGGATAGGGTTAATAGTATTCCAAAAAGGTTATTAGCTAAAAAGGTTAATAAAATACAGCTTTATGTTTGGTAAGAAAGGCAAAAACGGGAACATGGAATTAACCGAGAAATGCAGGGGGGGTGGCACATCTTGACCTTTACCGAGATTTCTATTTCAGTAGTTTCGACAAACATTCCAATAATGGTGTAAACCAGAACCAGAACCACTGACCAGTTCAATCAAAGCATAATCTAAAAATAATAATAAAAAAAAAAATACACAATCAATCAAGATGTTGTCAGTTGTCAATAAAAGTTCACTTTCCATCGAGTTAATACTAGCCTCAGAGATGGTGCTAAAACTTTTCACTTTAAACCTTAGGCCAATTTCAACAATTTTAGGCCCTCTCACTCGGTCACAAGTGTTGTCGATCTCTGCTTGCTTGTTAACTGATCCCCCAAACGAAAGTAGCGACTGCCCGCTTATAAGTTTTGTCTTCTTTTTGGGAGGCATTTCAATCAAAAACCAGTGAAACACTGACGCTAAAGGACGACAAGATCACACAGACTCACACTACGGTGTGGCAAACGTCCGCCATAAGCAGCAAGGGAAGCAACTCTCACGAGGCAATTGGCCTTGTTCTACTTCTAGCAAAATCATGACGCGACAAAGTTAGCTTTTTGATCTCGGTCACACGCGGTGCAAGCAAACTTTGTTTCACTTCGTTGTTCATAAAAAAAAAACGGATACACTTCGTTGTTCATAAAAAAACGGACATACTCGTGCCGATTTGGTAATCAAACCTTCGGCCCACTGGGCCGACAGGACGGTTGACTTTTAGGACATTTTTTGTAATTTTCGGCGAATCGCCGAAGGCCGACGGCAAACAACAACCCTGTAGCCTTCATACTAGGCTCCTTCGACGTATTACAAAAAGAACCAGCACACAAAAAGTTGACCATTAAACAGAGAACCTTACAAAACTCACCAGCTTCTTGCTTGAAAACAGTGGAGTGCTGAAAAAAACGAAGAAAAAAACATGGAACTTAGCTCAACCACTGCAGATGTTAACTAAATTACCATCTTCCTCACAAAATAAATTACAAGTGAAAGTTTGGATTCATACACTCGTTATCAATGTTTGTCATACACAGCAGAACAAATTTCTTCTTCTTCTTCTTCCCCGTTGATCGGCCTCCTTCATCAAATTGAAGATTCTGCCAATGTTGGAGTCTTGGACACACAAAAAAAAGAAGAGAAAAACAATGGTCATGAATGCGCACAGCCAAGCCACAGCAAGGAAGAAAATTGAAGAAGAAAAAACAATAAGCAAATAAACAGAAAAAAATAATGAAATAAACATAACACAACAAACAGAAAGAGTGAGCGGGGGGGAGGGATACAAAGAAAAATGTAGAGAACACTCAGAACAGTGTCCGTAGTCTGATGCGCCCAGCATTAGTGGAGCTGCCGGACAGGCTGAAATGCCTTTCAGTTTCAGCCCCCAGCAAGCTGAGGACCTAGTCAGAACCTCCAATCCAAGCTGGTCTCTTCCTCCTCGGCAGCGACGAGGCCACAGCCTACAATTCAAAAGAGTCTAAATACCGATCAAACGTATTCCTCCCATTATTGTGTCCCAGGAAGGACCACATCAGGGAGTGGAATGATCTGCGGCAGGACGACCTCTGCTCCTTCACTGCTGTCACCCCCAGTGGGTCAGCGGTGCAAGGGAATCATCAATAAACCCATCAGCCTCACCCCCCCCCCCCCCCCCTCCACTCCCTGTTTCCAGGGCTCAGCATCACGCTCAGACCCGAGAAGCGGTCTGGGTCACTAAAACTCAAACACCCCTATGTCCATGCAGCAGTTTAGGCCCTTTATTAGGTCCGGTCAGATCAGGTAGCTAGGACATTACTACGTCATTAGGCCTCTTCATTGTCCTTTCATTTTTGTTTGAACTTTTGCACAGCTGAGACTCAGACTGAGACTGAGACTAGTCTCAGTCAGTGAGACTGAGGTTTTTATATTTTGTTTTTGTCAAATCTGCCTTAATTTTAGTCAGGATGGAACCGACCCCCCCCCCCCCCCCTTTCTTTCCTGAGGGTGCCAGAATGATCAATTAAATGATCGTGGGTGACGGTCCCAAAGAGAAGAAGAAGAAGAAGAAGAAAAAAATCAAAAGTCTTGCACTTACCCCGCTCATCGTGTTGTTGCGATGCAGTTCAGAGAACCGGAAGTTGTGTGTTGCTACTTCCTGTGACACTATTCTAGACCTCAGCTACAAATTAACCTATAACGCAAACTGTCCTCAGGTCTAGGATCTCAGGAACCTCGCGCAACGGTTGCGGTTGTGTCTACACGCTCAAACAACTTCTTGTTGGCGGTGCGCGGACACAATCAACACTTTGATTAATTTGCTATTGAAATTATAGGCTATTTTCAGTCTTCTGTGGCGACCACCTTCTTCTTCGTCTTCGTCGTCGTCGTCGTCGTCTTCTTCTTCTTCTTCTTCTTCTTCTTCTTCTTCTTCTTCTTCTTCTTCTCTCTCTTAACCCGTTGACTGCCAGAGAAAATTAAAGAAAAAATCATTGGGGAAATATTTCCATGAAAAAGACAACTGATTGAGCCAATCTGGCAAAATGGTCTGGGGATATTACTCTCTTGACTGTGTTAGAGAAAAAGCCAGCATATCAGGGTTATTCCTGATCTGATGACATCATCAGTTATGTCATCAGGGCCTGATTGATTGATTGTATTCACGTTGAGATAGCATGAGACTTAGCATGATGCTAACTTAGAAGCTCTTCCAATGTCCTATAGGATTTAATAGGACTTTTGGAAGAGCTTCTAAGTTAGCATGATGCTAAGTCTCATGCTATCTCAACGTGAATACAGGCACAGGTCAGTATGTGATACGTTGGTGACAGTCAAGGGGTTAAGGACCCACGGTCAATGAGCTGACCATTCTGGCTCCTTTTGAAGAAGGAAAAAAAAGACTATAAAAAAGATATTTACATATGTAAATGTACGCACGTGAGAGTGTGACCATTACAGAAAAAGAAAGAAGCACTTGTAAAGGTAAAGCTGTGCCCCCCCCCCCTGCATTTCTCGGTTAATTCTATTTTTCCGTTTTTGCCTTTCTTACCATACATAAAGCTGTATTTTAGGAACATTTTCAGCTAATTATCTTTTTGGAATACTAACCCTAACCCTACCCCTACCCCCCACTATGTACTGCAGTACACCGCGATTTGTCACAGTTGTGGCTCGTTGCGTTTTTCCGTCTTATAGGGTGGGGGGTAGGGTTAGGACTAGGGTTAGGGTTAGGGTTAGTATTCAAAAAAGATAATTTGGTGAAAATGTTCCTAAAATACAGCTTTATGGGTTAGGGTTATTCCTTCCATTCCGTCTTATAGGGTGCGGGGGTAGGGTTAGGGGGCTAGGGTTAGGGTTAGGGTTAGTATTCCAAAAAGATAATTTGGTGAAAATGTTCCTAAAATACAGCTTTTTGTATGGTAAGAAAGGCAAAAACGGAAAAATACAATTAACCGAGAAATGTAGGGGGGGGGGGTGGCACATCTTGACCTTTACCGGAACCAGGGTACTGCTTCTACCACCTATGCCGGAAGACTCTCAAGGCCTGGGGAGAAGAAACGTATTAGGCATAAGACAGAAGAGAAGACAAAAGAGAAAAGGACTATAAATAATATAAGTGTTTGCAAATTATTTTTTTTTAAAGAGAGTTTGGTTTGGGTTGTTAGACCGATGATCCCTGAGTGGGGGCCATCAGACATGACGGGTGCAGCAGGCGGGTGTCCGTTCAGGTACTTCCAGACTCCAGCTGCGAAACTCTGCGGAGTTCTGGCCTCCACGTGACTGCTGATGTTGGCAGGTCATTCCACTCCCTGATTGTCCGGGGAAAGAAGGAGATTTGACAGTAGTACTATAACTGCGTCCGACACTGAGGAATGACTCAGGAGCTGCTACGAGTGACCTCTTCGTATTGTTGCCGCTCTGGCTGAGGTATTAGGTGAATGAAAAATGGTGTTTTACGTCCTCTCGGTCATAGACACATATGGTATTAGTATTAGGTACTTTATAGTCACAGAGGCGTCTCTGTGAAATTCGGGTTGCTCCCACCTGGAGAGCGCGTCGCAGCCAGAGGCGCGCCACCCAATTTTTTGTTTAAAAATTTTTTTGCATGCGATTTATGTGACTGATGAGGAAGGAAAGGGGGGGGGGGAAATTTTGACCAAATGACAACTTTTTCGTTGCCACTGGGTTTAACGTATGCTAAGTGCATGGGCACACGGGACCTCGGTTTATCGTCTCATCCGAAAGACTCCACGTTCAGACCGTAAGGCCTAGTGCAAAGTGAGAGGGGAAAAAAACCTGTACCCAGGTTCGAACTCGGGTTTACTTGACACAAAGCGAACGCGCTACCACTGTGCCACTCTACACTGTGCCACTCAATGGGACATTTGTAAATACAAAGATGATGGTGGGAACAATGATACTGGCTGCAATGCCCGGAGGCAGTGCAACACCAGTAAAGTCCCGAGTTTTCAAACAATATAGATATGTGCAGCGGTAACCACGCCTCGGATAAACCTCATCGGCTATGGTACCGCCACAATAGTTGAGAATGATGGATAAAGAGGTATTAGATATTGTGTATCAGGTACTTTATAGTCACAGAGGCATCTCTGTGAAATTCGGGTTGCTCCCACCTGGAGAACGCGTCGCAGCCAGAGGCGCGCCACCCTTTTTTTGTTTTGTTTTTGGCATGCTATTTGTTTTAATGTGTGATTGATGAGGAAAGAAAGTGTGTGTGTATGTGTGTGTGTGTGTGTGTGTGTGTGTGTGTGTGTGTGTGTGTGTGTGTGTGTGTGTGTGTTAAATGTTTGACCAAATGACAACTTTTTCGTTGCCACTGGGTTTAAAGTGTGCTAAGTGCATGGGCACACGGGACCTCGGTTTATCGTCTCATCCGAAAGACTCCACATTCAGACCTTAAGGCCTAGTGCAAAGTGAGAGGAAAAATCCCTCTGTACCCAGGCTCGAACTCGGGTTTATTTGACACGAAGCGGCGAACGCGTTACCATGTTGTGCCGTGACTCTACACATTGCTGCTGTTGACACTCACCATGTCATTGAGTATTTTGAAGAGCATGGTGAGTCCGGTGGTCTGTCAGCGAGCTCCATTCCAGTCTCTGGAGCATAATGTTGGTGACGTTTGGCTGTCCCTGCCGGCTATCGATTCCAGACGAATCTGGCAGCCCTGCGCTGGATTGATTCCATCTTGTCAATACTCTTCTGAGCGCGAAGGGGTCCCACAGACCGAGCACACATCCGGATAGTCGAGGAGAGGTCTAACAAAGGCCATGTAGGGGCCTTCTCAGGGGCTCTCAATTCAGTGGAGACTACTTCGAGATTTCTTTGCAAGAAGCCAAGAGTCTGGCTGGCCTTCGCTGTGAAGGCATTGACGTGGACATGTCCCAGCTTCCGTTTACTTTGACCTATAGGTGAAGACGGGGTAAAAAGCCCATGGGCGGGTAAGAAGCCCATGCCAATTATCTCATTTGACCTATAGGTGAAGACGGGGTAAAAAGCCCATGGGCGGGTAAGTGTGACGAGGTAATGGGTTTAAAAGGCTAAGTCCCTAGGGAAGACTTTTAGTGTGTTAAATTTTCAAGTAGAAAATTTGCCTTTAGCCCACTTCTCTAGGGTATGGGAGATGAGCAACTTTCCCGGCCCCTTTTCATCTAATAAATTTATATTTGTGCCCGGGTTCTGGCTCGTATGATTGTAAGAAATACAAGTGGTTGATTTGCTCTTAATGGCAGACAGAGAGAAGTAGGGTTTTACATGAAATTACAACTCCCACTCTCATCAGTCTGACCAAAGGGTTCAGGATTATTTGACACTTGTATTTTATTTACTCACAAAATCTGCATAAGATCATGCAACAATAATAATAAAGCAGCTCAATGGCGCCAAAACAAAATATGAATGAAAAAACAATGAAATCCGAAAGGATTTACAAGACTTTTGTCTTTCTAGAAGGTTAGCCCCAAGCGAGAAGGGTCACTAATAATCTTCATTGTCCGGAGGAAAGTTCAAATGATTGGCGCGGTCCTGTGAACTTAGCTATTGTCAAGTTCCTCCGTAGGGATCGGCTAGTGCTGGGGTGGCTGGGCTTGCTCATCAGTTGAGAGTAGCTCCCAGTCGTTCCGGTTACGGCTTCGCGGGATGGCACGGTTCAGGCGTGGTCTCCTCGCGGATTCTGGGTGCGGGTCGTCTTGGCGGCGGCCCCGTCTTGATGCTTGTGAGTCCGGGATGATCGTCCGGCCCATGATGCCCTGCTGATAATCACAGGAGAAGGTGGATGTAGGTCTCTATGGCTTAGAGACAAGGGGCTTCAGTCGGCAGGGAATTAGTGAATCCCAACCGGCTAGAAGGCTTCCCTTGTACAATAGCACTAAGAACACATAATCTGAATTTCAGTTAACAAACTGAGATCAGTAAAACATAAAAGGTGATCAAGCCAACATCACTCTCCATCCAACACCTGGAAAGGAATGGTATCATAAAGTGCAAGATTGCAACCCACAGGTTTCCTACTAAAAATAGACAAAAGGGTTAGTAGGCATAAAATCCGGTTCTGGTACCAAAAGTGTTAAAGTCAAAAACACACACACACAAATAATCAGTGCACATAAATAGAACAGAATGTTTACCACTTCTTTTCAATAACATATCTATCTACTCCTTATTCATCATTGAACATAGGATCTAGATCAAAACTCGGATCAAACCAAACCAAATCTCAATCACCAGCCATCAATAATACTCACTAGTTGGGCTATTATGACTGGCTGGGAGAGGTTGAGTCTGCAATGTTGCTCTAGCTAGGTTTCAGCGTCTTGTGTGAAAACTTTTTCTCACTACTCCAATTATAGCCTTCACTTTCAAACAATGAAAGCCTGTGGTTGGTTTATAGCAATTGACACGTCACAAGATGATGCTATAATTTTATGCATACTAGTACCGAACAATCACGCGCCGGTTACATTGTTATCACGTGCCGACATTCCTATCCTTCTCGTGCTCGGAAAGGAAGGGTTCAAAGGGAGCCGACCGTGGTTGTCACTTTCTCGTGATGGGGAGGTAGATCGGGATTCAAAGAGACAAATGCCTTAATCGGCGTTCTGTTTGATGGTGGATGGCAATTAAAGTGGCGGCCCGAGAAAAGAAAGGGGGGGGGGTAGATAAGAAACGGAGAAAGCGGGTCGTGCGGGTCAATTACGTCACAGTAAGAAGCCCATGCCAATTATCTCATGAAATGAAGCAAATTTCAGTCACATTTTGCCCATGAGACGAACTTTAACACTCGTCTCATGGGCAAAATGTGACTGAAATTTGCTTCATTTCATGAGATAATTGGCATGGGCTTCTTACCCGCCCATGGGCTTTTTACCCCGTCCTCCCCTACTTGCTCCTCGATCATAATTCCCTAATTTACTTTTTGATGGTCGGTTGGGAGCTCTGTTGGTGCAGACTCATGCAGGGCGCATATGAACCTAACAGAATAGGCCTATAGAATGACCTATACTGCTTGCACTGGGTACTTTGAAGATCACTCCCCCAAACATCCCCCACCCACACCCCACCCCATCAAAATCATAATTACGACAATTTTTTTTTTTTTTCAACGTGACTATGTCAGGCGTCTCAAGGAAAATAATTCTCGATTGCTTCTCAACTTAACTTCGTAGAGCATGGCCACAGTCAAACCCCGCACCGATCGATGCCCCCTGGTGACGAGTCAGGAGCAGATAATTTTCTGTGGCTATATACAATACTAGTTCCTGACAGGCAAGGGCGATAATCTTCAATTAAGTAGGTGGCGCTCGCATCGCAGGGCACGAGACAGGGGCAGAGAATTTTCGGTATAAAGCTCAATTCGTCCAATATGCAATTTCTGAATAATTTACTAATCACTTTGTGGCGGTGCCATAGCCGATGAAGTTTAACCGAGGCGTGGTCACCGCTACAGCTATCTGTATTAATTTTTTAAAATCGGGACTTTACTGGTTTTGCACTGCCTCCGGGCATTGCCTCCAGTATTGTTCCCACCATATTTGTATTTACAAATGTCCCATATATGTGTCTGATTCAGACCAAGAGGACGTAAAATACAATTTTCGCTTTTTATGCAATTTCTGACTACTCTATCGTTTAAAAACTTGGAACTTTCCTGGTATTGCAGTACCTCCAGGATCGTCCCACCATCTTGCATAGTTATTAATGTCCCATATGTGCCTGTTCAGTCCAGGCCGGATGACGTTAAACGAACTTTTATCATGTCTCACTATTTGAGGGGCTTAGGGGAAGACGGGGTAAAAAAGCGCATGGGCGGGTAAAGAAGCCCAACCCAATTATCTCATGAAATAAAGAAAATTTCAGTCAAAATTGCCCATGAGACGAATGCTAAACATTAACGCTCGTCTCATGGGCAAAATGAGACTGAAATTTGCTTCATTTCATGAGATAATTGGGGTGGGCTTCTTACCCGACCCATGCGCTTTTTACCCCGTCTTCCCCTACACTGATCTTGAGGTGCCATAGTGGCGTTTTTACCCTCTTGATAAAAATGTACTGGATGCCTTCTATTATGTTTTACCATCACACACAACATTATCTTTTTTCTTTTTTTTAAAGCACCCCAACAACAACACATATTCAGCTATTCTATTAATTTATTTCCAAGTTACAAATGTCAATGTGCTTTGCTCTTGTACTACTGGGCGGAATTGCATGTCATGACTGGACGAAAGTGCATGGGGTATAGGACGAAATTGTCACAAGCAC
>CM065710.1:13019636-13024636 GCA_017654935.2 Phymorhynchus buccinoides
GAAAATGAATTAATCGAGAAATTGTAGGGGGGGGGGGGGGGCACATCTTGACCTTAACCGAAATTCTTTCTAATGTTAGTTCTGCTGTATTGAGTTAGTATTTCAAATTATTAGTAAGATAATGGCCTTTATCAGGACTGCAATTAATTATTGAACAAAAGCTAATTAGGCTGAAAATGTTTCATAAAATACAGCTTCATGTTTGGTAAGAAGGCAAGAAACGAAAAATTGAATTAATCGAGAAATGTATGGGGGGGGGCACATCTTGACCTTAACCGAAATTGCTTTCTAATGTTAGTTTCTTGCTGTATTGAGTTGTAATTTCAAATCATTTATTCCAGTTTCAATCATATTCACACCACCACCCACAAGGGTTTTCTAAATAAAATACAGGGTCCTGATTTAGTATTTGTCCCCTCTCTTAGGGGGTACACTGCGCAATTTTAGGACATTGTTTTGTTCATTTTTGTTTCTCAGGAACAATAAAGATATCTTAATGAAATTTTTGCACACTTATTCAGTACATTCCTGCCCATTTCCACCTAATTTGAAGTCTCTATGTGAAAGGGGTTATGAAAAAATATTGTAACCCAACCAAAACATTTCACAAGAAATCGTGGACCCTTACAAGCGCTGGATTGAAGCGCTGAATGGTGATGCTGATCATTTCTCCACTTTGGCCAAGACATCAAAGGGTGGGCAACTAACACATAAATTAGGATTGGCTTGAGTCATGTTATTCGTGTTCTTAATCTTGTCAAACAATGGTGAAAAATTTCAGAATCCTGTCAGGGTAATAAATATGATGAACACCACGAGTAAATGACTCAAGCATTGTTAGTTGCACCCTTTGGTATCTTGGCAAAAATGAACAAAAATTCCCCTCCGATTACGCAGTGTTCCACCTTAAGGGGATACGCTCACCCCCAGTTTCAATTTTAAAAGGTCAAGAGGAAAAAAACATAATGTGTGACTCAGCACCACGAAAGGGACATTTAAGTCGCTGGGCTAGTTTCTCACACAACAGGCCTGGAAAGTCCAAAATATAATTTTGGGTCAATTTTGAGTTACGGGTATTTTCGTGTTCTCTAACAAAAAAACATCCCATCTTTAATATATATAAAGGACAATCCTTGTTTATGGTCTCTAAATACTCCCAAAAGTGTTTTGAAATGAGTGGGTTGATGCATTTTCTTCAGCTAGGCAAAACTTAAAACTGTGATTTCTCAAAATGGCCAACAACCGCCCTACCAACTTTGAATGCTCATAACTCTAAAACGGAAAAAGATACAAGAATGGTTCTTGTATCATTAGAAAGAGCAGCCACTGAAGTGTTTAAAATTGTAGATTTTCTCAGAATGGTCAGTTTGTGACACTTAATGTCCCTTTCATGGTGCTGGGTCATACATTATGCACAATTACCATAAAATATGGCATCATTACCTTCAAGGATCTCGTGGCGTTATGACTTCTGTACTGCCCGGAACCATAATGCTTTGACAACCACGGCAAATTCGTCAACCACTTCTCCATGCATGCCTTGAGAACTGTCCCTGTAGTTATCATTATCATCATCGCGTGTCTCGTCATCGTCATAATCATCATCATCATTAACTTCATTGTCAAAAACACTGTAATCATCATCGGCATCTTAATCATCATCTTCCAAGGGCAAATTCTTCAACCACTTCCTCCATGCATGCCTTGAGAAACTGTCCCTGTAATTATCAGTATCATCATCATCATCTTTGTCATCATCATCATCATCATTCACTACACTCTGTCATCATTGTCAACACCCCACTGTCATCATCATCGGCTTCCTTATCATCATCTTAAACGGCAAAAATTCGTTCAAAAAACCACTTCTCAATGCCATGCCCTTGAAGGAAACTGTCACTGTAGATTTAATCAATATCATCAGCGGATGTATATCATTAGCAATCAACACACACGTGTTCATCAATTCATCCCATCTTATAATCATCATCATCATTGTCTGCTGCGTGCTTTGGGTCAGAATCATCATCGGCATCATTATCATCATCTTAACGGCAAATTCATCAACCACTTCTCCATGCATGCCTTGAGAACTGTCCCTGTAGCATCATTTATCTTCATCGATCATCATCATCAATATTATCTTCATCATTATCATTATCATCATTGTCAAATCCACTGTTCATCATCATCATCCATCATTATCATCATCATCTTTAACGGCAAATTCGTCAAACCACTTCTCCATGCATGCAAAAGCTTGAGACACTGGTCCCTGTAATTATCAATATCATCTTCATCGATATTAGCTGCATGGTATTTCATCGTACAACTCCACTGTAGGTCACAGTCCCATTCATTATGCATTCATCATTGTCAACAAAACCTCAGTTCACATCATCGGTACATTCATTTATCCTCTCACATTCTAACGGTCTGAATTCATTCAACCATCTTCCTCTACATGCATGCCTTGAGAAAACCGAGTCCCTGTTAGCATCATTATCATCATTCGATATTCTCGTCATTAATCATCATCAAAATTTGTCTCGATCTTATCATCAATTTACATCGCCAACACTGTCATTTCATCATTTCCCCATCATTCTCATCAGAACACTGTCATCACCATTGCATTATCGCATTATCGTTGCAACGCACTGTCATCGTCTAATCATTCATCATCAACATTGTGCCCTTTCATCATCATCATCATCATCATAAATTCATTAGCATCAACACTGACATCATCAGCGCCATCATCATCGTCAACACTGTCATCATCATCACCATCATCTTAACGGCAATTAATTACGTAGACAGCTTTCCCTTGGGTGCATGCGTTGAGAACTGTCCCTGTCTGATCATTGCATTCACCATCATCATTCAATATTCCTGTCATCATTGATATGTGAGTGTTCAACACTGTAATCACATCAAACACCATTTCACCCAGGACTAAAAGAGGGAAGTGGGAATGTGCGCAAGACCATGTGGGAAAACCTAGGCATCAATGTGGTCATGTTCCAGGCAGCGGGATGTATCCCTTCTCTTACCGTCTTTCAACTGCCGTGGGGATGGTTTTATCCCTGAGTCTATAAAGCGCACGGGTCAGACTAGCTTTAATTCTCCCATCCTAAGGACTTCAACGTTCCAGTTCGATTAACTCCCATCGAACTACATGGAATAGGGCGAGGAGACCGGAAATCGAACCCGGGTTGACTCACGCTGCATGCAGTCATGCAGTGCTATTGGAAAAGCTGAAGGATATTATCAACTATTCTGCACCTTCCGTTTTGCAGATACCATCTTCGAGCATTTAAAACATAGCCCTCGCCATTAACAGATAGTGCTAACTTGTCGGTCAGTTATGACAGAAAGTGCAGGGTCGGTTTCTCAGTCAATGTTCGGCTTAATAGAACAAAACTGTTTACCAGACCATTGTTTACACCCGAATGATGAAAACAGCCCTGGAATTTGCCACACACATGCGCTAACGGGAATTTGAGAAAAAAAAAAAAACAAACTAATTCACATCGGTACATGACTCGCGATATAAACAACCGATTGCAACTCGGCGCCCTCGCGATCAATTTTCACTTCATTTTCTATTGAAAAGTTCAAAATTCTCACATCATCGTATTTTCCAGTGATAATATAATCTAAATGGATTCATTTCAAGCCCTAATTTACAATCTTTACCATTAAAAAAAACTGCCTACGGAAAAGCTCTTTGAATCCGATCAGTAAAAGCCTGGCCGCCATTTGCATTCGTGGTTTCGGTCAATCCTTGCGTCTTTTCATACGAACGGAAACAAATAATAGACGTTTTTTTTGAACGAGCCGGAATTTTCAGCGTTCACCCGGAATTTATTATTTTACCCGTGGAATTTAGCAAATTGTCCCGGGATAATTCCATCGACAAAACCGGAAGGGTAAACAGGTCTGTGTTACGCCTAAAGGGGTCTAAGAAACACCCTAAACGTTTGCTAAGGTCAGATCACTCTTTAAGCTTACTCTTCACTTTTGGGAGAGAGAGAAAAGAGTTGCTATCAAAAGGGAGATAAACCATACCTCTCCGTCAGTTTGTACAAAGTTTTCGATTTCACCCACAGTCTATTTTTGTGTGCAGAAAATTAAATTTGCACTATAATATTATGCCATCTAACATGATGAAAAATGAAGAAAGAGCACTCAAAAACACCTGCGTTTGTTTAATTTGCTAAAATCATCCCGTTGTTGTTTTTCACGATAGACTAAAGAATATTTGCTGTGACAAGCTTGTTGTTTTGGTCTTCCATTTGCTGAAAGTTCAAGTATCCACATTCAGTTCAAGTCACGTTCAGATCTCGTGCGCGAGATATATTTTTTTAAAAAGCTTCTGAAGTAAATTGATATTTCCCTTGATCCTTCCAATAGTTTGTCGCTCGATAAGTCTCGATAGCAGCCACAAAACGTTTGGCGGCAAACGTCAGCAAAAGTTGAGGTGTTTCTCAGGTACCGTGGAACCTCCCTTATAAGACCTTCACAAAAGTCATCCAAAATGAGGTTCTTATAAGGTGAGGGTCTTTCAACGTCGGCAAAAGAGGTGTTTCCTAGTACCGTGGAACCCTTCCCTTATAAGACATGACTTCAAAAAAATCATCCAAAATTAGAGGTCTTATCAGGGAGGGGTCCATTCTAAGGGAGGGGTCTTCTAAGGGAGGGGTCTTAAAGGGAGGTAATTTTTAATACTTACAGAGAAGGGCAATGTCTCAGAGAAGTAGGTCTTATGTGGGAGGGAGTCTTATAATGGGAGGTCTTATAAGGGAGGTTTCCACTGTACCGTTTTTTTGCCGATTTTGCCCTCATGCTCACGCATGACGTAACGTTAGCCCTTGTGAAACGGCCCCCTGACTCACCTGTTAATGTCGTTGAGGTAATAATCGTTCAGAAGGTAAGTGACCAGCGGCGTGGCGTTGTTCAAACACTGCACCGTGGAGTTCATGTAACACGTGTTG
>CM065710.1:13029636-13064636 GCA_017654935.2 Phymorhynchus buccinoides
TATATATATAGTTTTACATCAGTTTAAAGAGGCAATGCTATGGCATAGCAGGCACCTTTCTAGAATGGGTTAACCAGTGACATAATTATAAGCCTTTTACTACTTGCCTTATATGCAAATTCCTTGATGTTGACTAACTCTACTTTTAAGTTGCGATGGAGGAAGCCAAGGGTCTTACTGACTTTGCTGCGCACATTTGAGATGTGGGTGTCCCATCTAAGGTCTTGTGATATTGTAAAGCCCAGACATTTATTTTCATCTCTATCCAATCCAGGTCCTGGCCATATAGTTGGTAGTTCTTTATCAGGGGATTTTTCTTCCTGATCACATGGAGGCTCTTGCATTTGTCGGGATGGAAGGACATCCATTTGTTTTCCCATGATGCTAATTCATTTAGGTCTGGTTGGAGATCATTGAGGTCTCTGGGAGGGTCCACAGCTCGGTGACAGAGTCGTCCACAAAGAGAAAGGAAGTTGGAAGATAGTTGCCTCGAAAGACCATTGATGCCAACAGGAAAAGGGTCGGCCCAAGCACAGATCCTTGGGGGACTCCTGATTCTACAGGGATAGCTTCGGATGCAGCTCAATCAACAACTATTTTTTCCTGCCTGCCTGCAAGGAAGCTCTCAATTAATCTATTGACTGAACTTCTGATCCCATAGTGGCGAAATTATTCATAAGGAGATAGTGATAAATCTTATCAAAGGCCTTTTTAAAAATCCACGACTAGGACGTTGGTCCTTCCAGATAAAAAAAAAAAAAAAAGCGACAAAAATGTGCTTGATAGTGGTGGTGAGAAATACTGGGTCACCAACTCACTCACACACACACACACACAACTCACATACACACACAACACACAATCTCACACACACACGCATGCACACGCACGCACGCACACACAGAGGCGCGTGAAGGTCGAGAGGTTATACAGTCGTATATTGTAAAGACAAACAATTTATCATGTGTGTGTGTGTGTGTGTGTGTGTGTCACTGACTGAGTCAGTTGTGTCTGACTATAACTTTTTCATAGCAGATAAAGCGACTGCTATTCTACTTCTACAGGGCTGGACTGAAATTTGTTTTCATTGGTGGTAGGTGATAGAAGCTGTGAAGCAGTGACCGACACCTAGGCATCTATATAAAAAAAAAAGACAAACAATGTATCGTGTGTGTGTGTCACAGTGTGTGCGTGTGTGTGTGTGTGTGTGTGTGTGTGTGTGTGTGTGTTGTGTGTGTGTGTGTGTGTCACTGACTGAGTCAGCTGACTATGACTTTCACATAGCAGATAAAGCTACTGCTATTCTACTTAGAACTACAGGGCTGGACTGAAATTTGTTTTCAGTGGTGGTAGGTGATAGAAGCTGTAAAACAGTGACAGACACCTAGGCATCCATTGTTTCAGAAGGCGTAAAATCTCTATTTTTCTCTCTCTCTAGGCATCCATAAAATAAGTTTTAAAAAAAGGACCTAGAATACTACCTTGAGGAACACTACTGCTAACATGTGCAGCCTACAGACTGATTTCACATCTTTACTATTACAATACTGAGTTCTGTTACATGAAAAGTCTTCTATCAATTTAAGTAAATTGTTGTGGATTCCATAACCATGTAATTTAATTTTATGTTGTAGGCCTACTTACAACAGTTGTGTTGTAATGGAAAGAGTGACTTGTTTTGGGCTTAAAAGCTGATTAAGTTCTTTTAAAACATTATTTATTATTTATTTTGTTATTATTTGTTTTTAAATAAATAGATCTAGCGCAGGCCAAACAATGTCTTAGCGTGTACTATTTCACTTCAGAGTACTGGGTGCACTATCCCAGGTTGTTGGGGTGATGGCTTATGCACAGTTTCTTATTTCAAGCACTGGGAGAGGGGTGGAAGTAAAGTACATTTTCTTACTACACATTTCATAATTTGCACACCATTTCAACGCCCCAGGAGAAATATCAGTATGCAGTACACTTTCTTGTTACAAACTTGCTGTTTGTATACCCTTTGAAAATCCAAAATAACCCTTTTTTTTAAAAAGAGTGAATAGCAAATTTCTCCTTTACATCCTGCAGTCCTAAAGATTACAGGCACATGGGAGGGAACATGAGAATCAGTGAACAATTTACATCATTGGTAGTGCAACATACTGGGAATGAGATTGAATCATACAAATTATTTTTAAATTTTGTCTGAAATTGAGAGGATTTGTGGGGATACCCGGATAGTGTTGGTTAAAATAATGTGAATACATCTTACTTTGTTGTGTCAGTGTATTTGTATTTAATGCTGTTATAAAGCAAAGTACACCTGTGCATGCGCATTAATTTTGAATAAAATCATACCAGCTCCGAAAGTCTCAAAACCTTTTCGTACGAACCTCCCCCCTTCCTCACTCTTTTTCTTTAATTGAAGAGTGTTTACTAGGCAAACGTGTTTTGAATAGGCAAACGTGTATGTAATTTTTTTGGGCGTGGTTTCATGATCACAATAGCAGGCAAATGTATTTCACTTTTACCAAAACCGTTTTGAAAAAAAAAATGTAACGAAGCCTACCTAACTGCCCCCTTCCCTCCCCTTTTTGTGGGGAAGATTTACTAACTATCCTGGGATAAACACTGATTTTAAGCACTGAGAGAAAGAGCATCATCACCCTAAGCTAAGTGACCCAGCCAGTCAGGATCCTTTCAGCGGGCACCCAACGTGATGCTGAATGGAGCAGCTACCTTCACTCTAAGCTAAATGACCCAGCCAGTCAGGTCCCAATCAGCGGACACCCAACATTATGAAACATAATAGAAAAGGAACCGCCTAAGCTAATGAAAAAAGTTATGTTCTGTGGCTTTTTCGTGCAAGACAGTATGAGTTTGCTCAGTTGCAGGGTTTGTGATCGAATAAATAATCACAACTGAGCCAAACAAATAAGATCGTGATCTGTGATGAGAAACACACAGTGTTGTGTAAAAGTAGAGCTGATTAATTTAAAAAAATCAGTGACAAAATTGTGTGTCAGAGATTCAATGCGAGATCTGCAAGCTGCACGCACATCTTTGGTTGTTCCTTGCCCATTACTTGTCGTCAGGCAAACATTCAGCCCCATCGGCTCGGAAGTGAGTAAATCACTTTTCGCGACTCCGCGCACTAGAGATAAACAAGTGCATTCACTCTTGCAAACCGGCTTCGATAAAACGGCTAATACAGTACCTAACAATGTAATAATAGCTACACACACACACACACACACACACACACACACACACACACGCACACACACACACACACACCACACGCACAACACACACACACGCACACGCACAATCACGCACACACACACACACACACACACACACGCACACACACACACACACACACACACACGCACATACACACACACACACACACACACGCACACACACGCACACACACACACACACACGCACACACACACACACACACACACACACACACACACGCACACACACACACACGCACGCACACACACGCACACACACACACACGCACACACACGCACACACACACACACACACACACACACACACACGCACACACACACGCACACACACACACACACACACACACACACACACACACGCACACGCACACACACACACACACACACACACGCACACACACACACACACACACACACACACCTTTTCTTTTGAGCAGTGCTCATTTGGGGAGGTTCCCACTGCGTCTTGCTGTGGATGTGGTCGATGTAATAATAGCGGCGGGTCGAGTTGTCCAACCGTTTCTCCCAACCAGGTGGGAGCGAAGGGGAGGGAATCATCTTGGGCTCTGGATAATAATAACACGTCAGAAAAATTAATAAAGCACAATTTTACATAAATATCATATTTTGCTACAATATTTTTTGACTATAATTATTACTAGTCATATTGCATATAAGGCGCAGGGGTCTCAGTCTGGGGGAAAAAAAAGTATTGTAAGCCATAGCCTGAAAAAGAAAGTATCGCAATTTCGGGGTTTCCTGAAAAAATAACAAACACAAACGCAGGATTCTCGTTTTTCCTGACTATGTGTAGTTTCATCCATGCTCTCAACCTCTCTCTTTCTCTCTCTTTCTTTCTCTCCCTCTCTCTGCCCCTTTGTCCGTCTCACTTTGTCTCTCTCTCTCTCTTTCTTTCTCTCTCTTTCTCTCCCTCTCTCTCTGCCCCTTTGTCCGTCTCACTTTGTCTCTCTCTCTCTCTCTCTCTCTCTCTCTCTCTCTCTCTCTTTCTTTCTTTCTCTTTTCTCTCTCTGCCCCTTTGTCCATCTCACTTTGTCTCTCTCTCTCTCTCTCTCTCTCTCTCTCTCTCTCTCTCTCTCTTTTCTTTCTTTCTCTCTCTCTTTCTCTCTCTGCCCTTTGTCCATCTCACTTTGTCTCTCTCTCTCTCTTTCTTTCTTTCTTTCTCTCTCTCTTTCTCTCTCTGCCCCTTTGTCCATCTCACTTTGCCTCTCTCTCTCTCTGCCCCTTTGTCCATCTCACTTTGCCTCTCTCTCTCTCTCTGCCCCTTTGTCCCATCTCACTTTGCCTCTCTCTCTCTCTTTTTCTCTCTCTCTCTCTCTCTGTGCCCCTTTGTCCATCTCACTTTGCCTCTCTCTCTCTCTGCCCCTTTGTCCATCTCACTTTGCCTCTCTCTCTCTCTCTCTTTCTCTCTCTCTCTCTCTCTCTCTCTGTGCCCCTTTGTCCATCTCACTTTGCCTCTCTCTCTCTCTCTTTCTCTCTCTCTCTCTCTCTCTGTGTGCCCCTTTGTCCATCTCACTTTGCCTCTCTCTCTCTCTCTCTTTCTCTCTGTGCCCCCTTTGTCCCATCTCACTTTGCCTCTCTCTCTCTCTGCCCCTTTGTCCATCTCACTTTGTTTCTCTCTCTTTCTCTCTCTCTCCCTCTCTTTCGCTCTCTCTCTGCCCCTTTGTCCATCTCACTTTCTCTCTCTGTCTCTCCCTCTCTTTCTCTCTCTGCCCCTTTTGTCCATCTCACTTTCTCTCTCTCTCTCTCTCTCTCTCTCTCTCTTTCTTTCTTTCTCTCTCTCTTTCTCTCTCTGCCCCTTTGTCCGTCTCACTTTGTCTCTCTCTCTCTCTCTCTCTTTCTTTCTCTCTCTCTCTCTCTGCCCCTTTGTCCGTCTCACTTTCTCTCTCTCTCTCTCTCTTTCTTTCTTTCTCTCTCTGCCCCTTTGTCCATCTCTCTCTCTCTCTCTCTCTCCCACCCACCTTGAGCCTGTCTTATAGCCCCTTCCTGACTCTCCCTCCCTCTCTTCTTCTCCTCCTCCTCTTCCTCCTCCTTTCTCCTCCTCTCTCTCTCCTCCGCTGCTGCCTTCTCCCTCCTCCTCCCCCTCTCCTCCTCTTCCTCCTTCTCCTTCCTCGCTCTCTCCTCCTCCTCCTCTTCCTTCTTCTTCCTCCTCCTCTCTTCCTCCTCTTTCTTCATTCGTTCTTCCTCGGCTGTCCTGGCCTGTTCATCCTTCTGTCTTCGCTCCAGTTCCTGTCTCTCCTTCTCCGTTCTCTCCTGCCGCGTTTTCTCAGCCTGCTGTAGCGCCGCTCGTCTTTGCGCTGCTGCTGCTCCTTCTTTCCTCTCTGCTTCTTCTGCTTCTTCTGCTTCTTCTTTCTTCTCCCTTTTCCGCTCTCTCTCTCGCATCTTCAAGTTCTTTTTCTTTGGCCTGGAAAAGGATAGTGGGGTGGGGGGGGGGGGGGGGGGGGGGGGGGGGGGGGGGGGGTGAATGAATAAGTGGTGTGAGTGGTGGTGATGATGGTAATGGTGTGTGTGTGTGTGCGTGTGCGTGAGTGCGTGTCTGTGTGTGTCTGTGTGTGTGTGAGCGTGTGTGTGTGCGCGGTGTGTGTGTGCGTGTGCGTGCGTGCGTGTGTGTGTGTGCACGCGTGTGCATGCGCATGCGTGCCTGTGTGTGTGCATGTGTGCGTGCCTGCGTGCATGTGTGTATGGGTGCGTGGGTGAAGGGGGGATGTATGTGTATGCCTATTTGCATGTGAGTGAGCGATTATTTGTTTATGTTGAATATCTTGCTTTTAATTTCCGATGTCCCATATGGTCTAACAATCAGGAGGACATTAAACAGATTTTCGCTTTAATTTTTGTTGTTGCTAAGCGCATGGAGCAAATGATTCACTATTATTATTATTATTATTTATTATAAAGAGAAAAGAAGTTGAAAATTTCCCGATTTTCGGAAAAGAAAAGTGTGAATGTAAGCGCACATACGTGCACACTGACGCACAGGATGAACAAAAGTTTTGTTTAGCTTATTATCGTCATTAAAGATCATTTTGACTTGACTTGACTTGACTTGACTTAACAGACACCACACACACACACACACACACCTTACCCTCACCCTTCCTCCGAAGTCAGAGTGTGGCTGCCCATGTGGCAGGGTAATCAAAAACGGTCACACGCGTAATGTTCTCATCCCTAGCTGGAGCATTTCTACCATAGTGTTCAATTGCTTCGGCTGTTGGGATGATCCCTGGAGTCTTTAAGCCAAGGAACGACAACAACAACAACAACAAACCCTCACCCTTTCTCTGGAAATCTTACCTATTCAAACTGAACTGTTCCTTGCAGTTCTGAACCCTAATTTTGTGTGCGTGTAGAATACAAAAAGACATTAATTTTACGTCGCTGTCCGGTGCTAACCGTGTAATAACAAAATCAGTGATTCTACAGAAGCATCAAAAAACATGTTGTCATCTGTTACAATGTCGTTCCCCATTTGATATACGCTTGACTCTTCTTCTGTACCGATGAGTAAACATGGGACACAATAAAAGTTGCCTAACACCTAAAGTTTTCATGATAATTCAGTTAACACGCTTCGCGCCAGAGTTGTCAAACAATGGGAGATCGACAGCTGCAATCTCTGTACCGGCAGCTACACGGTTAGCGTGTCAAGACTGTAGGGTTTCCGGAGAATGCGTGTAGATCATGTGACAAATTTGAACATTTCCATTGGTCGCAAACACAAGATATTTATAGAAGACCTGTGTGAGGTCATTAGAAGGGGCTTCAGTGGGAAATCTATTTTTGTCACATTTTGCAGATACATGGTCTGCGCCGGATAGCGAAACATGATGGCTGAATTTGAAGTAATGACAACCGATATTTTTGATACATTGACTATTTTACTTTTTTTTTTTAAAGAGTGCTTTAGGTCAAAATGCTTGTGGGACTTCATACGCCCGGTTTTGTGATGCACAGAAAATATACTTCTTCCTCTGCATTCCTAGGTCATATGGCCATAACGGGTAAGGTACGTTTGTGTCCAATTTTCAGTTTTCACTGGTCTCCCCGCCGTGCACACTCAGCCAATACATTCCGATTTGAGAGGAGCTCAAAGGAAATAATCATTAGGAAGATTTTTTTTTTTTCGAAAAAAGGCAGGAGAATGTGAGTCAGAAAGATAGTAGATGACAGTAAGCAAAGGGAAAAGGCAGAGTCGAAGAGAGGGAATGAAAATCCGTTTAACGTCCTCCGGTCTGAAACAGACACATATGGGACATTAGTAGATATAAAGATGGTGGGAACGATCCTGGAGGCAATGCCCGGAGGCAGTGCAACACCAGGTAAGTCCCAAATTTTGAACAATACAGATGCATAATAACGTTAGTTCCAAGTTAAAAAAAGAGAGGGACAGATTAGAGGACGTTACAAGCACGGAACTTCCAGAAGACGGGGGGAACTATTTGCATGAAAGACCCCACAAGGGGTTCAGATGATGAGGATGATGATTCAGAAAAGGTAAGTCACTCGTTCTTACCAGGATGTCTTGCCGTTCTTTCTCTCTCTCCGTCTCCAGTTCTCTCTTCTTTCTCTCCAGTCTCAGTCTCTCCACCTCCTTCTGTCTCTGTCTCTCCGCTTCCTCCTCCTTCACAGTCTTCTCGTGGGCTTCCCTCCTGCAGACAAACAAACACACACACACACACACACACACACATAAGATGTTCACTAGCTTTTTTTCTTTCTATTTTTTCTGTCCCATCTTCTGGGCCGTACTGTGGTGTTGCTCCCACGCCGCTCGTCTCGAATCCCAATTCGCAGCCACACCCCGGCTCGTTCAGGTCGCAGAATCCGAGACCAGCAGTTCAAGGGGAGCAAATTTATGTTAGGCCGTCAGGAGGCAACCACCAACCGAGGAGACACTGCACTGCT
The DNA here is from genome assembly GCA_017654935.2 of Phymorhynchus buccinoides. Classification (NCBI taxonomy): domain Eukaryota; kingdom Metazoa; phylum Mollusca; class Gastropoda; order Neogastropoda; family Raphitomidae; genus Phymorhynchus; species Phymorhynchus buccinoides. The sequence goes on from CM065710.1 coordinate 13,037,811, forward strand.
GCTGAGTCACTGCTGAGTCTGGGGCCATCAAAAAAGCCTGAAATCAGCCTAAAGGCTGAACAATCTCATGCCTGTTATTATAACTATATGACAGATATTTCCGTGACGGGGCAGATTAGAGGATACCGGAAGTTGACGGAAATATCCGAGACGGGGCAGTGAAGAGGTTAATGTCTTTTCCTCTAACTCTCTCTCTTTTACTCTCTTTTTTTCTCTTCATTCTCACTCTTATCTTTCTTTCTCTCCCCATCCCTCTCTCTCACTCCCTTCTAATCTAGCCTCTCTCTCTCCCTCCTTTTCTCTGTCTCCCCCCCCCCCTCTCTCTCTCTCTCCCCCTCCCTCTCTTTCTCTGTCTCCCTCTCTCTCTATAATGCTGAATTTATTATTTGTGTTTATATTGATAATGTGCCTGCTTATGATGATAATGTGTGTTCGTTTCCTTTGGTTTGCATGCCTTTCTTATTTATTGAATTCTTTGCTTTGATTTTCTTTTCCTTTTTTTTTTTTTTTTTGAGGACTGGATAAAAAAAAAGTATTTATACTTACTCTATTATCCTCAGAAAATACAAGTTATTCATTCATTCATTCTCCCCCTCTTTCTCTATCCATCTCCCTCCCTCCCTTTCTCTCTGTGTCTCTCTCACCCTCCCTCTCTCTCCCCCCCTTTCTATCCCTCTCTCTCCCTCCCTCTCTTTCCCCCCTCTCTCTCACACTCTCTCTCTGTCTCTCTCTCTCTCTCTTTCCCTCCCACCCTCCCTCTCTCTCTCTCCCTCCCTCCCTCCCTCTCTCTCTCTCCCTCCCTCTCTCTCTCTCTCTCACATGGTTGTCTCCTGCGCGCTAAGCGTCTGCATCTCCTTGATGTCTTGCTCCATGTGGCGCTTCTTCCGCACGATGTCAGCCAAGGCTTTCTCCTCCTTCTTCCCCTCTCTGTCTTTCTCTCTCTCTCTCTCTCGACCTCTCTCTCTCTATCTCTCTCTCTCTCCCTCCCTCTCTCTCCCTCTCTCTCTCACTCACATGGTTGTCTCCTGCGCGCTAAGCGTCTGCATCTCCTTGATGTCTTGCTCCATGTGGCGCTTCTTCCGCACGATGTCAGCCAAGGCTTTCTCCTCCTTCTTCCCCTCTCTGTCTTTCTTTCTCTCTCCCTCGACCTCCCTCTCTCTCTATCTCTCTCTCTCCCTCCCTCTCTCTCTCCCACTCACATGGTTGTCTCCTGCGCACTAAGCGTCTGCATCTCCTTGATGTCTTGCTCCATGTGGCGCTTCTTCCGCACGATGTCAGCCAAGGCTTTCTCCTCCTTCTTCCCCTCTCTGTCTTTCTTTCTCTCTCCCTCGACCTCCCTCTCTCTCTCTCTCTCTATCTCTCTCTCCCTCTCCTCCCTCTCTCTCTCCCACTCACATGGTTGTCTCCTGCGCGCTAAGCGTCTGCATCTCCTTGATGTCTTGCTCCATGTGGCGCTTCTTTCGCATGATGTCAGCCAAGGCTTTCTCCTCCTTCTTCCGCTTCTCTTCCAGGGACCTCAGCCTCGCTCTCGCCTCAGCCTCTTCCTGGCTCTCCATTGTTGCCACGGAAACTGGGGCGGGTGGGGAGGGAGGAGGGGGAGGAGGGGCGTTGTCGTCCCCCGCTTTCTTGATACCAGTCTGAAAAGCGTAACAACAACAAGAAGTTATATCAACAAGCGCAACGACGAGTACCAGTAACGCCTAGTAATGGTAACGCCTAGTAACGGTAACGCCAAGTACTGGTAACGCTCAGTACAGCAAATTTGAAGCGATTCGGTTAAGAAACGGCGGAGTTATAAGGCCCCGTTTCCCATTGGCGCTGCTCTGAGAGTGACGTGCTCTCTCTAGTAACGGTAACGCCTAGTAACGGTAACGCCAAGTACTGGTAACGCTGAGTACAGCAAATTTGAAGCGATTCGGTTAAGAAACGGCGGAGTTATAAGGCCCTGTTTCCCGTTGGCGCTGCTCTGAGAGTGACGCCCTCTCCCGATTTTCTTCAAATTTGCTGCCAGGCTTTGCCCCAGCCACAGCAAGCCTGACAGCAAATTTGATGCGATTCGGTTAAGAAACGGCGGAGTTATAAGGCCCGTTTTGCATCATGCTGCTGTTATGCGCCTAAGTAATCGATTCGCTTCCGGTTTTGGTACATCGATAGTTACCGTCCCCGATTATCTACCTTCCAAATTCGAAGGCAATCCGTCCAGAAATACCAGAGATACGGGCGCCGAGAGGCCGGCGGATACACGGTTCGCGCATTTGCCAAACCGCGCAAATGACACGGCCGCCTCGGTTGCCGTCACAGCAAATTTGAAGCGATTTTGTGTTTCAGACAGACAGACAGACAGACAGACACACACACGGACACTTGGCTTTTAATTTTATGATGGGATTGTAGTACCATGCTTGATATAGACTATGAGACGTGTCTCATTAATACAAGGCCCATCCCCAAAATGTACACAAACTTCTTACTTTGCTATCATGATTCTTCTTCTTCTTCTTCTGCGTTCCCAAGCCAGAAGTCGCAAAAACGGAAGTTCGATTATTTGAGAAGGGAGCCAACTCTCGTTTATGACAGCAGTAATGGCGGTCGGTAAGTGTTTACAGGACGCGTACGGGCTTCAAACTTCGACTTTCTTTTGCGAGGTGTGTATCGCCTCATAAACGAGGGCGCCTTTTACTTTTTTTTTTCTTTCAGATTTTTCTTGAAAATTGCCCTATTCGCCTTATACACAGCAGCGCCTAATGATAATAATAATAATAATAATAATAATAGTGAATCGTTTATATAGCGCACTCCTCCACCAAATGTGGAGCTCTATGCGCTTTACAACAACAAAATTAAAAAGCAAGAAATTCAACAACAAAACAAATAATCGCTCACACACATGCTAATAGGCATACACATACACACACACCACCCCACACATGCACGCAGGCACGCACCACGTACGCACATATACACTATACACACACACACACTCACTGGCGCAGGCACACACGCACACACACACCGTTACCATCACCCCCACTCACCCCACCAAGGAACACAATACAACATACAATCAGTTCAATAAAACATCACAGGTTATCACTCTCACTCTCTCTCTTACTCTCAATACAAAATACGAATCTCATCATAAAAACGCTCTCAACCTCTCTTCTCAATACGGCAACCACACATTTCCCAGATTTCTGACCCCTGCGCCTTATAGTATGACTAATAAAATACAGTGGAACATACATATCATAATCACATTTTGTGATTACCGTAAAGGTGACACAGCGCATAAGGCCCTGCTGTTGTTTTTTTAAATCGTAATTCGAACAAAGATAGGGCGCACACACCCGATAAGGCACAAAGAAACCAAAGAAATCAAAAAAAGGAAGAACGAAACGATCAGCGAAAGTAACATCATTACAGGGCCAGTGACGGAAGTGGAAGCCTAACTATATAACTATATTTTAATGCAATGTGAGTGAACTGTTGTCGGTTTGTTGTGGAAGCTACCAGAGCATGGTGAGTTGTTCATTTCAACTCTCGACCCCCTTACTTTTTTTCTGTTTAGAGTATAGAAAGGGCGCATGCGCCGGATTGGGCGCAGGGGTCAAAGTTCAGTACAAAAAAAAAAGTTGCGCCTAATAGGCCGTAAATTACGGTACATTTTAAAAAAACTATTTTATTAGTCATTATAAGGCGCACCCCCCCCCCCCCCCCACCACCCCCACCCCACCCCCACCCCACACACTCACCCTTTCCTCCTCAGCCACCACGTTCGTGTTCTTCTCTCCTCCCTTCTTGTTGCTCGGGGTCGCCGCGACCACGAAGCTGGGGTAAAGCTGGTTGGACAAGACGGACACGCCCCCACCACCCTGACCCCCACCCCCGGCCAGATTCGCGTCCCTCGTCATCGTCATCATGAGGTTGGCGTTTCTCGCGTTGTTCAGTTCGCCCGACTTGGCGACGGCCTCCGCAATCGAATGGCCCGAGGATTTGGGCTTCAGGGCCCTGTTGAATTGTGGGATTGCGGCCTTGACGTTGTTCGGGGTTTGACGTTGTTCGGGGGTGTTGTTGGTGTTGTTGGCTCGGGGGGTGATGATGTTGTTGATGGTGGTATGGGCAGGTCGGGTTTGGGCGGTTCGGGTTCGTCGAATTCTGGGTAGTCGAAATCCACTGTGGGAAAAAGATTTTTTTTTTAAATCTGTGTCGTTTAAGTGTTGCCAGTCAATTGTGTCCGTGCGTAACTTCGGACTGTGAGGCGCACATTTGCCCCCCCCCCCCCCCCCCCCCCCCCCCCCCCCCCCCCCCCTAAATGTTACCCAAAATTTCAGATTTTTTAAAATAAAAAATCATTTTATTAGTCATATTAGTCATCCCCAGCTAAATGTTACCTAAATTTTAGATTTTGTGATTACAATTTTTATGTCATATTATAAGGCGCGCACGCACACACACACCCCACCCCGCTAAATGTTACCCAAATTTAAGATTTTGTTATTACATTTTCTTACTACAGTGGAACCTCCCTTATAAGACCTTCAAAAATCATCGAAAATGAGGTCTTATAAGGGAGGGGTCTTATAAGGGAGGTAATTTTAATACTTCCAAAGAAGGGCAATGTCTCAGAGAAGTAGGTCTTATGTGGGAGGGAGTATTATAATGGGAGGTCTTATAAGGGAGGTTCCACTGTACTTACAAAGAAGGGCAATGTCTCAGAGAAGTAGGTCTTATGTGGGAGGGAGTCTTATAATGGGAGGTCTTATAAGGGAGGTTCCACAGTATTTTATTAGTCATTATAAGGTGCAGGGGTCAGAATCTGGGGAGGAAAAAAAAAAAGTATCGCCTTGTAGATATTTAACTCACTCTACCCCATTTACGAGTATACTCGTAAACTCACGCCAACCATATCTGCCCGTTTACGAGTTAACTCGTAATACAAACCCATATAAACTTCAAACTGAAGCGTCTAGCTTCGTTCTCATATCCTCAAATTGTTCACTTTGGTAGCTTTAGCCTGTTTACAGACGCTTCCTTTCCGGTCATGCTTAGATTGTATTGATTTTGGAGCAGATTTTTCATATTTTTATTGAATGTTTTCGATGATGGGTTGATACCTATTATGTCTGAGTAAATGAGCAAATGGCAAGTAAAATTGTGTTTTGATTGATTTAAGACTATTACGGAATGATCAATTTGATTCCTATCCATATCTACCGCCCAATACCCACCCACCCCCTCCTTCCCATAACCCCCTCCCCACCCCTCCCTTCCAAACACTCCAATGTATACCATTGCTTATTTTGCATTCCTCTAGTCCCAGTGTGTGGTTGTGTGTGAGAGTGAGAGAGAGAGAGTGTGTGTATGTGTTTGTGTGTGCATGTGAGAGGGGTTTGTTGCACTTGTCTTTGACCACTTGCGCAGGGGATTTTTCTCCCAGAGAGTTTTTTCCCCCTTAATCCTTTATTCCTTTAAATTTGTTTACATTTTTCATGTCTTAGACAAGTGTGTCTGACTAGGGTTTTTTTTCTCGGAGAACTTCCGTTTTCCCCCTCACCCCTCGGTGCCAGGGTGGGGCAACCCACTTTGGGGTCAGACATGGGTTTGATGCGCTAGGCGGCGAACCCCCCCCCCCCCCTCTATTTCTATTTCCATCCCCCCCCCCCCCTTCTCTCTCTGTCCTTTTCATTTTTCAATTGAAATGTAATGTCAACTTTTGCTACATGTGTTCACTTTAGCACGAGATTTGTTCTCTTCACCAAACCTCCCCCTCCCCACCCCTTAAACACAACTGACCCTTATTTCCAACTTCTACCATCTGTGATTGCGTACTCACTGTCCCCAACCTCTCTCACTTCAATCAATCCCCCCCCCCCCCCCCCCCCCCCCCCCCCCCCCTTGATTTGTGTTCACAGCCTTGCTCTTTGGTTTCAACTTTGTTGTATCATTTACACGTTGGACTGTAGAGGGGAAGTATTGTTTTTATTTTGATCTTGATGTGTGTGTTTTTATTTTTTGCTCCTTCTGTTGCCTACTTTTTGCTCCTTTTGCTATATTTGATGTTTGCTGTTTAATTGCTTGTCTGTGTTGATAAAGGCGCATTCGCCGAAATATCCAGTAGTTTTGTTTTGTCTCTTGTGAATAAAATAACGTCACTTTGCACTTGTCGTGTAGTTGTTTGTTTGCTGTATGTTCCAGTGACGTTGCAGTCTGTTTCATTTTTTTACTATTATAATGACAAAAATAGCGATTGTATCGAGCTTTTAGCAAATGTAGGTGAAGTAGAAAGCTCTACTTTCGATCATTTCATAAAGAACAAACAGTTTCTATATTACTGGGTTTTTTGTGTGTAAAACTTATTTTTAGAACTAGAGGCCGTATTTTAAATTCACGAAACTTTATAAACTTTAAAAAACCGCATTTGACAATAACACTTTAAAATTTTAAAGCAATATGGTGAATTGTTTCAAAGTTATAGCAATTTTGCTAAACATTTTTATAGCTATGCTCAGAGCTCTCCGCACAGCTGGGCCAGGGAAGATAAATGCGGCTGCACGGATGGGGTAGAAAGAGATAAATAAATAAATAATAAAGCACAATTTTTTTTTTTTTTAAACTACCCAAATAAAACACTCACATAGAGCGACAGAGGAAGCGACGTTACCCAAATTTTAGATTTTGCTATTATTATTTTTTTTACTATTTTATTAATATTATATGGCACAGGGGTCCAAATCTCGGGAGGAAAAAACAAAAGCATCGCCTTGTAGTTATATATATAAATAAATAAATAATAAAGAAAAAAAAAAAGTTTAAAAAAAACACCACGGACAAACTACTTACGTAGAGCGACAGTGGAAGCGACGTTGGACTGCGAGGGTCGCGTGACCCTGGAATTGGTGGTCATGGTGGGATAGTACAGCAGCCACTGGGAGTAGCCCCCTTCCAGCACCAGGGGCTCGCTTTTGATGATCACTGTGGAGTCGTACTGAAAAACACACAACAAGAAGCAAAGCCTTCAAGGCTCATTGCGAGTAGCCCCCTTCCAGCACCAGGGGCTCGCTTTTGATGATCACCGTGGAGTCGTACTGAAAAACACACAAGAAGCAGCAAAGCCTTCAAGGCTCATTGCGAGTAGCCCCCTTCCAGCACCAGGGGCTCGCTTTTGATGATCACTGTGGAGTCGTACTGAAAAACACACAACAAGAAGCAAAGCCTTCAAGGCTCATTGCGAGTAGCCCCCTTCCAGCACCAGGGGCTCGCTTTTGATGATCACCGTGGAGTCGTACTGAAAAACACACAACAAGAAGCAAAGCCTTCAAGGCTCATTGCAAGTAGCCCCCTTCCAGCACCAGGGGCTCGCTTTTGATGATCACCGTGGAGTCGTACTGAAAAACACCAGCAGACCTGTTTACCCCTAATTTGCAAAGTTGTAATTTCGGAAACAAAAAAACCCCTGTAATTTTGAAGAAAAAACCTGTAATCCAACGCGTGACCAATGAACGTCGATATCGTACTGACCTGAGTGTGCAATACTAATGTCCGTCGAGCAGTAGACACAGAACACATGCTCGTCACCTAGTGCTGAACGACGTATTCCTGGAATTTTGAGGTAACTTTCCCGGAATTTATGTGCCACTTTTGATGTCTTTTCTTTTGATTTTCGACCAGAAGATACAGAAGCTTCGGAATGCACACGCTTGGACGCCATTTTGAAACAGAAAAGGAAATGGCGCGAAATGACTTTTCACCGCATCGTTTCAAAAGCTTTGCTTACCGACGCAACTGTATTTTTTATATTTTTTATATTTAGGAATATTTTTTCAGTAGCCGTAATTTGACTTTTTCCACGTAAAAATTACGGCAAAATCGGGATGGTCAACAGGTCTGCACCACACAACAAGAGGCAAAGCCTTCAAGGCTCACTGCGAGTACCACCCTTCCAGCACCAGGGGCTCGCTTTTGATGATCACTGTGGAGTTGTACTGAAAAACATCAAACAAGAGGCAAAGCCTTCAAGGCTCACTGAGAGTACCCCCCTCCCAGCACCAGCTTTTGATGATCACCGTGGAGTCATACTGAAAAACACAAACCAGCAACACATATACAAAGCAACTCTCTCTCTCTCTCTCTCTCTCTCTCTCTCTCTCTCTCTCTCTCTCTCTCTCTCTCTCTCTCTCTCTCTCTCTCTCTCTCTCTCTCACACACACACACACACACACACACACACACATGCACACACAGACACACACAGACACACACACACACACACACACACACACACACACACACACACACACACACACCACACACACACACACACACACACACACACACACACACACACACACATTTATCGACTCATTATTTACCTTTCATTCAGTAAGCCATAGCAACTGAGTTGCACGGACTGACCACATACACCAACACACATGATACACAAACGTTAGAGAATACACATACAAACACACACTGAGGGCAGGATGAAAAAAAGCTTTTTCAGCTTATTGTTTAACCCTCAATAAAGATTTTGACTTGACTTGACTTGATTTGACTCACACACAACGTACGCACGCAGACAGACACACACGCACCATGCATACAGACACACACATACACAACCGGTTCAATAACTGCAGCAGAGCCATGATAGCAACTTCAAAACATCTACATTTGCCTAGTTGTGTTTGCATAGCATCACACTTCACATACCACAAACAAGGCGTCCTTCAATGTTCGCAGCGGAGTACCAATAGCCAAATCATCCAGCAGGGAGCTCCAGTCCACCAGCACAATGTGGTCCACTGCACCACGCCGCTTCCATAGCGACAGCGAGTCCGAGGGAAGATGGCTCTCCATGCTGGTCACCGTCGTCCTGGTAACGAAGAACGGGAATTTTTCGATGTTAATGGTTTTAGAGTGTAGAGTGGCACAGTGGTAACGCGTTCGCCTCGTGTCAAGTAAACCTGAGTTCAAACCTGGGTACAGGGGATTTTTCCTCTCACTTTACAATAGGTCTTAACGGTCTGAACGTGGAGTCTTACGGATGAGACGATAAACCGAGGTCCTGTGTGCCCATGCACTTAGCACACGTTAAACCCAGTGGCAACGAAAAAGTTGTCATTCGGTCAAAATTTCCTCATCAGTCACACAAAAATCGCATGCAAACAAAACACAAAAATGGGTGGCGCGCCTCTGGCTGCAACGCGCTCTCCAGGTGGGAGCAACCCGAATTTCACAGAGACGCCTCTGTGACTATAAAGTACCCTAATCGATATATTTGGACACTGAGTTCGCCTGTCGTTGGATACTGATTCTTTTTTTCTTTTTTGGTTGCATGGGTGAAAGTTAGAGCATTCTCTCAATCCTGAAATGACGCGTTTCAATCTTCTCTGAACCTTCCCAAGCCTGAAGTGGTGACCACGTTAACTCATTGGCATCGCAACGACTTTGAATGATGAACCCTTTCACCACCAAAGTCGCATTTTCGCACCACAGTGATTTAACACCTATGTCACTAAAAGGCATACAAATGGGGTCTATTATCCAAAGACCCTATTGTGTTAGTTTTGGGAAGTAAGGATAGACCTTATTTTATATACGTCACAGAAGAATCCCCAATACTGCAGACGGATTTTGTTCTCTACCCAGGTAAATTTAATAACAATTTTTGGCTGAAATATGGATGGTAGTGAAAGGGTTAAAAAAACTTGCAAATCACTCCAGCCATACACACAAACAAAAACATATATGATAAACAAAAGGAGAAATGAAAGAAGATTACGGGTTTTTAGTCACATAGGGAAGTGGTAGATCAGACTTTTTTTTAATATATATACTTTATATAGAAAAATTCTCTACACCGATTGGTTTCCCCCCAAAAAAACACTACAAAAGCAAAGTCAGAGGCGAAATTGTGGTCTAAGGGAGCGAAGCGAGTTTAGAAGTGACCAAGGCCACACAGATTTACTTCCCTTGTGTGTGTCATACAGAATGGGTGGGATAAAGTTAGACGTTCGTATCTACCATCTTGTTTTAATCTGTCATCAATTCTGGCAGAAATGATTTGATTTTGTAGGACCATGGATCCGGATGACAAGATGGCCAATCCTGAAGACTCTCTCTATCAGCTTTTTCAATCCTGATTCAGGAGCATGCCTGAACTATGCCGGACAGATCCTTAAATAAAATAAAAATGCACCGATCCACAACCTGACTTACCTGTACTCGAAAAAACGGATTCGTCCGCACAACAATTTTGACCAAATGGCAACGAAAAAGTTGTCATTTGGTCAAAATTTACCCCCCTCCCTTCCTTCCTCATCAGTCACACAAAAATCGCATGCACATTTTTTTTTTTTTAAATGGCCTCTGGCTGCGACACGCTCTCCAGATGGGAGCAACCCGAATTTCCAACCTGACTTACCCCGGGGTGAGCGCTTCCTGCGGCACGGAGACGCAGCAGGCGTGGTTGATGTGCGACTCGGAAAAGTCGGCAGAGGGGCGAGCATCCATGATGATGAGCTGTGTGTTGGAGTCTCTGAGCAGACTGCATAGAGAGGTGGGTGTGATGCTGGGCTTGCTGGCTGAAATAAGAAGAAGAAGAGGCAAAGCCTTCAAGGCTCACTCGAACAGGAACATGTGGGACAACAACAAACAAAGATTGAGGGGGTGTCTAAAGTACAAGATTGCCAATAAAATATTAAAGTACAAATGAAACTATCGTTAATGGATACAAATTTTAAAAAAGTTAACAAAAAAAAAGTGCCCGTACCGAGAATCGGACCCGGAACCATTGGCATGACAGACACTCTACCAATGAGCTATCGAGGCTTTCAGTGGTGATGAGTTTCTTAACTCATGTAGCCTGTTGAATACTCTCAAACCCACTAATCTAAAATGTTATCTGTTTGTTACTTGTTTACAGTGTTGTTTTAGGTATTTAATTATTCAAATCATTATAGTTTGAAAGCTTGCATAAACATCTATATGTGTGCAAAGTTTGAACAATGTATGCCTTCTATTTCCCGAGAAAATGACAATGTTAAAGTTTGGAGATTAGACCACGGACGCAGCACACAGATACATACACACAACCGAACAACTATCATACTATAGACTCACGAGTGAGCCAATAACAATAGTACATTTATACACACACACACACACCTGTGGGGATACCGGGGGGTCTTTTGTATAAATAGTTCTCCCACCTTCTGGAAGTTCTGTGCTTGTAACTTCCTCTAATCTGTCACTCTCTTTGACTCTGCCTTTTCCCTTTGCCTACTGTCATCTACTATATTCTTTCTGCCTTAACCGGTCCATCCTCCTGCCATTTGTCACAAAACTTTCAAAAACATTTCCTCCAGCGTAAGTTGGACTTGCTGGGCCTATTTCTTAGTTAGGCGCATAATGGCAGCATGACGCATCTGCGCTCATAATTGACAGGAAACTGTCTGAGCGATCGAAGAAGAAGAAACAGAATTTGGCGAGAAAAACCTCCAAAGAAGGAGGAGACGAAGGGACGTGGTAGTCGGAAGAGAAAGTAGGAATAGTGATAGCCACTGAATTCAAGTGGCTTAGTACCGACAAATGTGGACTATAAGCCGCTACTTTTTTCCTCAACCTTGGCCCATGCAGCTTATAGACTGGTGCGGCTTATCTGCGGATTGTTTTCCATTCTACATTGATCAGTACGATTAAATCTGTTTCTGGCCACATTCTTCAGCCTATTTTGAGCTTCTTTAGACTCAAAACTGGTTTTGGTAATCAATAGATTCAAATCTCATGTTTAGAGTGTCTGAGAGCATTAAATACTTATGTTCTGATAGGAGAATTTCTATATTTGTGTTGGTTTGTGCATATACAATTTTCTCTGCGGCTTATAAACTGGTGCGGCTTATATGTGAATAAATACTTAATATTTTGTCAATTTAAGGGAAGAGGCTTATATACAGGTGCGTCTTATAGTCCAGTTTTTACGGTAAAGACGGTAAAGACTGAAACAAACTGGACGTGTCAATCACTGAAGCAGACAACGAAGGAGCAGAAAGGTTCACCGTTTCGGAAGAATGAAAGCGGTGGAACAGAAGAAACTTGTGATTCAACCACCGGAAGACGAGGAAGGAACCTTAGAAGAGGACTTGGGCGTTTCCCCCCTAAGAATGAAAAAAGGGGGGCATGTCCAATGGATACGAGGGGAAGGGGGGTGGGGGGGAAGCGGCCGATTCAATATTTGCTAGCCATGGCCACTTCTTCAGTCACTCATCTTGGAACCAGTGTTCCCTCGCACTAGTGCCGTTATCTTCGGGCTGCTTCTCAGAGACTGTTGATGCAGTAGCTGTTTCTGCAACATCTTCTGCACATTTGTTTGGCAGAGGATTTCTTTTTTTTACTTTGCCGAAGTCGAAGAGCGTCGTTGTCCGCTTCATTTAGAAGAAAATTCAACATGGCGGGCAGGACTCTCGCAACTTCTTGTCGGTAAAACGAGATGAACGCGATTGGTTGATTTACAATAACATTGTAAAGGGACCAATGTCGAGAAATCATTCATTCCTGCTCGATGCTTTCAGTTTGTGCAGACGACGGATTTAGCAGATAACGAAGGAATTCCCGCAGCGATTATTGTGGGAAGGAACAGATTTGGGGGGGATTGTACCAATCCCGCGCCCTAGAATCAGCTCTGCTTATAATCAGGTGTGCCTTGTAGTCCATAAAAATAATACGGTAGTATAATGATCATCATCATCATCGTCACCTTCGTTGCTAGCAGAGGTGGACGGCTGGTCCTTCGTTCCGTTCTCCTCCAGCGAAGAGTTCTTCTTCCTCCTGTTGCTGTTCTCCTGCTGCTCTCTCTCCTCCTCCTCTCTCTCTTCTTTCTCTTTCCGTTGGCCAGACGCCTCGAGAGCGGCGAATTTCTGAGCCACAGCTTCCGCCTCTTTGAAGTCATACCTGGGAGGAAAAAAAATGTATGCAGATACTCCGGGGGGAGAGCAGGACGAATTTCACAGGGATACGTCTCTGTGACTAGAATATACCAAATACCCCCCAAAATACCAAATAGAGGTTAACTTCGTCTATGGCTTGTACCCACGTGTCGTCATATCCGGCCACAAGGAGCGCCATATTATGGGAGACCGCCATCTTAGTCAGTAACTTTGTTTGAAAAATGCCAGATCGATGCTGCGTATTTGGCTGTTCCAAATCGAAACTTATCTAAACTGTATTTATAACATCTGGATGTTTTCTTTACACATTTAGATAACATTTTCACTTTGTTTACACACAAATAAGGACTAAGATGGCGACACTTCCGTTGGAAGGGTCGAGATACGCACGCAGGTGGGGGGGGGAGCCATAGTGTGTGTACAGAAAACTGTGGAAAGAGGTACATGACAGAGACTTTGGCCTGAAATTAGTAAACCTCAATTACATTTTTCAAGAATTATTCAAAAACATTTTTGGCCACATTTTCTTCTTGAATGATCTCTTTCTCATTTTAGTTGTTTATTTATTTACATGCTTTTTTTTTTTTTTTTTTTTTTACTAAGATTTCGAAAGTTTCATTTTGAAACACAAGTTTTGTTTGTGCACTTTTTTTAATTTTCCTTCATCCTTTTTTCATCTTTTGTTTTTATTTTTATTATCTTTTTTTTGTTGTGCAAATGTTAAGAATAGCTCCCTCCTCTGCCCCTTCCATTCATTTCAGATGGTTTCAGTTAGGGTTAGGAATAGGCTTTGGGATAGGGTTAGGGATAGGTTTAGGGTCAGTTAAGTGTCAATCTCATAACATACCATCAATTTGTTTTTGTGTGTGTGGATTAGATGGTTTCAGGTTAGGGTTAGGGCTAAGAATAGGGTTTGGGATAGGGTTAGGGTCAGCTTAGTGACAAATACACACACACAAAAGTTGATGACTAAGCTGATCCTACACCTATCCCTAGGTGTCGAGACCCGACTGGCTGGGTCATCTTCGTAGAGTAGGTTTTTGTTTTATTTTGTTTGTTTCTTTTTGATGCCCGACTTCGGACCTCGACCGCATATTGCATCATAAAATCAAACTGATGACTGTGGATACTCAACGGTAGAAGAAGAACCCTAACCCTAACCTGAAACCGTCTTAACCCTTTCACCGCCAGCCATATTTCAGCCAAAAATGTCCATTACATTTACCTGGGTAGAGAACAAAATCCATCTGCAGTATTGGGGATTCTTCTGTGACATATATAAAATAAGGTCTATCCTTACTTCCCAAACCTAAGACAATAGGGTCTTTGGATAATAGACCCCAATTTGATGCCTTTTAGTGACATAGGTGTTAAATCACTGTGGTGCTGAAATGCGACTTTGGCGGTGAAAGGGTTAAATGAATGGAAGAGGCAGAGGAGGGAGCTATTTGCCTTTTTGGGGGGGGGGGGGGGGGGCGCTGAACAACATGAATTCTTCCACTCCACTCCAACCAACCTCTCTTTTAGACTGGCAGCCAGTTCCTCCGCTTGTTCTATGGCTCGGACCTGGTTCTTCTGTCCTATCAGGTTGTCGTAGTATTGCTGAAAGCGGCAACAGGCAGAGCTTATGGTGTGCTCAGTTCGAAGAAAATATCACAGCGAACAAAGTCGGCGGACATACATTACAATGCAAATTAAACGAATGAAAATGAAACAAAAGAGAATTGCAGACCTGTTTACTCTACTCTTTTCGAGTAGTATTCTACTCAGTTTGGATCTCTACTACTCTTCCAAATTGAAAATAATGCTCTTTAATTCTTGATTACTACTCGTTTTCAGTGAAAATTGTTTGATGGTTTAATGAATAAAACTACACATTTTGCACCAAAACTACTCATTTCAGCTATCCAGACTACTCAAGACATGTGTAGGGGGTAAACAGGTCTGGAATGGGAGACTTAGTGGGGGGGTTTTCACGCCAGATGGCGTGACACTCGAGTGGGGCTAATCCCCTCTATATTCTTAGTTTGGGATAAAGAGAGAGCGAGAGATAGAGAGGAGTCCAACCCTCTCTCTCTCACTACGCCCAACTAAGAATATAGCGTGATAAGCCCCTCTCGAGTGTCTGGCGTGAAAAAAATCCCACTAAGTCTCCCATTGTACTACATACATTATATATGATGGAAAACGATCAGCTCAAAACAGAGGAAGACTAAGGAAAATTGCGGTTGAAATAGTTCACATTTCGCACAAAAAGCAGATGTATACACAAACACACGGACGCAGACACACACATATCAACACATACACTTTATACACACACAAATACAGAACAGAGAAAAGAAAGAAAAACAGAAGAGGGTGGGGGGAGAAGAAGAAGAAGGAGAAGGAGAGAGAAGAGAGAGAGAGAGAGAGAGAGAGAGAGAGAGAGAGAGAGAGAGAGAGAGAGAGAGAGAGAGAGAGAGAGAGAGAGAGGGGGAGAGAGAGAGAGAGAGAGGAGGAGAGAGAGAGAGGGAGGGAGAGAGAGAGAGAGAGAGAGAGAGAGAGAGAGAGGGGGAGAGAGAGAGAGAGAGGGGGAGAGAGAGAGAGAGAGAGAGAGAGAGAGAGAGGGAGGGAGGAGAGAGAGAGAGAGAGAGGGAGAGAGAGAGGGATGAGAGAGAGAGAGAGAGAGAGAGAGAGAGAGAGAGGGAGGGAGAGAGAGAGAGAGAGAGCGGGAGGGAGAGAGAGAGAGAGAGAGAGAGAGAGAGAGAGAGAGAGAGAGAGAGAGAGGGAGGGAGGGAGGGAGAGAGAGAGAGAGAGGGAGGAGAGAGAGAAAGAGAGAGAGAGAGAGAGAGAAGAGAGAGAGAGAGAGAGAGAGAGAGAGAGAGAGAGAGAGAGAGAGAGAGAGAGAGAGAGAGAGAGAGAGAGAGAGAGAGACACAATTTCCACTCAGTAACTGATCAGCTGGAGTCTAGCCCTGTGTTAAGAAAAGAGTAAACCTAAAAGGAGACTTAGATATACTAAAAGTTCTACGAAGGCAGATATGCATAGAGGATGAACCATCATCTGAACAAAAGACTTCAGGGGCAGGATGGGCAGGGAAAACCAAGCCTCACAATTGTCATGTCCAGACCTGTTTACCCTTTTAATGAACAACCTGGAATTTGCCACAGAAAACCCCGGAATTTGAGGGAAAAAAACCAGAATTCACATTGCAATGTCACTTATGCCGCCAATGCGAAATTTTGAAGTCCACGTTGCAGTACTTGCAGTGTGCATGCTCGTCTCCCAAACGCGAACTTGTTATTCCTGGCACTTTCAAATACTTTTGAGAAAACTTCTGCTTCACTTTTGGCCGTTTCACCCTATCACTGCTGTCGTTTGTCGAAGATTTATGGCGCTTGCCGCCTGCGGTTGACTTTCCTGACGACATGTTTGGCGCAAAACTACAATCTCTGCCAACAAGAAATACTATCATTGGTTGAGGGGGGTCCACGGACCAATGAAACATCGCGTCTCAGAACTCCAAGGTTTCAGTCAACCCTTGCGTCTTTTCATACAAACGGAAACAA
This sequence comes from Phymorhynchus buccinoides, assembly GCA_017654935.2. Taxonomy (NCBI): domain Eukaryota; kingdom Metazoa; phylum Mollusca; class Gastropoda; order Neogastropoda; family Raphitomidae; genus Phymorhynchus; species Phymorhynchus buccinoides. The sequence goes on from CM065710.1 coordinate 13,054,306, forward strand.
ATAATAGATGTTTTTTCGAAATCCCGGGATTTTTAGCGTTCACCCGGAATTTATTATTTTACCCAGAATTTTTGCTAATTCCCGGGATAATTCCGGCAAAACTGGGAGGGTAAACAGGTCTGCATATCCTTTTGCTAAGAGCTATGAACTGGTGTACATATCATTATGTAACTACCTTCTTTTTTTTTTACTATAAAACTCAGACTTCATTATCATAGTTTCTTACTGTTTTATAAGTCATATTATAAGGCGCATGGGTCTCTCAGTCTGAGAAAATAACAGACCTGTTTACCCCCTACACAAGTCTTGAGTAGTCTGGATAGCTGAAATTAGTAGCTTTGGCGCAAAATGAATGATTTTAGTTAATATAACTATCTATTCTATCTATATACTTACCGTTTCACTACGAATGAGTTATACCTTCCAATTTGGAGCAAATGCCAATTTACCAAAGACCAAAAAGTTCTAGTCTTAACAAGACTAGATTACTTCCCTTGGTCCACACAGCCAATACCACTAAGCTGCCGCGGAACCCACTCACTACGTCACTTCCGGAGAGGCAACTTCAAGTCATGATAAGAAATTTTCTCCTTTCTTTCCTTAAAAACCAACCTTCCCAATGATGTTTTCGTCGGAGGGAGGTGGGTGGGAACCTTGATCGTAGTGAAACGGTAAGTATATAGATAGAATAGATAGTTATATTAACTAAAATCATTCAATCTATTCTATCATGTTACCATTTCACTACGAATGAGTTGATTCCCAGCGAGGAGGTGGGTAAGAAAACATTGTTGAAGTTACACTCCAACTAAGCCAAAAAAACAGTACCCACAAGACAAACCTGACCTGGAACGCCAGGGATAACCTGTAAGAGAGAGGACATTATAACAAATAAACAATCAAAACATCCATACCCCCAAACAGCATAAGCATATGCATACCAACATCAGAACAAAAAATAACAAACGATTACCGTTAGGCCAGAGAAACCGGAGTCTGCGCAAGCACCACCTTCCTGATGCCGAAGGTGTCGTCCTGCCTTCTGGCGGAGAAATGGCGCAGGTAGAAGCTAGTGAAGGTGGACTGAGACTTCCAGTACGCTGCTTCCATAACGCTGGAAAGCGCCACTCCCTTGATCATAGCCAGGGATGTGCTGATAGCCCGGATTTCATGGGCTCTCAGGGGGTTAGAGGGCAATGACTTGTCGGCACTTAAGTACGCTAACTTAATAGCGCCCACTAACCACCTAGAAATGGTTGATTTCGAGATATCCCTCATGTATTTCTCATTCAGGGAGATGAACAGACGGCGTTTGTGCCCCCGGAAGGGGGAGGTTCTCTTAAGGTAATACTTAAGGGCTCTGACAGGGCACAGGAGCCTATCCGAATCATCGGGGCCGAGAATGGTGCAAAGACTCTGAACAGTAACTGAGGGGGAAGCAATCTGAGCAGGCTGATTCTTGGCCCTAAACTCGGGCAGAAAAGACAAGGTGACTGACTGATCCGAAGTATTGAACTCAACGTCGGAACCCAGACCACTAAGAGCATGAACACCGCTAACCCGCCTAGCAGTGGCCAGGGAGAGAAGAAAAACCGTTTTAAAAGTTAGTAACTTCAAGGACAAGGAGGACATGGGCTCACATTTATCCCTAAAAAATGAGAGGACCAGAAAAACATCCCACTGCGGAAGGCGAACACCGGACGAAACAGAGACATTACGCACAGCATCAATGAGATGGGAGACTTCAATGGCACACGAAAAAACAGGGTTTCTCTTGCCCGTTGCCACAGCAACGGTATGAACAACGGCAGACCTGTAACCACACAAAGTCTGGGCGGATAAGCCGCGGTCCTGGTACAGGTGAGCTAAAAACTGGGTGAACTGTGGACCAGAAGGGTCTAGGGGGGGAATGCCCTGGGCTGTGCAAAACCCGAACCAAGAAGCCCACCTAATGTCATAAAGCTTATTGGTGCTCTGCCTACGAGCCTTAAGGACTAGGTCAACAGTTTTGTCTGGTAAGAGTCGTGCTCGCAACCCGGCCCGCATAGTAGCCATGCGGTCAACTGAAACAGCTGGGGGTTGGCGTGTCCTACACCGGAGCGAGGCTGAAGCAGAGTGTCCCTTGTGAGACGAAGCGGGACGCTTGGAACGTGAGACAGGCTCTCGAGCTCTGGAAACCAAGGGCTCGTTTCCCAGAACGGGGCGATGACAATCAAGCGGGGCCTGTCGCGGCAGTATTTCTCCAGCACTTTGGTGAGCAGAGACGTGGGAGGGTACGCATAAGTTGACATTCCTGTCCAGGAGATCGAGAAAGCGTTGCGCGCTAGTGCCTGGGGGTCCCTCATAGGTGACACATAGAGAGGAAGCCTGCAATTGTACTTTGTGGCAAACAGGTCCACGTGAGGTTTCCCCCAAAGGTGCCACAGCGGGAGGAGGGACCGGTGAGCGACGGTCCATTCCGTGGGGAGAAGTTGTCCTTTCCTGCTCAGCTGATCCGCTAGGACGTTCAACTTCCCTGGGATGTATTCCACTGAGAGCACGATCTTTCTTGATTGGGCCCAGAGAAGAATCCCTTCCGCTTTCATCGAAAGGGCCGGAGACCGTGTTCCTCCCTGGCGGCGAAGATAAGAGAGAGCTGTCGTATTGTCTCCGCAGACAGTGACCCATTTCCCGGAGAGAAGGAGTGCAAAAGACTTCAGGGCCCTGGCTACTGCTTCCATCTCCAAGAGGTTGATGTGACAGTCCTTCTCTGCCGAAGTCCACTGGCCCGAAACTTCGACCCGATCCAAATGGGCGCCCCAGCCCGTCGTTGAGGCATCCGTGTGGAGAAACTGTTGCTGTTGCATGGGACGGATAGGCACCGAGCTGTTGAGCCACTCGAGATTCATCCACTGTTCCGTCGAGTCGAGGAACCAATCGCCGAGAGACACTAGTTGCTCGAGAGGCATCTGAGACAGTTTCCTTTGCGACAGCAGTCGTTGCAGTGGCCGCTTGTGCACCCGTGCGAGAGGAAGCAAATCCGCTACCGATTCCATAAGCCCCAGGAGGCGGAGAAGCTGACGAGCAGAGAGCGAAGTCCTCAGTCTGAACGTCGAGACAATCTCGAATATGGCTTTGACTCGAGTCTCCGACGGTTGCACTGAAAACCGCTCTGTATTGAACTTCATGCCGAGGTAGCTGAAGGAGGTCGAAGGAGTCAGCTCCGACTTCCCGTCGTGAATGCGAAAACCCAGGGTCCTGGACAGTCGAACAAGAGTGTCTGTTTGAGAGAGGCATAGGGCTTGCGAAGCTGCTAGCAACAACCAATCGTCCAGGTAAACGTGAAGACGAATTGCCTGGGACCTGGCGAGACGAACGAGTTCCTTGGTGATTCTTGAGAAGATCCAAGGGGCCGGGGACAGGCCGAACGGAAGGGCAACAAACTGATAAGTCTTGTGTTTCCAGACGAAGCGCAGGAAACGCTGACGTGAAGGGTGGATGCCCACGTGAAAATATGCGTCCCTCAGGTCGATGGACGTAGCCCAGTCGTTCGGGAGAATGGAGAGACGGATCGAAGTTGCCGTCTCCATTTTGAACTTGTCGGTGCGAATAAACTTGTTGAGGGGGGACAAGTCCAAGACCGGGCGAAATTCTCCGCTTTTCTTGGGGACCACGAACAGTCGAGAGTAGAAACCCGGTTCCGTAGGCACAATCTGCACAATGGCACCCTTTTGACAGAGTGCAGCGACTTCCTTGTCGATCGCTTCGAATTTTGACTGGTCTTGAGGGGGCGGGAAAGAGATGGGTTGGGCAGACAGGGGAGGTTCCCTGGAAAAGGGGAACCTGAAGCCGACCCGCACGACCTGACGGACCCAAGGGCTTTCGACCAAGTGCTCCCATGCTGAAAAGCATTTCAGAAGGGAGCCCACACTTGAGTCGGTCGAAGCGCCTGAATCCCCCAAAGGTCGTGCGGGCCCTACTGAAAAGGCTGTTTCCGTGCTGGGAACGGGGCACGGACATACCGGGAAGAACCCGAGGTGCCCGATCCCCGTCCCGAGGACGGAGGACGGCGGTTGGTGGACAAAGGGCGACGCTGGTATGAGGGGCGTTGACGCTGTCCCGCTGACTGGTAGTTGGGGTAGCGAAAGGAACGCCCTCGAGACGAACCGGTTCTCATGGGGATAGAGGGAGGAGGCCTAAAGTCCAGGCGCGCGCGCTTAGGTTGGGGGGAAGCAAACCCCCGGCCGGCAGCCCTGGTAGCCAACTCCATGATACGTTCCTGGCCCAAGTCCAGTCTCCGTTTCTTGACCCGCTCCAGGTTGTCCTTGAGGGAAGCCTGATGAAAAGTAGAGCGAGGATCGGTGGGGCCAGAGCGAATGTTCGAACGATCCAACAGGGAGAGAGGCACTTTACAATCCTTGAGGACCGCGTCCCTGAACGTGGCCGCTAGCTGCACTTTAGTAGAGGAGGCCACGGACGAAATGGAGCTCACAGCTTGGTTGAGAGAAGCCAAGGCAACGCCCAGGGCACGCTCGTCGACACCATCACGCAGCCTGAAGTCTTCAGGTTTGGAAGCGGCCGTAGAACCGGCGATCTGCGCCAGAGACTGAAGCATTGACGTGGCTAATGACGAGGCTCGAAGAATAGAGAACATGGATCTCTCCAAGTTGTTGAAGGCCGGCTGGCCCATGAGAACCGAAGTCTGTCTCATCCTGCGCCCATAGCTAAGGGCGGAACGATCCTGCTGGGACACCTCCGAGTGCGAAGGCACAGGCACGAAGGGGTTTGCCAGCTGAAACGGCGGGAAGAAGTCCTTCTTCACAAACGAGCCAGGTTGAGACGGGACCGGTTCCGGCTGAGGGGAAGGAGAGATGTCGTCGTCGTCCACGGGCAACGGTGGCGGTTGAGCCCACAGGATAGAGTCAGCCTTACGCAGTGCCTGGCGGACGAACGGAGAGGTGTGAAGCGCTAGACGGGCCTCCTTCTGCGCCTGCAGCTCGCCAAAGAACTGCGGCTGTCCCGCTGTCTGAGAAGATTCGAGCTGCACCATCGGCTTGATGTCCTTGCAGTAGGGCTGAAGGATGTGCAGATAGCCTTGATAATTGCCGGTCGAAGGGATTGGGTCTGAACACACAGGGGGGTCAGACACACTATTGTCCCGCTCAGACTGAGAAAGTTGATCGTAGCCGTGGTCAGACCTCGACGAGGACCACTGAGACCCCTGATACCCAGTCCTCATGATGCGAAACACTTCGTCCTGAACGGCTAGGTCGAAGTCATCCAAACCCTCACGCGGCGACGAATCAAACTCCTCATCCACGGAAGACCCTCGAGGCCGCGCCGCATGACGCTTCGAGGAGTGCCTGGCCTGACGAGCATCCAAGGGGGGCTGAAGCTCAACCGTATGACGGGGGCCAGGTTGACGTGAAACGGGCTCCAGAACAGGCATCGGGGGGTCCACCCCCGAAGGTGTCGCTCTGTGACGGGTGTCCGTAACGGTGGAGACTGGTGGCCGCGTGCCGCCGGCACGGCGCACGGGCCTGGGCGAGTAGTCGTCGAAGTCATCGCAAATTCCGTGTTCAAGAGACCGCCGAGGCAAGGCCCTACGCGGGCAACGGCTCTGCTGGGTAAAATGCACGTCCGTATTTCTCGCCCTACTCGGGCTACAAGACTGCCGATCATCGTGAGACTGATCATCAACGAGAGAAGAGGGGAGACATTCGCTCCTGCGAGAACGAGAGCCGTAGAAGGGGACGGCGTCAGGACGGGATTTCCTGTGGGCGTCGATGGAGCGAGCAGCTTCCACGTCACGCTGGGAGAAGGACCGACCGTCCGACTCGAGGTCTTCCTCTCGGGGGAAGATGGAGATGCCCGTAACGCGCTCCCTCTGGGCCAGCTGCTCAACTGAGTACAAAGTAGGTTCATCATTATCATTCATGGTAAAGCGAGGGGAACGTACACACTGGTTGTCTTCTCGTGTCCCGTGAGGGTACCGTGCGGGTCTGTCCGAGGTCAAGTCAGTCGTCAAGTCCGTTTGCCTACCAGGTCTAACCGACCAATCGGTCAAGGAGGCCGAAGGGACCAAAACTAAACCTTTATTTTTAAACTCGGCAAGCATGTCTGCCACCAGAGTAGACGAATCCACTAGGGAAATAACCTGTTCTGACACCACCGCAGAAGACTCAGAAACCACAGGCTGAGGGAGAGGAGGGGGGGGGGGGGGGTTGCTCCTTCTTCGACGACGAAGAAGAGGAAGACTTCGGCCTAGAACTCGAATGCTTACGAGAGCTAGAGGAAGAAGAAGCTTGAGGTGTATCTGAACACCTCCCCTTATCCTCCCGAGAGGGCTTACTAGAGACCCCACTAGAGTGAGCCGAAACAACAGGATCGACGGACGACATGGCGTCCGGGGGCACAAAGCACGTAAGCACAGCAACTACTTTCAAAAATTATTTAGCAAAGTAAAAACGAAAAAATAATTCCCCAAAGCTATGTGCCGACAAACCTGCAGCCCCAAGGCAGAGGGGCAACCCAAAACAAGGCGGATGGCGACAATAAGAGTTAGAAAAACGAAATAAATTGAAGAGCAAAGAAGAACATGGCTGCTCCAAGTTGGAAATTTTTTTATTATGACTTGAAGTTGCCTCTCCGGAAGTGACGTAGTGAGTGGGTTCCGCGGCAGCTTAGTGGTATTGGCTGTGTGGACCAAGGGAAGTAATCTAGTCTTGTTAAGACTAGAACTTTTTGGTCTTTGGTAAATTGGCATTTGCTCCAAATTGGAAGGTATAACTCATTCGTAGTGAAACGGTAACATGATAGAATAGATTGTGTAGTTTTATTCATTAAACCATCAAACAATGTTCACTGAAAATGAGTAATTACAGCATTATTTTCAATTTTGAAGAGTAGTAGAGGTCCAAATTGAGTAGAATACTACTCGAAAAGAGAAAAGTAAACAGGTCTGAAATAAGTATCGCCTCATAAAACTCCCCCCCTCCCCCCCCCCCCCCCCTCCAAATTTGACATAAAACTCAGACTTCATTATTATAGTTTCTTACTGTTTTATTAGTCATATTATATATTATAAGGCGCATGGGTCTCTCAGTCTAAGAAATAAAGTATGGCCTTACGTCCGTAAAATACAGGGTAATATTTGCCTGATTTCAGGCACCCGCTCTCACCTTAGTATAGTATAGTTTAGCGTGGGACTGGCTCAAGCCTAAGCCTCGCGGCTTATAAACATCCCTTCATTGACACTGTTTTGTTTGCTTAAAGCATGCCTTTTAAAATTGCTTTTCTTTTTCTTTCTCTTTTTTTGTGTGTGTAATTAATGCTTTATTCTTTTTTTTCCGAGGCCTTTTGGCCCATATGAACAGGAGAAAGAATAATACAAAAGTTAGCCCAGCATGAGGTGAGACAAAAAGAAAAAGCGTGATCAAAATAAGATAAGCAAATTTCACGTGCAATCAGGAGATGTATGGAGTGTGACACATAATTCAGTAAAATAATGTCATGTTCTCAATGTTAAAGGGGCACCCTGACGGATGAGTTTTTGCAAGAAACAAGTCGAGGTCACCAGAAAGACAGCCTTTTCAAGGATCGGAACACTCACTTTGCTTTATTTTTCTATAAATTAAACCGTCAAAACAATGATTCCTCCTTGGCGGAGACGCCGGAAAGAGTAGCCATTTTGGATGGGGTGGTCACTCATTGTAGTTGAAGCGTTTTCTTTTTTTTTTGGTAGTGCAGTAAAAATAAAAAAATTGGAGCTATTCCCTTTGTTGTGAGCAAAACTCATTTAGATAAACTGTATAAAAAAAATTTGGTTTAAAGGATTGTATTGCGAAAATGTCGTGCAAACGATTTGGCGGCCATTAGAAAAGAGACGGCACACGCGTTCTCTTTAGGTGAAAGAATTTGACTTCCAGCATCTCCGCCAAGGAGGAATCACCGATTTGACGGTTTGATTTCTAGGAAACCAGAGCAAAGTGAGTGTCGCAATTTCTGTAAATGGTGTTTTCCTGGTGATCTCGACGTGCTTCTTACAAAAACTCATCCGTCAGGGTGCCCCTTTTAAGGCTTCAGTAATGTCTACAGCTACTTTCAGTAAGAGCTCACCTTGCTCTTCTTGTAGTCCTAGCTGGCTTTCACCTGCTTCACCAGCTTGAAGTACCTCATGTACATGATGTAGGCATGGTAGTGGGGGCAAAGTGAGTTTCGCGGAAGATTCTGCATTTTATTTGAAAGATGTCGACTCAAACTAAAATGATGAAGTTGGGCGTCAAAATGAAGAAGAAGAAGAAGAAAAAGAAGCACTAGGATCACAAATCTGGAAACATTTGGCGTGAGCTAGGCCGCGCACGACTGCCAACTTCGGCGGGAAGTTGCTTGTTCAGTCATTCACATCCGGTTCCGCGAAGCGATTGCATAGGTTTTAACGCACGTTTTATTTTTAGGCACCCGAGCGAATTTTTACCCCGACTTTTATTTGGGGGTGGGGGGGGTCAAATTTTCACATTCGCGGATTTTCCGCGATTCGCGGAGGTCTACCATGCCTGATGATGAACGCCCTCTCCTCGTCCCCCTGAATATGGGGTATATTCGCCTGATTTCAGTCACCCGCTCTCACCCTGCTCTTCTTGAAGTTCTGGCTGGCTTTCACCTGCTTCAATTCACCAGGTTGAAGTACCTCATGTACATGATGAGCGCCCTCTCCTCGTCCCCCTGAATGCGGGGTAATGTTCGCCTGATTTCAGGCACCCGCTCTCACCTTGCTCTTCTTGCTTTTACCAGGTTGGAGTACCTCATGTACATGATGAACGCAGACCTGTTTACCCCAAATCTTCACTGTCAGTAATCCCAAGCTCTGAAAACAGTATTTACAGGCATCTGTCCGTAATTTTGCTGTCCGAGAAATCCTTTCACCAGCATTTTTCGCTGCCGTTAAACCTTTTGTTGAGCCGGGGGGGGGGGGGGGGGGGGGGGGGGGGGGGACACGCATTGCTGCAACTTCCCATCCTAACCCAACATCGACAACTGCCAAAATTTTGCCCTTCGTACCTAGAAAAATGTCGGCATGGAGAAATAAACCTGAAGTATTCATTCAAGGGACATCATTCGAAATGATACCTTCAATAGCAAAGTAGTGAGTACGGCTCATACGCCATGCCTTCTTTTGATTTCTTCAGTTCAGCGTTTTTTGTTGCTGAACATAATAGCGTATCGGAGGTCTCAAAACGTAATAATTACGGACAAATCCGTAGGGAAAACAGGTCTGTGAACGCCCTCTCCTCGTCACCCTGAATACGGGGTTTCTGATTTCAGGCACCCGCTCTCACCTTGTTCTTCTTGTAGTCCTGGCTGGCCTTCACCTGCTTCACCAGGTTGAAGTACCTCATGTACATGATGAACGCCCGCTCCTCGTCCCCCTGAACGTCAAACTTCTCCGCCTCGCGGAACATGGTGTCTGCCGACTTCACCAGACTGGAATTGGAAAAAAAACCATTTACGGAGTTCACCAGTAACATGCGCAACTGGAGAAAATCCAAAAACAGGCAAGGCAAGGGTCCAGTCAGGGCCCTGGCAGGGTACAGGGGCAAAGCCCCTTGTTGGGGGGTCAGGGGGGCAACCCCCCCCCCCCCCCGAAGCTGAAGAAAAAGCAAAGTCGTACTCGATTTGAAGGTTATTCCAGGCTTGTAAAGTGAGAATTCAACACTTTTTTCCCCCTCAAAATTTGAAAATTTGGAAAAACAGGCGCTGCCTTGTATCCGAGGCAAAGTTGCATCCATGTAATTATATATGTTTGTGTCCCTGTGGGGATACCGGGGGTCTTTTGTATAAATAGTTACCCCACCTTCTGGAAGTTCTGGGCTTGTAACTTCCTCTCATCTGTCAGTCTCTTTGACTCTGCCTTTTCCCTTTCTTACTGTCATCTACTTATCTTTCTGTCTAACCGGTCCATTCTCCCCCACCTTCTGGAAGTTCTGTGCTTGTAACTTCCTCTCATCTGTCAGTCTCTTTGACTCTGCCTTTTCCCTTTCTTACTGTCATCTACTTATCTTTCTGTCTAACCGGTCCATTCTCCCCCACCTTCTGCAAGTTCTGGGCTTGTAACTTCCTCTAATCTGTCACTCTCTTTGACTCTGCCTTTTCCCTTTCTTACTGTCACCTACTTATCTTTCTGTCTAACCGGTCCATTCTCCCTGCCTTCCTTCACGAAACACTTTCAAAAGGATTTCCTCCTCCAGCCGAAGTCGGACTTGCTGGGCCTAACTATTTCTTAGTTAGGCGCATAACGGCAGCATGACGCATCTGTGCTCATAATTGACAGGAAACTGTCTGAGCGATCGAAG
>CM065710.1:13069636-13097136 GCA_017654935.2 Phymorhynchus buccinoides
TACCTAGAACATAAATTGTCTTCTGGTGGGCTGGGCTAAAATGAGTTTAGTGGAGAAGCCTTTCCCAGGGTACATCCCCACTCTCTTGGCCAATGGGATTTGTTGACAGCTGGCATCGGGGAAGGTCCCCAAAGGCAAACCGATCCCTTTGGTTGCAGCATTCACCCCACCCCACCCCTCTATCTCTCTCTCTCTCTGTGTTTTTGCATGTGAATTTCTGTATCTGAGTCAATGAGTGCGAGTCACTGAGTGTCTACATCACATGAGTGAGTATGCCTCTATATCTTATATAATCTGTGTATTTTTGTGTGCATTTTTCACTTTGTCTCAAGTAGTTAAAACGTGACTCACATTGTCACCATACTTGTTTTTGTTACAATGTTAAGCACTGTGTGTTCTGTGTCTCTCATTCTCTGTGTGCGTGCTTATGAGTCAAGTCAAGTCAAGTCAAAATCATCTTTAGTGAGGGTTAAACTTAAAGAATAGACTTATAGAGTGTGTCACTGTGTGTGTGTGTGTGTGTGTGTGTGTGTGTCTCAGTCTGTATGTCTGTGTGTGTACGTGTGTCTGTCTGCCTGTCTGTGTGAGTCTGTGTGTGTGAATGAACCTCTTTTTCGTTTCTAAAACCATCAGAATCTTCATCATGTTGAAGGTAAATTTATGGTAAAACAAAGAAAAAGAAGAAGTTAGAAGAAGAAGAAGAAGAAGAAGAAGAAGAAGAAGAAGAAGAAGAAGAAGAAGAAGGGATCAATTCATACAGCTTAACCCCTTGACTGCCAGAGAAAATTAAAGAAAAAATCATTGGGCAAATCATGCCATGAAAAAGACAACTGATAGACTATAGAGCCAATCTGGCAAAATGGTCTGGGGATGTAAATTATATATCTTGACTCATTGACTGTGTTAGACTTAGAGCAAAAGCCAACATATCAGGGTTATTCCTCTTCATCTGATGACATCATCAGTGATGTCATCAGGTCAGTAGTGATACGTTGGTGGCAGTCAAGGGGTTAATTTACCGTTAAATTACTAAATTTGCTTGTTGGTAGTATTTTGTTTCAATTTTTTTTAAACTTTGCACAGAAATGTTACTTTAAATTTAACTCTTCTTGTTCTAGCACCACAGGCAAATTATGTATTCGTCCAGTACATCACACTTCACTCCCACCAAATGCAAAGACATTCACTGCCAAGTGGCCTGCCATGTGTTTGTCTATTTTCAGAGCTTATAGTACAGTACTTAGCTATACATGTCAGTGATTTTTCCCATTTAAAGCAATGCATGCACACTCGAAAAAAAATACCTACCCCCCTCTTGTCGGTTGAGATGCAATGGACAATCAAGAAAAAAAACCCATAGCCCACGTAGAAGCATTAAAGGGGCACCCTGGCGGATGAGTTTTGGCAAGGAACACGTCGAGATCACCAGAAAGACAGCCTTTTCAAGGATCGGAATACTCACTTTGCTCTGGTTCCCTAGAAATCAAACTGTCAAAACAGCGATTCCTCCTTGGCGGAGATGCCGGAGAGAGAAGCCATTTTGGACGGGGTGGGTGGATGACAGGGTTGTCCTTTTAATTCTTTGTAGTGCAGCAAAAAAAGAAAGAAGCTATTTGTTGTGAGTGAAACTAAATAAAAAGGCTTGTAGTTGTAAGTTGTATTGTAGAAATTTTGTGATTTGGTCTATAGAAATAGAATCGACTCAGGCAGCCAATTAGAAAAGAGAAGGCATATTTTTCACTGAAAGAATTTGACTTCCAGTTCCAGCACCTCCGCCAAGGAGGAATCGCAGATTTGACGGTTTGATTTATATGAAACCAGAGCAAAGTGAGTGTTGCAATCTCTGTAAAGGGTGTTTTCCTGGTGATCTCGACGTGTTTCTTGCAAAAACTCATTCGTCAGGGTGCCCCTTTAACTAGTTTAACCCTATGCCTCCCGATCACAATCGAACCGAGAATCGATCCTATTGCATAAGAGAAGGGGAGTAACTCCGAACGTCAAACCAAATCTTTTATTTTAAAAAATCACCCAAAATAAAGTCGAACTCACATTTCATTTCTGAAAGATGCATATTGAATAGCAATGATGATATTTTCATTCGAAAGCTAACACAGTGTCATACAACAAACCATGAATTAGAAGAAAAAATCCGTAATGGCACTCCAAACATCCAACCAGGTCAATACTGCTCACGTCACGTGGCAAAAAAACAAAAATTTGGCGTCACTTTGAAAAATCAGTTCAAAAAGACTATTGGGTGCTTTCCCTTGCTGTAAAGACCAAAAACCGACCCGGGAGTGTCAGAAACAGGAAGAACTAACTTAGTATATTGCATTGTGGGTAGGAAGAAAGTGAAAGTGAACGTACTAGACCTGACGTTCAGCGGGCGCAATCGGCGTCATCGGCCACCAGGGAAGAAAAAAAATCAGGCAGATTTCGGTTCTGCAGCCTTGAGAGGGTTAAGAGCCAGAACATTGCGAAATAACTAAGCCTTCATCAGTTCATGCCTGTTTCTTCTTCTCCTTAGGCGACCGATAGATCTAGTGATTATTCAATTATTGATCACTATGTCTTTATTGAAGAGTAATTATACTACCACCACCTCTCCTCCCCCCAAAAAAATCACTTTTTCACAACATATAAATTATAATAATCATATAACTATATAAATTATAAGGCATAATTTTGTTTTTGGTACCAATGTTTTGTTTATTGGTAAAAAAAAGAAAAAGTTATGGCTGTTTTATTCATCCAAACCTTGATACGGTAAGGGCCGGTAATCTTGATCAACTTTTTCTTATATTCATGTAAAAAAAGCTAACATTTTAAAACGTCACACAATTTTAATTTGTTATTCTTTTCTTATTTTTCGTACAAAGTTACACCAAATTTTGGTGCATCTAGAATAAATCTCAAACATAAACTCTTGGGGTGGAATATGTGTTCGTCTAATTTAGTCATTACTAGGGTCATACTCTCTCATACACTGACAGAATAGTCAAGTTTGACTGTGGTGACTTATAGGAAGGAAGGAAGGAAGGAACTAGGACTAGGAGTAGGAAGGGTTAGCCTTCTGAAATTCCAGAGTTTCAGTTTGAGATTTGTAACTGAAAATAATTATTCTTTATATAATGAAAGGTCAAGTGAAATCCTTCCAGACGTGTTTGAAACTCGTCATAAGATCTATAAAAACGATGTAAACAGTGATTTAACCATGTGCCATTTAATACTTACATAACTTATCGAAAAATATCCACTGTAGCAGTCGTTCTAAGAGTGGCAAAGATGAAAACAATCCTCACTTCCGGATCAGTGACCTTGACCTCCAAAAGAAAACACCAGAACGTGGATTGGAAAATACGGTGTGGATTTTCAATACTGGAATCCGTTTCCATTTTTCTTCTCTCTCTTATTGTTATTATTAATTCTTATTCTCCTATTAAGTACCCACAGTCAACGGCCATACCCTTTTTTCATTTTTATAATTCATAAACTAAAGTGTCCCGTGCCCGTTGTGTCCCAGGCCCATTAGGCCCGTTGTGTCCCAGGCCCAATATATCCCACGTATATTTCAGCCTGTGTGTGTGTCTTGGGGTAGGGTGGGGTCTCTTCTTCTTCTTCCAGTAATGTCCACCTGCCGTTTATCGGCAATTATTGACACTGATGTGTGTGTGTGTGTGTGTGTGTGTGTGTGTGTGTGTGTGTGTGTGTGTGTGTGTGCGTGTGTGTGCGTGTGCGTGTGCGTGTGCGTGCGGCGTGCGTGCGTGCGTGTGTGTCAGTGTGTGCGGCGCGCGCGCGCGTGTGTGTGTGTGTGTGTGTGTGCGTGCGCGCGTACATGTGTGTGTGATAAACTTAAAATTAAAGTTTTACGTCCTCTCGGTTGCCAAGAACCATATGCGGAACATTTCTTTTGAAATAAAGTTAGATGTGTGTGATATCATGATGAAATTCTGCTTAGGGGAAGACGGGGTAAAAAGCGCATGGGCGGGTAAGAAGCCCACCCCAATTATCTCATGAAATAAAGTTTTCAGTCTCATTTTGCCCCATGAGACGAGCGTTAATGTCTAGCATTCGTCTCATGGGCAAATTTGACTGAAGTTAGATTTCATGAGATAATTGGGGTGGGCGTCTTACCCGCCCATGCGCTTTTTACCCCGTCTTCCCCTACCGTCCTCCGGTCTGGAACAGCTGGACACATATGGGACATTAGTACCTAGATATAAAGATGGTGGGAATGGTCCTGGAGGCAATGCCCGGAGGCAGTGCAACACCAGGAAAGTCCCGAATTTTTATCAATATAGATTGAGCTGACTTCAGAAAGCAGCATCCATCATTATCTGTTGGATGTGTGTGATGTCAAACGCACGCATTCATAACGGTCAGTGAATCCTCTATAATGTACACTTACAGAGAGAGACTGAGAGAGAGAACTGTTATCGCTTTATTAAATACTTGTAGCGGTGCCATAGCCGATGAGGTTTAGCCGAGGCGTGGTTACCGCTACACCTGTCTGTATTAATTTTACAAAATCGGGACTTTACTGGTTTCGTACTGCCTCCGGGCATTGCCTCCAGTATTGTTCCCACCATATTTGTATTTACAAATGTCCCATATGTGTCTGATTCAGACCAAGAGGACGTAAAACACCATTTTCGTCGTCGAGACTGAGAGAGAGAGAGAGAGAGAGAGAGAGTTGTAGGGGAAGACGGGGTAAAAAGCGCATGGGCGGCTAAGAAGCCCACCCCAATTATCTCATGAAATAAAGAAACTTTCAGTCAAATTTGCCCATGAGACGAATGCTAAACATTAACGCTCGCCTCATGGGCAAAATGAGACTGAAATTTGCTTCATTTCATGAGATAATTGGGGTGGGCTTCTTACCCGCCCATGCGCTTTTTACCCCGTCTTCCCCTATGGGACAAACTATTCCATAAATTTATTATTCTGTTTGTAAAATATGAGTGGAATTGACGGGTATTGGTTTGTTTGTTATTGTATGTTTCGACATATTCTGGCTTGTAAGGGAAGACGGGGTAAAAAGCGCATGGGCGGGTAAGAAGCCCACCCCAATTATCTCATGAAATGAAGCAAATTTCAGTCTCATTTTGCCCATGAGACGAGCGTTAATGTCTAGCATTACGTCTCAGGTAAAATTTGACTGAAATTTTCTTTATTTCATGAGATAATTGGGGTGGGCTTCTTAGCCGCCCATGCGCTTTTTACCCCGTCTTCCCCTAAGCCCCTCAATAGTGAGACGTAATAAAAGTTCGTTTAACGTCCTCCGGCCTGGAACAGGCACATATGGGACATTAATAACTATGAAGATGGTGGGACGATCCTGGAGGTACTGCAATACCAGGAAATTCCCAAGTTTTTAAACGATAGAGTAGTCAGAAATTGCATAAAAAGCGAAAATGGTATTTTACGTCCTCTTGGTCTGAATCAGACACATATATGGGACATTTGTAAATACAAATATGGTGGGAACAATACTGGAGGCAATGCCCGGAGGCAGTACGAAACCAGTAAAGTCCCGATTTATAAAAAAATAATACAGATAGCTGTAGCGGTGACCACGCCTCGGTTAAACTTCATCGGCTATGGCACCGCCACAAGTGATTAGTAAATTATTCAGAAATTGCATATTGGACGAATTGAGGCTTTATACCGAAAATTCTCTGCCCCTGTCTCGTGCCCTGCGATGCGAGCGCCACCTACTTAATTAAGATTATCGCCCTTGCCTGTCAGGAACTAGTATTGTATATAGCCACAGAAAATTATCTGCTCCTGACTCGTCACCAGGGGGCATCGATCGGTGCGGGGTTTGACTGTGGCCATGCTCTACGAAGTTAAGTTGAGAAGCAATCGAGAATTATTTTCCTTGAGACGCCTGACATAGTCACGTTGAAAAAAAAAAAAATTTTAATGATTTTGATGGGGTGGGGTGGGGGTGGGGGATGTTGGGGGAGTGATCTTCAAAGTACCCAGTGCAAGCAGTATAGGTCATTCTATAGGCCTATTCTGTTAGGTTCATATGCGCCCTGCATGAGTCTGCACCAACAGAGCTCCCAACCGACCATCAAAAAGTAAATTAGGGAATTATGATCGAGGAGCAAGTAGGGGAGGACGGGGTAAAAAGCCCATGGGCGGGTAAGAAGCCCATGCCAATTATCTCATGAAATGAAGCAAATTTCAGTCACATTTTGCCCATGAGACGAGTGTTAAAGTTTAGTCGTCTCATGGGCAAAATGTGACTGAAATTTGCTTCATTTCATGAGATAATTGGCATGGGCTTCTTACTGTGACGTAATTGACCCGCACGACCCGCTTTCTCCGTTTCTTTCTCTACCCCCCCCCCCCCTTTCTTTTCTCGGGCCGCCACTTTAATTGCCATCCACCATCAAACGGACGCCGATTAAGGCATTTGTCTCTTTGAATCCCGATCTACCTCCCCATCACGAGAAAGTGACAACCACGGTCGGCTCCCTTTGAACCCTTCCTTTCCGAGGAGCACGAGAAAGATAGGAATGTCGGCACGTGATAACAATGTAACCGGCGCGTGATTGTTCGGTACTAGTATGCATAAAATTATAGCATCATCTTGTGACGTGTCAATTGCTATAAACCAACCACAGGCTTTCATTGTTTGAAAGTGAAGGCTAGTGAGAAAAAGTTTTCACACAAGACGCTGAAACCTAGCTAGAGCAACATTGCAGACTCAACCTCTCCCAGCCAGTCATAATAAGCCCAACTAGTGAGTATTATTGATGGCTGGTGATTGAGATTTGGTTTGTTTGATCCTAGTTTTGATCTAGATCCTATGTTCAATGATGAATAAGGAGTAGATAGATATGTTATTGAAAAGAAGTGGTAAACATTCTGTTCTATTTATGTGCACTGATTATTTGTGTGTGTGTGTTTTTGACTTTAACACTTTTGGTACCAGAACCGGATTTTATGCCTACTAACCCTTTTGTCTATTTTTAGTAGGAAACCTGTGGGTTGCAATCTTGCACTTTATGATACCATTCCTTTCCAGGTGTTGGATGGAGAGT
Source organism: Phymorhynchus buccinoides (assembly GCA_017654935.2). Taxonomy (NCBI): domain Eukaryota; kingdom Metazoa; phylum Mollusca; class Gastropoda; order Neogastropoda; family Raphitomidae; genus Phymorhynchus; species Phymorhynchus buccinoides. The sequence continues at coordinate 13,076,692 of CM065710.1, forward strand.
GATGTTGGCTTGATCACCTTTTATGTTTTACTGATCTCAGTTTGTTAACTGAAATTCAGATTATGTGTTCTTAGTGCTATTGTACAAGGGAAGCCTTCTAGCCGGTTGGGATTCACTAATTCCCTGCCGACTGAAGCCCCTTGTCTCTAAGCCATAGAGACCTACATCCACCTTCTCCTGTGATTATCAGCAGGGCATCATGGGCCGGACGATCATCCCGGACTCACAAGCACCAAGACGGGAACGCCGCCAAGACGACCCGCACCCAGAATCCGCGAGGAGACCACGCCTGAACCGTGCCATCCCGCGAAGCCGTAACCGGAACGACTGGGAGCTACTCTCACCTGATGAGCAAGCCCAGCCACCCCAGCACTCGCCGATCCCTACGGAGGAACTGGACAATAGCTAAGTTTACAGAACCGCGCCAATCACTTGAACTTTCCTCCGGACAATGAAGATTAGTGACCCTTCTCGCTTGGGGCTAACCTTCTAGAAAGACAAAAGTCTTGTAAATCCTTTCGGATTTCATTGTTTTTCCATTCATATTTTGCTTTGGCGCCATTGAGCTGCTTTATTATTATTGTTGCATAATCTTATGCAGATTTTGTGAGTAAATAAAATACAAGTGTCAAATAATCCTGAACCCTTTGGTCAGACTGATGAGAGTGGGAGTTGTAATTTCATGTAAAACCCTACTTCTCTCTGTCTGCCATTAAGAGCAAATCAACCACTTGTATTTCTTACAATCATACGAGCCAGAACCCGGGCACAAATATAAATTTATTAGATGAAAAGGGGCCGGGAAAGTTGCTCATCTCCCATACCCTAGAGAAGTGGGCTAAAGGCAAATTTTCTACTTGAAAATTTAACACACTAAAAGTCTTCCCTAGGGACTTAGCCTTTTAACCCATTACCTCGTCACACTTACCCGCCCATGGGCTTTTTACCCCGTCTTCACCTATAGGTCAAATGAGATAATTGGCATGGGCTTCTTACCCGCCCATGGGCTTTTTACCCCGTCTTCACCTATAGGTCAAAGTAAACGGAAGCTGGGACATGTCCACGTGAATGCCTTCACAGCGAAGGCCAGCCAGACTCTTGGCTTCTTGCAAAGAAATCTCGAAGTAGTCTCCACTGAATTGAGAGCCCCTGAGAAGGCCCCTACATGGCCTTTGTTAGACCTCTCCTCGACTATCCGGATGTGTGCTCGGTCTGTGGGACCCCTTCGCGCTCAGAAGAGTATTGACAAGATGGAATCAATCCAGCGCAGGGCTGCCAGATTCGTCTGGAATCGATAGCCGGCAGGGACAGCCAAACGTCACCAACATTATGCTCCAGAGACTGGAATGGAGCTCGCTGACAGACCACCGGACTCACCATGCTCTTCAAAATACTCAATGACATGGTGAGTGTCAACAGCAGCAATGTGTAGAGTCACGGCACAACATGGTAACGCGTTCGCTTCGTATCAAATAAACCCGAGTTCGAGCCTGGGTACAGGGGATTTTTCCTCTCACTTTGCACTAGGCCTTAAGGTCTGAATGTGGAGTCTTTCGGATGAGACGATAAACCGAGGTCCCGTGTGCCCATGCACTTAGCACACTTTAAACCCAGTGGCAACGACAAAGTTGTCATTTGGTCAACATTTAACACACACACACACACACACACACACACACACACACACACACACACACACACACACATACACACACACTTCCTTCCTCATCAATCACACATTAAAACAAATAGCATGCCAAAAACAAAACAAAAAAAAGGGTGGCGCGCCTCTGGCTGCGACGCGCTCTCCAGGTGGGAGCAGCCCGATTTTCACAGAGATGCCTCTGTGACTATAAAGTACCTGATACACAATATCTAATACCTCTTTATCCATCATTCTCAACTATTGTGGCGGTACCATAGCCGATGAGGTTTATCCGAGGCGTGGTTACCGCTGCACATATCTATATTGTTTGAAAACTCGGGACTTTACTGGTGTTGCACTGCCTCCGGGCATTGCAGCCAGTATCATTGTTCCCACCATCATCTTTGTATTTACAAATGTCCCATTGAGTGGCACAGTGTAGAGTGGCACAGTGGTAGCGCGTTCGCTTCGTGTCAAGTAAACCCGAGTTCGAACCTGGGTACAGGTTTTTTTTCCCTCTCACTTTGCACTAGGCCTTACGGTCTGAACGTGGAGTCTTTCGGATGAGACGATAAACCGAGGTCCCGTGTGCCCATGCACTTAGCATACGTTAAACCCAGTGGCAACGAAAAAGTTGTCATTTGGTCAAAATTTCCCCCCCCCCCCCCTTTCCTTCCTCATCAGTCACATAAAATCGCATGCAAAAAAAAATTTTTTAACAAAAAATTGGGTGGGTGGCGCGCCTCTGGCTGCGACGCGCTCTCCAGGTGGGAGCAACCCGAATTTCACAGAGACGCCTCTGTGACTATAAAGTACCTAATACTAATACCATATGTGTCTATGACCGAGAGGACGTAAAACACCATTTTTCATTCACCTAATACCTCAGCCAGAGCGGCAACAATACGAAGAGGTCACTCGTAGCAGCTCCTGAGTCATTCCTCAGTGTCGGACGCAGTTATAGTACTACTGTCAAATCTCCTTCTTTCCCCGGACAATCAGGGAGTGGAATGACCTGCCAACATCAGCAGTGGAGGCCAGAACTCCGGAGAGTTTCGCAGCTGGAGTCTGGAAGTACCTGAATGGACACCCGCCTGCTGCACCCGTCATGTCTGATGGCCCCCACTCAGGGATCATCGGTCTAACAACCCAAACCAAACTCTCTTTAAAAAAAAATAATTTGCAAACACTTATATTATTTATAGTCCTTTTCTCTTTTGTCTTCTCTTCTGTCTTATGCCTAATACGTTTCTTCTCCCCAGGCCTTGAGAGTCTTCCGGCATAGGTGGTAGAAGCAGTACCCTGGTTCCGGTAAAGGTCAAGATGTGCCACCCCCCCCCCCCCCTACATTTCTCGGTTAATTGTATTTTTCCGTTTTTGCCTTTCTTACCATACAAAAAGCTGTATTTTAGGAACATTTTCACCAAATTATCTTTTTGGAATACTAGCCCTAACCCTAACCCTAGCCCTAACCCTACCCCCCACCCTATAAGACGGAATGGAAGGAATAACCCTAACCCATAAAGCTGTATTTTAGGAACATTTTCACCAAATTATCTTTTTTGAATACTAACCCTAACCCTAACCCTAGTAAACCTAACCCTACCCCCCACCCTATAAGACGGAAAAACGCAACGAGCCACAACTGTGACAAATCGCGGTGTACTGCAGTACATAGTGGGGGGTAGGGGTAGGGTTAGGGTTAGTATTCCAAAAAGAAAATTAGCTGAAAATGTTCCTAAAATACAGCTTTATGTATGGTAAGAAAGGCAAAAACGGAAAAATAGAATTAACCGAGAAATGCAGGGGGGGCACAGCTTTACCTTTACAAGTGCTTCTTTCTTTTTCTGTAATGGTCACACTCTCACGTGCGTACATTTACATATGTAAATATCTTTTTTATAGTCTTTTTTTTCCTTCTTCAAAAGGAGCCAGAATGGTCAGCTCATTGACCGTGGGTCCTTAACCCCTTGACTGTCACCAACGTATCACATACTGACCTGTGCCTGTATTCACGTTGAGATAGCATGAGACTTAGCATCATGCTAACTTAGAAGCTCTTCCAAAAGTCCTATTAAATCCTATAGGACATTGGAAGAGCTTCTAAGTTAGCATCATGCTAAGTCTCATGCTATCTCAACGTGAATACAATCAATCAATCAGGCCCTGATGACATAACTGATGATGTCATCAGATGAAGAGGAATAACCCTGATATGCTGGCTTTTTTTCTAACACAGTCAAGAGAGTAATATCCCCAGACCATTTTGCCAGATTGGCTCAATCAGTTGTCTTTTTCATGGCAAATATTTCCCCAATGATTTTTTCTTTAATTTTCTCTGGCAGTCAACGGGTTAAGAGAAGAAGAAGAAGAAGAAGAAGAAGAAGAAGAAGACGAAGACGACGACGAGAAGAAGAAGAAGAAGGTGGTCGCCACAGAAGACTGAAAATAGCCTATAATTTCAATAGCAAATTAATCAAAGTGTTGATTGTGTCCGCGCACCGCCAACAAGAAGTTGTTTGAGCGTGTAGACACAACCGCAACCGTTGCGCGAGGTTCCTGAGATCCTAGACCTGAGGACAGTTCGCGTTATAGGTTAATTTGTAGCTGAGGTCTAGAATAGTGTCACAGGAAGTAGCAACACACAACTTCCGGTTCTCTGAACTGCATCGCAACAACACGATGAGCGGGGTAAGTGCAAGACTTTTGATTTTTTTGTTTCTTCTTCTTCTTCTTCTCTTTGGGACCGTCACCCACGATCATTTAATTGATCATTCTGGCACCCTCAGGAAAGAAAGAAAGGGGGGGGGGGGGTCGGTTCCATCCTGACTAAAATTAAGGCAGATTTGACAAAAACAAAATATAAAAACCTCAGTCTCACTGACTGAGACTAGTCTCAGTCTGAGTCTCAGCTGTGCAAAAGTTCAAACAAAAATGAAAGGACAATGAAGAGGCCTAATGACGTAGTAATGTCCTAGCTACCTGATCTGACCGGACCTAATAAAGGGCCTAAACTGCTGCATGGACATAGGGGTGTTTGAGTTTTAGTGACCCAGACCGCTTCTCGGGTCTGAGCGTGATGCTGAGCCCTGGAAACAGGGGGGGGGGGGGGGGGGGGGGGGGGGGGGGGAGGGGGGGCTGAGGCTGATGGGTTTATTGATGATTCCCTTGCACCGCTGACCCACTGGGGGTGACAGCAGTGAAGGAGCAGAGGTCGTCCTGCCGCAGATCATTCCACTCCCTGATGTGGTCCTTCCTGGGACACAATAATGGGAGGAATACGTTTGATCGGTATTTAGACTCTTTTGAATTGTAGGCTGTGGCCTCGTCGCTGCCGAGGAGGAAGAGACCAGCTTGGATTGGAGGTTCTGACTAGGTCCTCAGCTTGCTGGGGGCTGAAACTGAAAGGCATTTCAGCCTGTCCGGCAGCTCCACTAATGCTGGGCGCATCAGACTACGGACACTGTTCTGAGTGTTCTCTACATTTTTCTTTGTATCCCTCCCCCCCGCTCACTCTTTCTGTTTGTTGTGTTATGTTTATTTCATTATTTTTTTCTGTTTATTTGCTTATTGTTTTTTCTTCTTCAATTTTCTTCCTTGCTGTGGCTTGGCTGTGCGCATTCATGACCATTGTTTTTCTCTTCTTTTTTTTGTGTGTCCAAGACTCCAACATTGGCAGAATCTTCAATTTGATGAAGGAGGCCGATCAACGGGGAAGAAGAAGAAGAAGAAATTTGTTCTGCTGTATGATATTGATAACGAGTGTATGAATCCAAACTTTCACTTGTAATTTATTTTGTGAGGAAGATGGTAATTTAGTTAACATCTGCAGTGGTTGAGCTAAGTTCCATGTTTTTTTCTTCGTTTTTTTCAGCACTCCACTGTTTTCAAGCAAGAAGCTGGTGAGTTTTGTAAGGTTCTCTGTTTAATGGTCAACTTTTTGTGTGCTGGTTCTTTTTGTAATACGTCGAAGGAGCCTAGTATGAAGGCTACAGGGTTGTTGTTTGCCGTCGGCCTTCGGCGATTCGCCGAAAATTACAAAAAATTTCCTAAAATTCAACCGTCCTGTCGGCCCAGTGGGCCGAAGGTTTGATTACCAAATCGGCACGAGTATGTCCGTTTGTTTATGAACAACGAAGTGTATCCGTTTTTTTATGAACAACGAAGTGAAACAAAGTTTGCTTGCACCGCGTGTGACCGAGATCAAAAAGCTAACTTTGTCGCGTCATGATTTTGCTAGCACAAGGCCAATTGCCTCGTGAGAGTTGCTTCCCTTGCTGCTTATGGCGGACGTTTGCCACACCGTAGTGTGAGTCTGTGTGATCTTGTCGTCCTTTAGCGTCAGTGTTTCACTGGTTTTTGATTGAAATGCCTCCCAAAAAGAAGACAAAACTTATAAGCGGGCAGTCGCTACTTTCGTTTGGGGGATCAGTTAACAAGCAAGCAGAGATCGACAACACTTGTGACCGAGTGAGAGGGCCTAAAATTGTTGAAATTGGCCTAAGGTTTAAAGTGAAAAGTTTTAGCACCATCTCTGAGGCTAGTATTAACTCGATGGAAAGTGAACTTTTATTGACAACTGACAACATCTTGATTGATTGTGTATTTTTTTTATTATTATTATTTTTAGATTATGCTTTGATTGAACTGGTCAGTGGTTCTGGTTCTGGTTTACACCATTATTGGAATGTTGTCGAAACTACTGAAATAGAAATCTCGGTAAAGGTCAAGATGTGCCACCCCCCCTGCATTTCTCGGTTAATTCCATGTTCCCGTTTTTGCCTTTCTTACCAAACATAAAGCTGTATTTTATTAACCTTTTTAGCTAATAACCTTTTTGGAATACTATTACCCTATCCCTAACCCTAGGCCATTATCTAATAGCCCCCCCCCCCCCCCCCCCCTCCCCTATGTATTGCAGTACACGGCGCCATTTGTCACAGTCATGGTTCATTGCGTTTTCCCGTCTTATAGGGGTGGGTGGGGTAAGGGTTAGGGTTAGGGATAGGGTTAGTATTCCAAAAAGGTTATTAGCTAAAAAGGTTAATAAAATACAGCTTTATGTTTGGTAAGAAAGGCAAAAACGGAAAATTGCAATTAACCGAGAAATGCAGGGGGGTGGCACATCTTTACCTTTACCAAAATCTCTAATCAGCATTGATGTCTCCTTTTCCTAGGGTTTAAAAATTTTGTTGGGTAAAGATGCAGATCAACACCCCCTGTCACAGTCTTGCCTTGTTCTTCTAGTTTTACTAAATGTATCGAAATTTGAATGCATATTTTTAATTCTGTAAATGGATGAAAGTTAACGTTAAAACTTATAAAACTTATATATAGCACACGATAGAGAGACTCGTGGTCATCGGGGGTTGGACACTGTCAAAGTCTGGAAATGGTTGGTGATTACTGTTGTCCAGTTCCCCCGTTATGGAGGCATGAGGCATCTGTTGACACACCACTGCCGCCCCCCCCATCCACAGGGTCTGAACGAAATAACATTGTTTATTTTATTGCGGGGTGGGTTTTTTGCAGCTCACGATGACAGCATCTGGACGGCGGCCTGGGGTCGTAACGACAGAGACCCGTTAGGGGCGGAGGTCATCGTCACAGGGTCTGTTGATGACACTGTCAAAGTCTGGAAATGGTTGGTGATTACTGTTGTTGTTCGCTGTGTTGTGTTGTGTCATAACGACAGAGACCCGTTAGGGGCGGAGGTCATCGTCACAGGGTCTGTTGACGGTTGGTGATTACTTTTGTTATTCGCTGTGTTGTGTCGTAACGACAAAAGACCCGTTAGGGGCGGAGGTCATCGTCACAGGGTCTGTGGACGACTCTGTCAAAGTCTGGAAATGGTTGGTGATTACTTTTGTTATTCGCTGTGTTGTGTTGTAACGACAAAAGACCCGTTAGGGGGCGAGGTCATCGTCACAGGATCTGTTGACGACACTGTCAAGGTCTGGAAATGGTTGGTGATTACTTTGTTATTCGCTGTGTTGTTTCGTACCGACAAAAGTCCGGCTAGGGGCCGAGGTCGTCGTCACAGGGTCTGTTGACGACACTGTCAAAGTCTGGAAATGGTTAGTCAGTGATGATGATGATGACGATGACATTGATGATGATGATGATGATAATGATGACAATGACAGTGATGAAGAGGATGATGATGATGATAATGATGACAATGACAGTGATGATGATGATGATGATGATAATGATGACAATGACAGTGATGAAGAGGATGATGATGATGACATCTATTCTTCATTATTTCAGGTACGAAGACAGATTAGAACTTCGTCACACCCTAGAAGGACGCTAGAAGACAGTGATGATGATAAAGATGATGATGATGACATTGATGATGATAATGATGACAATGACATTGATGATAATGATGATAATAATGACAATGATGACGATGATGATGATGATATCTATTCTGCATTATTTCAGGTACGAAGACAGATTAGAACTTCGTCACACCCTAGAAGGACATCAGCTGGGAGTGGTGTCTGTGGATATCAACTCTCTCGGAACTCGTATCCTTTGTGTGTGTGTGTGCGTGTGTGTGCGCGCATGCATAGATGTGTTTGAGAGAGAGAGAGCGAGTGTGTGTGTGTGTGTGTGTGTATGGGTGCAACTTTTCCTGGTATACATTATTTGATGGCGTAATGGATAAAACTACACATTTTGCACCAAAACTACTCATTTCAGCTATCCAGACTACTCGAGACTTGTGTAGGGGGTAAACAGGTCTTGAGTTAGGCGCATAACGGCAGCATGATGCATCTGCGCTCATAATTGACAGGAAACTGTCTGAGCGATCGAAGAAGAAGAAGAAGAAGAAGCTGCGGGCTTTAGTTTAGCCCTTTCACCGCCAATGTCGCATTTTTGCACCACAGTGATTTAACTCCCATGTCACTAAAAGGCATCAACTCAGGACCTGTTATCCAAAGACCCTATTTTCTTAATTTTGGGAGGTAAGGATAGGGCTAATGTTATACATGTCACATGTCCATTTCTCGGTCAAATTCCATAGCAACAATGCAACAATGGCGTTGAAGCTTGAAACCGCAGGATGCGAGTCAGCGACTTGCAAACATTCTTTTTGAGAAAAATGAGGGGCGTCCAGTATCCACAAACTGAGAGAACTTGCTAAAATAATGTGACGTAAAAATATAAATGACATCAATTTTAAAATGACGCACGGTGTTCTAAGTGATGTAAGTCTAATCAAACACGGGAGCCGAGAGCTGGGGATCTACCTGAAGGTAGAGTAACTCCCCCTGTTTGACCGATTGAATTAGGCAAGATCACTCCCACACACCATGAAATTACTCCCCTTAATTTTTTCCGAACAATTCCTATTACGTAGGCTTTTAGTTTAGTTTTGATCCTTAACGGAGCCTCAGTGGCCGCCTCCAGCTCGCTGGACAGTCACGTAAAGGTGTGGGACCTGGAGAACGGCAAGCAGGCCAAGTCCATCGACGCGGGCCCCGTGGACGCCTGGACCGTGGCCTTCTCCCCAGACTCCCGATTCCTCGCCTCCGGCAGCCACACGGGCAAGATCAACCTGTTTGGTGTGGACTCTGGGCGAAAGGAAATGTCCCTGGATACCCGGGGGAAGTTTACGCTCAGCATCGCTTATGTGAGTGACTGGGAAATTTGATTTATTTATTGTGGAATTTTATTTTTAGTGGTACAGTGGAACCTCCCTTATAAGACCTTAAAAAATCATCCAAAATGAGGTCTTATAAGGGAGGGGTCTTATAAGGGAGGGGTCTTATAAGGGAGGGGTCTTATAAGGGAGGTAATTTTAATACTTACAAAGAAGGGCAATGTTTCAGAGAAGTATGTCTTATGTGGGAGGGAGTCTTATAATGGGAGGCCTTATAAGGGAGGTTCCACTGTATTTAACCGTGGGCAAGATCAACCTGTTTGGCGTGGACTCAGGGCGAAAGGAAATGTCCCTAGATACCCGCGGGAAGTTTACGCTCAGCATCGCTTATGTGAGTGACTCACTGACTGGAATGTACTATTATTGTGGAATTTTGAATAGTACAGTGAAGCCTCCCTGTTAACTCATTCGCATCACAATGATTTTGAATTATTAAAAAACCTCACAAATCACTCCAGCCATACACATAAACAAAACATACATAAACAAAAGGAGAAATGAAAGATTATGGGTTTTTACTTCAAGTTTAGACTTAGGGGAGTGGTAGAAAAATTCTTTACACTGATTGGTTTCCCCACAACCAACCACTACCAAAGCAAAGTCCGAGGCAAAATTGTGGTCTAAGGGAGCGAAGCGAGTTTAGAAGTGACCAAGGTATGGTGTTTGCACAGATTTACTTCAAATGCATCAAACTGACAGCTGTCTATTAATTCCGGACATATATGGCCGGAACGACTTGAGACCTTCAAAAATCATCCCAAATGAGGTCTTAAATGGGAGGGAGTTGTGTAGTATTAGGGAGGTAATTTTAATACTTACAAAGAAGGGCAGTGTCTCGGAGAAATAGGTCTTATGTCTCATGGGTGCAACTTTTCCTGTTGAAAACAAGGATTTCCTGTTTTTGAATTTTACCATAAAAAAGGAAGTTCCTGTTTTTAAAAATTTGTCAAGCAATATCTTTGTGTGTCTACTGTACTTTATTTTCGTACAGTCAGGGCTCCCAGGAACCCCCATTTGGGGGGTCTATAAAGTACTAAAATTCTAAAGGACCCTCTAAAAGAATGTGCAGGGGGTCCCAAGAATGCACTAGAAAAATTATTTTTAGCATTCGCAATGCCACTGGGACCCTCTATCCCGCCTCTAGGACCCTCTATGCTGTAAGTGAAGGAGTCCCTGGGACCCCTTGTTTTGCGGGGCGATTGGGAGCCCTGGTACTATTTTATGATTCATATAACAAGGCGCAGGGTTCTCAATCTGGGAAGAGAAAAAAAAAGGCGCCGTATAGTCAGAAAAATATGATATATTTTGTGTGTGTATGGGCATGGTTGTTGCATCATACATGGGTGCTCCTGGGAAATTTCAAAAATCCTGCAAGACAGGGGTCCAGGCCCCAGCGGAGTGCAGGGACAACGCCCCTCATGGGGATTCCCTGGAAGCTGAAGGGAAACGAAAGTTTCCAATGTAACTGACAGGCTCTCGTTGCACTTTCACTTCTGGTTAAACTTCATGACCTCTATAACCAGCAAAATGCATCTTCTCAAATTCTCATAATCTGGCGACGCCGGCTCCAGGCAATAAAAAAAATCCTGAACTTCAGGACATCCTGGACCAAAAAAATCCTGAACTTCAGGACATCCTGGACCAAAAAAATCCTGAACTTCAGGACATCCTGGACCAAAAAAATCCTGAACTTCAGGACATCCTGGGCAAACAATCCTGAACTTCAGGACATCCAAGACAAAAAATCCTGAACTTCAGGACATCCTGGACAAAAAAATCCTGAACTTCAGGACATCCTGGACAAAAAACATCCTGAACTTCAGGACATCCTGGGCAAACAATCCTGAACTTCAGGACATCCTGGACAAAAAACATCCTGAACTTCAGGACATCCTGAAAGCAGGAGCATCCATGTTGCTATGAATGGGTTTGTATGTGTGGCAGAGTCCGGACGGCAAGTACATAGCGTCAGGTGCTCTGGACGGGATAGTGAACGTGTTTGACATCACCACAGGGAAACAGATACACACCCTGGAAGGTGAGAAGACATGTCTGTCTGTCTGTCTGTCTGTTTCTTGTGTCACTCTCTCTGTCTGAGCAATCTTTGTAGGTTTAGGTAACTTGTGCAATTGTGACCTAGCACCATGAAAGGGACACTAAGTGTCAAAATGACCATTCTGAGAAAATGGTACAGTTAAAAACTTCAGACAATTCTCTTTCAAATGATATAAGAACCATTCTTGTAACTTTTTTTTCCGTTTTGGAGTTATGAGCATTTAAATTTGGTAGGGTGACTGTCAGCCATTTTGAGAAATCCCAGAGAGAGGATGACAGAAATAGAGGAAGTTACAAGCACAGAACTTCCAGAAAGTGGGGGAGCTGTTTGTACAAAAGACCCCCGGTATCCCCACGGGGGCATCTTATAAAGTTATATGTCAATTATCAGTGCGCTGTCCCAGTTCCGTCGAGTACATAGCCTTCATAGGCTCCTTCGACGTATAGTACTTACTAACTGTATGTGGTGGTACCATAGCCGATGAGGTTTAACCGAGGCGTGGTTACTGCTACACCTATCTGTATTGTTAAAAAAATCGGGACTTTACTGGTGTTGCATTGCCTCCTGGCATTGCCTCCAGTATTGTTCCCACCATCTTTGTATCTACAAATGTCCCATATGTGTCTGTTCCAGACCGAGAGGACGTAAAACACCATTTTTTGTTCGTTCTTCGGCGTATAGTACCAGAACCAGAAGCAACTGTCCCCTCTGTTATCTGGCAATCATAGTTGGAAACGACAGACTGGTTTACATGATTCACATGGGTGCAACTTTTCCTGGTATACAAGGATTTCCTGTTTTTGAATTTTACCAGAAAAGGAAGCTCCTATGTTTAAATTTGTCAAACAAGATCTTTATGTGTCTACTGTATTTTTCAAACACTTTAAAATAAGCATTTGTATGAATTGTGGAAAAAGCAAACTAAAATACCTTCATAAATCTTTTTTTTTCTTCAGCTGCAGGGGGAACATTACCCCTAGACCCCGGCCTTTCAGGTTTTTTCATTTTGCGTAGTTGCCCCCATGCAACTATTCTGTCACTGTATTTAAAAACTTTAGGAGGATCTGCGGAAATGCGCAACGAAAAAGTTGTAATTTGGACAAAATTTATACCCCCCCCCTCTTTGCTTCTTCATCAGTCGCACAAAAACCGCATGCAACGCGCTCTCCAGGTGGGAGCAAGCCGAATTGCACAGAGACGCCTGTGTCTATAAAGTACCAAATACTAAAAACGTATATTTGACTTTTCAGGTCACGCTATGCCGATTCGCTCCTTGTGTTTCTCTCCTGATTCCCAGCTCCTGGTGACTGCCTCTGACGACTGTCAGATCAAGATTTACGACGTGTCAGTATGATTATGATTATTATTATTACAGTGGAACCTCCCTTATGAGACCTCCCATTATAAGACTCCCTCCCACATAAGACCTACTTCTCTGAGACATTGCCCTTCTTGGTAAGTATTAACATTACCTCCCTTATAAGACCCCTCCTTTATAAGACCTCATTTTTGAAGGTCTTATAAGGGAGGTTCCACTGTATTATTATTCCAATATTCTCTCTCTCTCTCTCTTATTGTCAAATCAAAATATACGCGTCGTTATTATTATTTTATTCTTTAGTTTTTTATCTTGAATTTTGACTTCAACATAATAATGTTAAAAAAAAAAGGTTTCTAAAGAGATGCGGGACAACTTTAACCCTTTCACGGCTACATACGCCAGATCTGACCGATTTTTTCTTTACCATTGGCTCCCGTAGCGCCGATTGCGCCCGCTGAACGCCCGGTCTAGTAGTTTCACTTTCACTTTTGCCCTACCCACAATGCAATATACTAAGTTAGTTCTTCCTGTTCCTGACTCTCGCTGGTCCGTTTTTGGTTCTTACAGCAAGGGAAAGCACCCACTAGTCTTTTTGAACGGATTTTTCGAAGTGACCCCAAATTTTTTTCTTCTTTCCACGTGACTTGCGCAGTATTGACTCGGCGCGATGCTCGGAGCGCCATTACCGATTTTTTTAATTCCAATTCATGGTTTGTTGTGTGACAGTGTGTTAGCTTTGGAATGAAAATATCATCATTGCTATTCAATATGCATCTTTCAGAAATGAAATGTGAGTTAGACTTTATTCTGGGTGATTTTTTAAAAATAAAAGATTTGGTGTGACGTTCGGAGTTACTTCCCATCACTTGGTATTCAATATAGATTATCGGTTCGATTGATCAGAGTGAGAGGGTTAACGGGTTTATTACTGCATTTGTCGGTCAGTGCGGCACATTTTGCTATAAGGCATACGACACACCCACCCAAATTTGACACAGAATTTAGATTTTGTTCATCGTATTATAAGGGCTTAAGGCACCTGGGTCTCAGTCCCAGAGAAAAAAAAAGTGTCACTTTGTAGTCTGTAGAAACTAGAATACCGTATTCATTTGTCAGAAAGACTTAACCCTTTCACCACAATGGTTTAACCCTTTCGCCGCCAGACATTTTTCATCAAAAAAGTACCATTAAACTTACCTTGATAGAGAGAAAATAAGATCTGCAATACTGCAAATTCCTCTGTAGCATGTATAGCATTAGGCCTATCCTTACCTCCCAAAATTACTAAAATAGGGTCTTCAGATAACAGGCCCTGATTTGATGCTTTTTAGTGACATGGGTGTTAAACCATTGTGGTGCAAAAATGCGACATTGGCGGTGAAAGGGTTAACACCCATGTCACTAAAAGGCATCCAATCCAGACCTGTTATCCAAAGACCCTATTTTCTTAATTTTGGGAGGTAAGCACAGGCATAATATTATATATGTGACAGAGGAAATCACAATATTGCAGAAATATTTTTGTCTCTACCCAGTAAAGTTTAATGGTATTTTGGGGGATGAAAAATGTCTGGCGGCGAAAGGGTTAAAGTTGTTAGACAGCCTCTTGTTGCTGAAAAATCGTTTCAAATCGTGTCTCAGGGGGGAAAATACGCTTTTATTGACGACTGTAGTTTGAAGAAAACGGTTCTCTCACCTTTTTGGGCTATGTTTTTTTCGTCTCCAAGCCACCTGAAGCCGCAAGTGAAATCAATTTTTATTTGAAGTGCGGGAATTTGATGTGCCTTGCTCAATTCGGAATGTATTATTGGAGAAAATGTTAGACTTGCTACGTTGTTACTTGTGACGTGAGAAGACAAAGATCCGGACGTCAACTCAAGAATGAGTTCCAACACTGATTGGGGCAAGACTGTCGTTCTTGTTTGTTCTTTCAGTTTTTGTGATGGTTGGAGTTCTATCTTTTGACTTTTGCAGCCATTTTGATTCATTTTAAGTATGCGGAGTCTTGTAGAGGAAATCAATGAAAGGTACAGTTTGACACATGTGTGTGTGTGCAGTTCATGCGCCCGACATGAGCGCATTGACATTGGCATCATGCGATTCTACTTCCTTCACATTCAAGTTCTGTGTCGTCGTAATTTCCAGTTCAAAGTCTTGTTCTGCAGACGATTTTTTTTTTCAATATCTGAGCATAGTTTTATTTCAAAAACAAAATAAAAATTCAGAAAAGTTGCCGTTTTCACCGCATTTATGGCATTTATTTATATTTCCTGATAAATTTGTTAATGCTTTTTGGCTCACTCGTGTTAACAAAGTTAACACGAAGTGAGTCTATAGTATAAAAAAAAAATATAGTATGATAGTTTTTCGGGTGTGTGTGTGCGTTTGTGTGTGTGCGTCCATGGTCTAATCTCCAAACTTTAACGTTGGCATAATTTTTCTCGGGAAATAGAAGGCGTACATTGTTCAAACTTTGCATTACACATAGATGTTTATGCAAGCTTTCAAACAATAATGGTTTGAATAACTAAATACTTAAAACAACACTGGAAACAGATAACATTTTAGATTAGTGGGTTAGAGAATGTTCAACAGGGAACATGACTTAAGGAATTCATCAAAACACTGAAAGCCTCGATAGCTCATTGGTAGAGTGTCTGTCTGTCATGCCAATGGTTCTGGGTCCGATTCTCTGCACTTTTAAAAACATTTTTTTTAGATGTTTCCATTAACAATAGTTTCATTTGTACTTTAAACTCATTTTACTACCCTCCATCTCAAAGTCATTATTTTTTGGGCAATCTTGTACTTAAGCACCCCCATCATGTTTATGACCCTCAATCTCAAAGTCATTATTTGTTGGCAATCTTGTACTTAAACACCCCCCATCATGTTTACGACCCTCAATCTCAAAGTCATTATTTGTTGGCAATCTTGTACTTAAGCACCCCCCTCATGTTTACGACCCTCAATCTCAAAGTCTTTATTTGTTGGCAATCTTGTACTTTAAACACCCCACTCATGTTTACGACCCTCAATCTCAAAGTCATTTTTTGTTGGCAATCGTGTACGTATACACACCCCCCCCCCCCCCCCCCCCCCCTCATGTTTACGACCCTCAATCTCAAAGTCATTTTTTGTTGACAATCTTGTACTTAAACACCCTCACCCTCATGTTTACGACCCTCAATCTCAAAGTCATTTTTTGTTGGCAATCTTGTACTTAAGCACCCCCCCACCCACCCCACCCCCGAGTGAGCCTTGAAGGCTCTTGTTTAAAAAAAAATAATGCCGTTCCCAATGTGATGATTGCGAGGGTTGTGTCTGTCCCACAGGCAGCACGCCAATTTGGCAGGAACGCTGTCGGGTCACGGCTCCTGGGTGCTGAGCGTCGACTTCTGTCCAGACAACACGCACTTTGTGTCGTCGTGAGTAAAACCCAGCTGTGATGGTTGTTGATAGCATAAGGCCGTTGCGCACATTAGATAATGGAAGTGTCATGTTGTGAATTGTACTATATATTTTTTAATGTTTCAGGGCTCCCAGGGACCCCCATTTGGGGGTCTATGAAGTGCTAAAATTCTAAAGGACCCTCTAAAAGAATGTGCAGGGGGTCCCAGGGATGCACTAGAAACATTCTTTTTAGCATTCGCAATGCCACTGGGACCCTCTAACCCACCTCTAGGACCCCCTATTCTGTAAGTGAAGGAGTCCCTGGGACCCCTTGTTTTGCGGGACGATTGGGAGCCCTGTGTTTTCAGGTTTTTGTATGTTGTTAATATTCATTGATGTGTGTTTTGTTATGCGTGGTTGAATTTTACGTGGTGACAGTCCTGAGATGACCATAGCTGTTGACAGGACTATAATAGACTGACTAACTAACTAACTAAAAGATTGATTTGTTGACAGTACTGACATTTTGACTAACTAATTAACTAAAAGATTGATTTGTTAACAGTACTGACATTTTGACTAACTAATTAACTAAAAGATTGATTTGTTAACAGTACTGACATTTTGACTAACTAATTAACTAAAAGATTGATTTGTTAACAGTACTGACATTTTGACTAACTAATTAACTAAAAGATTGATTTGTTAACAGTACTGACATTTTGACTAACTAATTAACTAAAAGATTGATTTGTTAACAGTACTGACATTTTGACTAACTAATTAACTAAAAGATTGATTTGTTAACAGTACTGACATTTTGACTAACTAATTAACTAAAAGATTGATTTGTTAACAGTACTGACATTTGGAAATGTTTTTAGCTTTAAAATTCATAAATAGGATTTGGTGTGGCTCTTTTAACCCATAGCACATTTATTACAAGTGCTTGCGCGCATATGTGTGTGGGGGGGGGGGGGGGGGGGAGGGGGAGGTTACTATGGGTATGGGTGTTTGTTGGTGTATGTGTGTGTATATGTGTGTGTGTGTGTGTGTGTGAGTGTGTGTGTGTGTGTGTGTGTGTGTGTGGTGTGTGTGTGTGTGTGTGTGTGTGTGTGTGTGTGTGTGTGTGTGTGTGAGTGTGTGTGTGTGTGTGTGAGTGTGTGTGTGTATCAACATTTGTTGTTCTTGTGATTTGGGCACCGCTGCCATGTTTAAACTGTTGTTGACTTGAGAAAGATTAATTAATTGAAAATTTGTCTTTTAAGGTGAGCTCCGGGTGTTGTGCAGTTTGGATCTAATAACTAACTAACGGAACAGTGTAGGAACCAAACACATGGATCTTTGATCGTTAATAATCCCGGCCTCGCCCTTTCTCTCCAGTTCGACAGGAAAAATCGAACTTAGCGTCGAGTCCTTCAGATGGTGACTTAAAGTTGGTCTGACCCGTGCGCTGCTCTTTGCGCATGTAAAGATCCCACGGCAGTTGAAAGTCATTAAGAGCAGGAGGAAGAAATCCCGCTGCCTGGTATGACCAAATTAATCGTCTGCCCCCACTCCCTCTGCTCTCTCCAGGGGTGAGCATCCCAAATTTCACAGTGACAAGATAACTCAATTCGGTTTTCTGTATGTTAGCAAGGCATCTTTGCTCCATCATGAAAAAATAAAAGATCAATTTATGCCAAAATTCCATGATGTCTGGTTTTCCCATGCACTGTCACATGTACCAAATACCCCAAATGCGAAAATAATGATAAGAATCATCAACTTCTTCATCGCAATCATGTGTCTTTTTGCGTTCTTCGTTCCCCAGGTCGTCAGACAAGTCGGTGAAGATCTGGGATGCAGGGTCCCGGCAGTGCGTCCACACCTTCTACGAACACATCGACCAGGTGGGTGTGCAGGATGGGTGGCCGCTCTCTTGAGGCTCCTTTACCAACATAGACAAACGAGAAAACAGCAAAAGGAGCAAAAGGCAGGCAACAAAAGGAGCAAAAAATCAATAATAATAATAATGAGGAGGAAAATTTATATAGTGCCTATCCTACTGTGTAGGCTACAGGGCGCTTTACACATTCTACGAACACATCGCCAGGTGGGTGTGCAGGATGATTGGCCGCTCTCTTGATGCACCTTTCAAGTTCAAGTTCAAGTTCAAGTTCAAGTCTACTTTAATATCTCCCAAAGAGAAATTCTGGTTAGGTGCAACAACATGACGGAGATACAACATTACTGAAAGAACATTAATCAAACGTGTGAAACAAAATTATGCCAACCAAATAATTATCATTAAAATTCATTACATCAACTTAGAAATGTGCAGTCCTGTTCATTAACTCATTCAAGTCGTTCTGGCCATATATGTCCGGAATTAATAGATAGCTGTCAATTTGATGCATTTGCTTCAAGGGAAGTAAATCTGTGTGCACACCATATCAGACCTCTTTTCGAGAAGTGTTCTACTCAATTTGGACCTCTACTACTCTTCAAAATTGAAAATAATGCTCTAATTACTCATTTTCAGCGAACATTGTTTGATGGTTTAATGAAGAGGACTACTCACTTCACACCAAAACTACTCATTTCAGCTATCCAGACTACTCAAGACTTGTGTAGGGGGTAAACGGGTCTGCCATACCTTGTTCATTTCTAAACTCGCTTCGCTCCCTTAGATCACAATTTTGCCTCTGACTTTGTTTTTGTAGTGGTTTGTTGTGGGATAACCAATTGGTGTAGAGTTTTTGCATATAAAGTCTATATATAAAAAAAAGTCTGATCTACCACTTCCCTATGTCTAAACCTGAAGTAAAAACCCGTAATCTTTCATTTCTCTTTTTGTTTATGTCTGTTTTGTTAATGTGTATGGCTGGAGTGATTTGAGAGGTTTTTTTAATAATTCAAAATCGTTGCGATGCGAATGAGTTAAAACTTTCAAACGCTGAAAATGTTCACTGAAAAAGAGAAGCAGTCAAGAATTAAAGAGAGCATTATTATCGATTTTGAAGAGTAGTAGAGGCCCAGTTTACAGACCTGCCTACTGCTACGATTTGGCCGTAGCAGCTACGAAAAATAAGGCTTTGCTACGGAGCTACGGCAACCTTAACGTTGCTATGGAAAAAACCAAATTGCCGCCGCATTTTATTTTTGCTTTAAGTATATAATGCCGTTCCCGGTTTTGTCTGTTTCTAAGAGCAGACGCCGTGTCACGCGCGATAACCTAGTCACTTCCGTTTTTATCAAAGTGACTGCGCATGCGTTCTTATTACTTTTCTCTGAAAAAAATGGCGGACTCCAGCAGCAGTAGCGATTCGGGAGATGTTTCAAACGAAGAAAAACGAACCCAAACCAGAAAACGAAACTCATCTGGCACACCATCTTGTTCTAATAAAAAACATCGGCCTGCCGCACAAGTTTTCAAAATAGCTTACACGGAAGAGTGGCCTTGCATCGTCAGAAGTTGACTCGGTGCGAACCATGCTCGCTGCAGTGCAACCTCTGCCATGCGGACTTCTCTGTGAATCATGGCGGTAGAGACGACCGTCAACACGTTCAATCGGCGAAACATAAAGCAGTGCGTTTCGGCTCAGGAAGAGAACAAATCGATTGCCGTCGTTTGTGGATGCTACGAAAAAAATTTGCCATGCTACTGGAAATTTATGGCTGGGCTACTGATTGGGAACATTCCAAGTAGGCAGGTCTGAGTTTACGTAGCAGGCTACTCAAAAAGAGTAGAGTGAGCAGATCTGTGTAAATTATGTAAGGTCCAAGGGTCTCGGTAAGTGCTTGATAAAAGAAGCGTTTGTTGTGGAATTTGTCCTCAAGTAATAAGACGATTTTCAGAGAAAAAAAACTAGAGGAGAGCACTTCATAAAAATTAGAGTTGAGTTCCTCGATTTACCTCGGTCAAAACCATAGCAACCATGGCGGCGAAGCTTGAAACCCGCAGGATGCGAGTCAGCGACTTGCATACATTTTTTTTTTTTAAGAAAAATGAGGGGTGGCCAGTATCCACAAACTGATAGAACTTGCAAAACGTTTTTTTTTTTTTTTTTTTTATTTTTCAAATCATGTTTTCAATATATCGTCGGTGAAATTAAAAAAAACTTGTATCTCAATTTTGGTAGTTTTGAGAAAAATGAAAAAAACTTAACCGCGTTGACCACGATTGATTAACTATGATGAATGTGTTCAAGACATTGTGAGTTTAGTCCTGCATTTTGTTAAAATTACTTGAATTGTTTGTTTTTTTAGACTTGAAAAGAACGAAGATATGAGGTTTTTGTCCTTAACTTGATCTGAATTTGGGACTTACGAGTTTTTCTTCTATTTTCACAACCTCATTTACCCCAGAT
>CM065710.1:13102136-13104636 GCA_017654935.2 Phymorhynchus buccinoides
TAATGCAACGACCTTGTCATGTACATACACACACCTCTTTCTCTCTTCTTTCCAATACAGTGGAACTTCCCTTATAAGACCTTCAAAAATCATCCCAAATGAGGTCTTATAATGGAGGGGTCTTATAAGGGAGGTAATTTTAATACTTACAAAGAAGGGCAACGTCTCAGAGAAGTAGGTCTTATGTGGGAGGGAGTCTTATAATGGGAGGGTCTTATAAGGGAGGTTCTACTGTAGTAACAATGCAACATGCCAGTTTTAACCCTTTCACTGCCGGCCATCTTTGAGCCAAAAATTTCCATTAAACTTACTTGGCTACAGAAAAGATTTCATCTGCAATATTGTGGGATTTCTCTGTGACACACTTAGAATAGGGTCAATCCTTACTGACCAAATTTAGGAACACAATATCATTGAATAACAGACCCTGATTTCAAGGGTTTTAACCCTTTCACCGCCAGCCATTTTTCAGCGAAAAAATTCCATTAAACTTACCTGGGTAGAGGAAAAATCTGTCTGTAATATTGGGGATTCCTCTGTGACATATTTAAAGTGAGGCCTATCCTTACCTCCCAAAAGTTAAGTGAATATGGTCTTTGGATTAAACAGGCCCTGATTTGATGCCTTTTAGTGACATGGGTGTTAAATCATTGTGGTGCAAAAATGCGACGTTGGCGGTGAAAGGGTTAATGATCATGGGTGTTAAATCATTGTGGTGCAAAAATGCGACATTGGCGGTGAAAGGGTTAGATGACATGGGTGTTAAATCATTGTGGGTGCAAAAATGCGATGTTGGCGGTGAAAGGGTTAATGACATGGGTGTTAAATCATTGTGGTGCAAAAATGCGACGTTGGCGGTGAAAGGGTTAATGACATGGGTGTTAAATCATTGTGGTGCAAAAATGCGACGTTGGCGGTGAAAGGGTTAATGACATGGGTGTTAAATCATTGTGGTGCAAAAATGCGACGTTGGCGGTGAAAGGGTTAATGACATGGGTGTTAAATCATTGTGGTGCAAAAATGCGACATTGGCGGTGAAAGGGTTAATGACATGGGTGTTAAATCATTGTGGTGCAAAAATGCGACGTTGGCGGTGAAAGGGTTTTAAAGTCCAATTCCAAACCGAATAACAATGCTTTGATTGTGGTGAACCAAAAATCAGCAAAAAACCCAAACATATTTTTTCAAACTATAAGGCGATACTTTCAAAAATCAAACACGGATAAGTCATCATCATATGCGTCAAAATATCTGCCTTTGCATAGATATTGACACGTTTTAAATTCTAAATGATAAAACTGCCAGAACTGATGACTAAAAAGAAAAGCAACAACACCACCACCACAAAAAAAGATAACTAAACAAGATTTTTGTTGTTGCTCACATTTTTAATCCTAAAATAAATCTGCATAAACCAACACACCAAAAAAAGACAAAAATGCTGCTTTTTTTTTGTACTGCTGACAAGTCAAGTTGAATAAACACATTAACCCTTTCACCGTCAATGTCGCATATCAAATCATAACAGCAAAATATTGTCTTGGGAGTATTACTATTGCCACTATCACAAAGCAATGCCAATTATATTCAAATGTAAACCGCCCCCCCCCCCCCCCGAAAAAACACAACCTTTAAACGACGGGTCGGACAACAGTGCGGACGGTTGTGCTATTCCTCAGGGACGGGTCCGCACTATTTGCCGACAGGAATTCCCGAACAACTTGTAGACGGGTCCGCAATATTGTCTGACACATCTTTAAAAAAATCCCTGTCTTTTCCATGATCGCTCTAGGAGAAACTATTACTATAGTAGCACTAAGGGACATGTTAACTTTGTACACGGCCACAGTTTGAATACTAGCGGTTGGTCTACGTGCAGGAATGCGCGCTGTAATAGGAGAACCGTTATCAGATTCCTAGGGCGCTATGTGCCAGAGACATTCCAGACACAGGAAATGGGTATCCTTTGTACATAAACTAGCACATTTTTAGATATCCTTTGTACATAAACAAGCACATTTTTAGATGGGGCGGATTATGCTGTATATAATGGGGGGGTTTCCAGCAGATTTCAAAGCACTTTACAATTACGAACATTTGGTAATTGATGAACGATATAGTAAGTGGTGTGTGCGCGCGCGCGCATGTGTGTGTGTGTGTGCGAGATCGAGAGAGAGATTGTGGGGCAGGGAGGGAGGGGGGGGGGGGGGGGGTTTTCCATGCGACCAAGAAACCCCCTATAATCCGTTCCTGTTATACGATGACGTGAAAAAGTATAAATAATGATAGAGAAGACTAAAAAAGTGAGCATCAACATATTTTGCCCGTTTTACCTTTAGTTTGATGTTACAAAAACGGAACATTATTTTTTCTTTACTCTGTTACCCTTGTTACTTTCAGAGATAAGCACGACCAGACAGTACCAGGTGATGATTTATTTCTACCATAGCCGTTCAGTTCAGTGTTTGCTGTTTCTGTTGACGCCAAACACCTTATTGTT